>OZ024821.1:128095554-128465198 GCA_964016985.1 Anodontia alba
GAGAATGACTATAGAAAATATTTCATGATCAATATCCACGAAAGAATGTTGCCGGACCCAGTAGGGATCGAACCTGATCACCATTCGGATGCGCATCTGACTGAGCCACCAAGGCTAGAATATAGAGAAAATTATCCCAGAATTACCATCAAATACTTAACCCTTGTCCTGCTGAACCCGGATATACCCTGCAATTGCAAACAGTGTAGATCCAGATCAGTTGGCTTCCGAAGAAGCCAACTGATCTGGATCTGCACTGTTTGCCATTAAGTATGTGAATTTATAGCAACAATCCAGATCAAGTAATCTGATTGGCTGAAAATTAGAAGTAGGAGTGGCATCTTAATTTATTCAGCAGGACAAGGGTTAACCTTTACCACTCTCTGGGCTAATTCAGAAAACAAATTGATGATATTTTTCATATATTTTTTTTCCAGAAAACGGGTTTTGATATTTCCTGCAAATTGGAGACAGTTTGCATGAAATGTTAAACTGGTTTTCTGGGGAAAATAAGAAAAATATCTTAAAAGGTCTGCTGGAATTTTACCCAGTGCGCGAAGCGTTAACAACTCTTCTGTGGCACTCATGAATCATATTTAACATAACTACAAACATAAACACATTACTAATATAAATTAGACCAAGATAATGTACAACATGGCTCCAGACAATATCTACAGTTTTCTTATTTCTCCATAAAAATGACAACAATATGCAAGTAAGCTGTGTATCATTAGAATTGCCTTGCTGGTTATATTCTAACGAGTACCCACAGCATACGTGTTGGTTTGTTGTGTTGAGGTTTTACTGCCCAATCAACCCAACTGGGTCATGTCGAGTGCGGTCAGTTTACCTAACCACACGTTTACTGGGCAGGCTTAGTCCGATAAGCGTTTAACCAGTATTGTGCACGTTCTTTTGCCAGAAAACAGCATATGTTTTGTGAAGAAATAAGATAAATACATAGTTCTAGGTAAGAGGATTAGTCAAATAAATTATTCTTATTTCTCCATAAAAATATATGTTTGGGTACTCGGAAGCACCTTGCAGAGATATTTTTTTAGTGAGTACCCAAAACAACTTTTCATAGAGAAATTAAAAAACATGAATACTTCGAAAAAGCAATGCCTTATCTAGAATGAAGAGGTAAAGCTTATTTAGAGCTGAACAAAATTTAATTTTTACATAAAATAACTAATGACAAATATATTTTGCAGGGTATAAAGGAAGCCATTTAATGGTCACATGAATATAATACATAATGATGTCACAAAATGTAAAACATTATATAAAGTTTGAAAGAATCAGTCATATAAAGTTTGGTAGAATACCTGTTGTGTCAGGGCATCACTTTGTGCTTGTTGCTGATGAGTAGCTATAAGGTATGTCAATTAATGTCTGACAGCCAGTACACCAGTCCAGGTCAGCAGGAAACAATCAACCAGTCTGGAGCTGTAGCCGTCGACCAACTCCTCAATGTATGCAGCAGTCAAATAATTAAAATCTTAGGCATGCAGCTTGCAGCAGTCAAATTAATACTTGTGCTGGGGTTTAACGATATGTCAACCCTTTTGGGTCATTTTGTGTCTTCTCCCAGAGAAAGGGAGAAGAGATAGTAGAGGAGATGAAAGAGAGGGACAGGGGAGAAAGGAAAATGAATGAAAGTGAAGAAACAAGAAATAAAAACATGCTTCCTCTACCCTTACCTGCTGCAAGGATAGCAGGCCCTGTCCAACTGTACGCCAATCTCAGTTAGATGCCCTGGTGACGTAAAATACACAATTTGCCTCACCAAACCACCCCATCAAATTGACAAAAATGAGCCAATTACCAGTTAGGTAAATCAGCTTCAAAGTGCAGCAGTAGGGTTCTGTTAAAGTACAGTCAAACCTGTGTAAGAGAGCCACCTTCAAGACTGACTTTAAATAGTGGTTGATGTGGAAAAAGTTGTCTGTCTTATAAAGGTACATGTCATGTAATTTTGCTATAAAGGTACATGTCATGTAATTTTGCTAGCAAAATTACATGACATGTACCTTTATAAAACAACCACCTTTCCACATCAACCAATAAGGTCAATTTCAAAGGTGGCTGTCTTACACAGGTTTTACTGTAAACTACTTGTTTCAAGGTGAATGGATACATCTCCAAGGGAGATTACTCTGACAAGAAAATTGGAGCAAATTCTTTCCTTTAAGAGTAGCCCTCTTTAGAAGGAATTTGTAGCCATAGAAGCATATCCTTTCTGCTGGAATGGTCTCCTTTTGAAAAGGGAGGTAAACACTTTAAGCATAGAGTACTCTCTTATGGCTATCCATTCTCATCAATTTACAGTAAACATTAACAAAATTTGAGTTAATCAAGTCGGATTGTCTATCAGCTTGTGTGTAGCCAGGACATATTTGTCCAGTATATAGGAAAAAACCTGTCTGAAGGGGAATTGACACACGTGGTTGATTTTCCACCATTTATTTTTTTTTTTTTTTACAAGGAAGACAATTTTCATCACGACTTCTTGTTTGGCTTCCAGCAAATTCTTTCCTTCTAGAGTAGACCCCTTTTCAGAAGGGAGACAAAACAGTTTTGACAGAGTTGTCTACCCTGAATGTGTCTTTTTTCCTTAAGGCATACATAAACTGCATATCCTGATCCTAATGCATGTGACAAATCTGGTCAGGGCATAAGTTTGCTTTGTAAAATCAAGGTCCAAGTTTTCCCTAGTTCGTTCAATTGTGCACGCTCTGACCAGAATGAATACAATTTGAACAATATGGCTCTAGTAATGTTTGTTTTGTTCTGTACTTCCAAAACTGTAATATAATCATCACTCACCCTTACAGCACCACATCGTTACGTGCAATAATACAGACATGGAAGGTATTTTGAAACAAACTTGGAATAAATGTTTACTTTGTTATAATTCAGTTTATTTTGTGATAATTCCAACTCGGCTATTTTGGTGCTATTTGACTGGTTGAGAGTAGATTCAAACCAGCGCCCAGTTGTTCAAAACTAAGGATGTCATTAGTTAATGATCGTTAAACCTTTGATCATTAAATATGGCATATAGGCTAATATTTTTGCTGAAAAAATGTGAATAGCTTTTGCATTTGCAAAGCTACTCACATTTTTTCAGCAAAAAAAAAACATGTGAATTAGATATTGTACTCATTAACGAGCTTGTTAAGCTAATAATGCTTTGAACAACAAGGCCCAGCATTTTATACTTCGATAAATCTACTGAGTAGGAATCTTGAAACTATTTTCTTTATGTATATTTCCAAAATTAGCTATTTAACTTGCATTTTTTAACATAAAAGTAACAGACTTGGAATTATAAGAAATGAATTTCATTTGTGTGGATTTTTAAGTGCTGCCTTATCACTCACAAACAACATAAAACCCTTTGGGCTTTTGAGAGTGAAATGCCACTGTTTACACATGAATGAAATCCACAAAAATGAAAGTCATATCTTTAGTATGTCACATGAGTGTAGTTCTTTATGCCTACTAGTATCTAAGTGAGTAAATAATAAGGCACAATGAGGGAAAGTTGGATACAGCTCCGAGATCACACGCCCTTGAAACTTGAAAATACTTCCTTCCTTTCTCAAAAAGGGCTACTCTTAAGGGAAATAATTTGCCCTTGCAAAATGTATGCCCTGCTTATTTCTAGTAATCAAAATGCCATCTGCTGGAATTTTTACAAGCATGCTAACTGTTATTGTCAACAAAGAAATAATTTCCATATTAGTCTCAAAATATCTACTAGTATTGTAATAAACACTGGAAGATCATATTTACACATATTAACACTGGAAGAACAAATTTACACATATTTTTTCATGATTGCCCTATGCCATCTTGAAAACGGTTTATTTTCTCTTAATTACAATATCTTAACACAACTTCTTTATAACACTATTGTTGGGATCCATAGCAAAAATGGTGTTAGTTAAAGAACCATTGTGTAGCCAAACAAAAATATATAGATTATATAGAAAAATGATACAAATTCACTTAATGGCAAAATAATGCAGATTCAGATCAGTTGGCTTCTAAATAAGCCAACTGATCTGGATCTACACTGTTTGCAAAGGCAGGGCATATCCGGGTTCAGCAGGACCAGGGTTAAAGTGCCATGTCTGATTTACAGCAGCTGTCCACTCTCTCAGTTATTTTCACTCCTGAACTTATTTTCAGCTTCCATGCAAGGAATGAACATTGCCAAACAGAATATTACAATATTTATCCTATAAAATATTAAGACAGTTATGCCTGAACAAACAGTATAGATCCAAATTAGGTGCCGCAGAATACAACATCACAGTTTGCCATTCCATCAGTACTTTTTAACCTCATTTCCAGGCAGTCAAATTGACTTGCTGAAACTTTACAGTGAGTACCATACAGAGCAAAAGTATCTGAATATTTAGTTTAACCCATTGTATACTGAATAGACTCTCCCACACTATATATTGGAAGGGTCCAATGTCAATTTTAGGTACATGCAGCTATGAGATTTAGATATTCCTAAAGAAAAATGGCTAAACTATTTGCAAACAGTGGAGACCCTGATCAGATGCCGCATTCTGTGGCATCTGATCTGGGTCTGCACTGTTTGCCAGTTACCCTTTTACGGGTCGCCCGACTACAATGGGTTAAATAGGGTATCATTCTACAAATACTTCTGTGCCAACTCTTACAACAGTTTCATCCAGAAGACTTAAATGAGATAACTCCATGTACATTGTTGTGAATAAATAAAAATATCAATGATTTCATAACAAAAATAAATTCATATGTACAGCAGGTATAATGCAGTTAATTTCCTTCATATGAAGTATATATGTACTGGTCCACAATCTTCTGACAATTACTTCCATCTAGAAATATATAAAGTTCTAAAAAAATACAATCAAGAACACAACCTACTGACTGATTGTCTCAATCTCTCATATGAACATCTAACTTCAACAACCCAGCAGGCACACAACATTGAATCAATGTCGATTCAACGTCAAGACGTTGAAACAACATTGAATTGACGTTATTTCAACTTTGTGTCCCAGCTGGGATATGCTTGGCATGCTGGGTAAGAATTTCAGCAGATGACAATTTGAAATATCTTTCTTATTTTTCCCAGAAAATAGGCTTTGAGATTTCATGTAACAATCTGCATGCAATCTGAAAGTCTATTTTCTGGGAAAAGCAAGAAAAGTCAATAAGCATGGCTCATTAGATACCCACACAAGGACCAAAAAGTAATGGATACATATGTCAGACAGGTAACTGTCAAAAATTGACAAAATTTGCCCATTAGCAATCACAAACCAGATCTCCACAATATCAATGCAAATATCAAGTTTGATGACAATCCATTGACATTTACTCAAGTTATCATCTGGGAAGGAAAATAGGGATGTGTGGCTAGCAAATAACTGTCAAAATTTGAAGTAATTTGCCCATTAGCAATCCTAAATCAGTTCTCCTCAATATCAATGGACATTCCAAGTTTGGTGAAAATCCACTGACATTTAGTCAAGTTATCATTCAGAAATGAAAATATGGACAGACACATGGATGTCCAATGTGAAACTATAATATCCCACCACTATCGTACGGTGGGTATAATTAGAAAAAAGTCAGCTATTTGTCCTCTGCTGAATTTTCCCAAAGAGTGGTAAAGTCAATACTGTAAAGTTTCTTTCACATATATTAATTTTGAAGACAAAAATTTAATGTATAAAGAACAAGAGTTGTCAGCAGCTTGCCAGAAACGCAGTGTGGATGAACTATGAAAGCTATATCTTCCATACTTCATCAGTTATGTACAGTTTTCAAAACTTAAACATAGCTGTAAATGACAAAGTATGACCTGACCTTGACCTAGGCAGACGGTCAAACTGAGGAAGGGATGTGTGCTATTGAAAGGTCTTACCCTAAGGAAGGTTTGGGCCAAATATTGAAGCCTCGCAATTACTTACACTTTTCAAAACTTTAACACAGAACTTGAACATGGGCTTAAATGACAAAGTTTGACCTGACCTTGACCTAGGCAGAAAGTCAAAATGAGGAAGGGGTGTGTGCTATTAAAAGGGCTTATCCTAACGTAGGTGTGGACCAAATATTGAAGTGGTATCTTGAATACTTCAGCAGCTACATACACTTTTCAAAACTTAAACACAGAACTTAAACATGGGCGTAAATGAATGTGTGAACTGATCTTGACCTATATAGAGGGTCTAACTTGGGGATGGGGGTGTATGTTATTGAAATAATGAGAGACCACTGTATTTATAAAATTTCAACAAAAGATAATCAGATCATCTATACAATGATCCCTGAGTGTCTGAAAAATTTCATGAACCTTGTTTTAGAGGATCTTGAGTATTTTGCTTACAAGATTTTCCTATGCTAAAATACCTGTCTGAAAAGGGGGCATAATTTGATCAAATATTTATAAAAGTTCATAAAAATTTAATCAGATCATCTACACATTAGTTCCAAATCGCTTGCAAAATTTCATGAGCCTATCTCAAGTGGTTCCATAGATATTTTGCTTACAAGAATTTCATTTGCTAAAATGCCTAGTCTGAAAAGGGGCATAACTCCACCATGAAGCTCTGAACAAAAGAAAAAATACAGGTCAGCTAATTTTTCATAAGCAATGCATATATGAAATTTTGAAATCCTAACATACATGGTTCCAAAGATATGAGAGGTCACAAAAGTGTGATGTGCGAACGGACGGACAGACAAGCCCAAAGCAATGTGCCCTCCCAACTTCTTTGGAGTTGGGGGCATAATTATCCCAGAATTATCACCAATAATTCCTCCTTAGCAAATCCTCTGACTAAAGCATTCTACTGAAACAGTATCATAACAACATTATACGAAAATTGTAAACAAGCAAGAACAATGTAAACTTAACAAACAGCAATCAGATTATTATGAAATGCCAATCTTGGTAAGTTCCCCACCCCTACCCAACCTGAATCTTTTTCCACATAACAATCATCATGACATGACATTTTTACCCTAAATATTCAAACAAAGGTGTCTGAGCAAACAGTGTAGATTCAGATTAAACTACTTCTTTAAAGCATTTTAGTCTGGAGACTTCTATAATGGTAATTGGTAAACAGCGCAGACCCAGATCAGATGCCAGAGAATACAGCTTCTGATCAGGGTCTCCACAGTTTGCAAATACGTTCAACCATTTTTCTCTCAGAATATCTAAATCACATAGCCTGACATACCTAAAATAAAAATTAGAATCTCCTAAAATATTGTGTGGGAGAGTTCATTCAGTCTACAATGAGTTAAAACAGGTTGACTGCTCCTAAGAAGCAGCTTGATCAGTGTCTACACTGTATGGCATTCAGCCAGCCCAGCCCAAACAAACTTGTGCAAAGTTTAATGCATCATACCTCTTTATAAAACTATTGCTGAGATTCAAAGCTAAAACCGTGTCAACTACATAACTGTGTTGTATCCAAACAAATTGAATTTTGTTCTGATATAACACTTTTGGGCCAACTTTTAAACAGTCTTATATCCAAAACTGTCTGTCAGTGATCCATCTTATAAGAGGTCCCAGTGTATAAACACTGTGAGGAGTTACAGTGTCTGAACAGTGAGGAGTTACAGTGTCCGAATATTTATTGTAAATATCAACTGCTGCAATACTTGGTTTTTTAACCTTTAGCCTGCTCAGGACGAAATCTGCAGATGACAAAAGAGCAACATTTTAAAAAAAAAAAAAAAATCTAGAAATTTCATTATTTTCTCTAAAAACACACACACAAAAAAAGTTAAGTTCTCAACTGAGATTTTCTGTAGAAAATGTAAAGAAATTATAATTTATAAAACAAATGCTCTTTGCCATCTATAGCATGCCAAAGTTAAAGTACCATATTTTCCTTAAGTATTCAGACAGAGCTGGTTGTGCCAACAGTATAGACCCAGCAATAGGTCAAATACTGCCTATCATTCAGACAGCAGTTTTTACGTCACTGATCAGTCAGAAGAACTAACCCAGTGAAGACTGAATATATACTATATATTGGAAGAGTCCATTTTTGGATTTTAGGTATGTCAGGCTATATGATGTAGATATTCCTAAAGAAAAATGGTTGAACTATTTGCAAACAGTGCAGACCCCGATCCCAGCAGGCAACAACATCAAAATGACGTCGTATTAACGTCGATGCGACGTGATCACGTTGCATCAACGTTGATACAACGTCATTTTAACTTTGTGTGCCCACTGGGATCAGACTCAGTGGTCTGCAGTGTCTGATCTGGGTCTGCCCACTGGGATCAGACTCAGTGGTCTGCAGTGTCTGATCTGGGTCTGCACTGTTTGCCAGTTTACCCATTTAGGCATCTCCTGTCTTCAATGGGTTAATTCAAATTTTAGGAAAAGTACCATGAGGTAAGGCGATTAAGGTGTCCAAATATTTAGTGTGAATACGATACCAAGCTTAACTTTTAGCACACTCCAGGCGAAATCAGCAAATGACTCTTAAACAGTATTTTTCTCTCCACTAGTCCGCAATCCCTAGTATACATAATCATTGCAGTGCCATTTAAAATTGTAGCAGACATTCTATTTACCTTTTTTTTCATATTTTTTTTTAACAGAAAACAAGGCTTGACATTTTATATGAATCATTTGTCAAACAGAAGGTTTATATGAAAAGTCAAACTTTATTTTCTTGGGAAAGGAAAAAATGTTATCTTCTTTTGACTGCTGCAGCAGGTAAACTGTTAAAATGTGGCTTCATATTTCTTCCAAATTATCTTGGACCACAGAAAGTAGTCAGGGCCCAGTTCGAGGGTTGAGCGCAAGACTATGGTAACTCAAACGTATTTTTGAAACCCTTGTTTAGGGGCAACTTGGACCCCTTTGTAAACAATGCAAATTTAGGTGCCATTGCTCATATGAGCAATGGCACCTAAATTTTCATTGTTTACAGAAAGAAATGTTGTAATCTTCATAACGCCTTCATGGTGAGGAGATTAGGTTTGGGGAAAAGCAACCACCTGACTTACGCTAGTCTTGCGCTCAACCCTCGAGTTGTTCAAATCTAACCATTTGGTCAATTAATGTATCAATAAAACTTTGATGGCATATATGCTAATATTTTTGCTGAAAAAAAAATGTGATTTGCAAAAGCTAATATTTTTCAGCAAAAATAACTGTGAATTAGATGTTGTACTTACTAGAACAGGTAACATTTTGACCACTAACACGTTCATGAAGCTAATGATGCTTTGAACAACTGGGCCCTGATTGCAATACCAAGGAAAGATACAAAAGTTTAAAATGCATCTGCTGCTATTTAAATTGGGCAGATTAAAGGTTAAAATTACTGCAGTCAGTCCAAAACTGAATTGGCCAGATTTTGCCATCTTGCCATAGCTACCTGTAACACTTGTAAACATGCATGAACTAGTGTTACCTGTAAACAGGTGTAAATAAGTTACCTGTAAACAGCTGTGAACAAGTGTTACTTGTAAACAGGTTAAAATATCAAGACCAGCACTGGCCAACACACCAAGTTACAGAAAACGAGATGCACATATGATGGGAACACAGTAAGATCATTAGAAACATTATGCATCACGACAAGTTGTTCAACTATAAACTGTACAGTAACTTTTATTTGCAACATGACAATTTTTTCAAGTATCTACACAGTGTATTTTCTTTGCAATAGTAACTCCAATACTGAATGTAGTCAACTATACAAACATGATAAATAAGGCCAAGTCAAGCAAAAAAGTGCCTTTGAGCAAGCAGAAAATGTGCAGATTCACATTATCCTGCACATGCCCAAAGTATCATCCTGGGCCCAATTGTTCAAAGTGTCGTTAGCTTAACGAGCTCGTTAAGGGTCATTTCGTTAACTGTTTTAGCAGATTGAATATACAATAATATGATATTTTTTGCTGAAAAAAATGTGAGTAGCTTTTGCACTGCAAAAGCTACTCACATTTTTTTCAGCAAAAAATTTCAGCATATTTGTGTATCACTCGATGTAAATTTTAACGAATCGTTAACTAACGACATTGTTAGCTTAGAACAACTGGGCCCTGGCCTTTGCTCCCATTCATACAGTCTGTTATATCTAATGATTCTGTTAGCAGACAGTTAAGGCCCTGACCAGACTGTGTAAATATGCAGGCTGATCTGGGCCTTTGCTGCTCACCTGTGCCCAAAGAGACATTTTTGCATGGGGTGGCCCATATAATGTTATTCAAAATCTACAAAGGCTTCATCTTGAAGTCCACATTACTTCTTGTATGAGGCACACTTGGCACTCGTAGAAATCCACTTTTCCAGCTTTGACTCCTGGATCCATTTTTTCCAACATAAATCCATTTTTCCAATTGAAATTCTGAGATTGATGTTTCCAACCATGACTAGTAAATCCATCTTTCCAGCTGCAAATCTGGGAAATCCGTCTTTCCAAACATGACTCCAGGAAATCTATTTTCCAAACTGTAAAAAAACACACTTACAACCTGGCAAATGTGTTCATATTTCCTTAACTTTTGAAGTGTCAAACTTAAATATTAGCAGACAACATTTTATAATTAGCATGATGCATAAAAATTTCAGCAGATGACATTTTGAAATGGTTTTCTTATTTCTCCCAGAAAACAGGCTTTGAAATTTCATGCAAATTGTCCCCTCTGGAGGCAATTTGCATGAAATTTTAAAGCCTGTTTTGGGGAAAAATGAGAAAAGTATCATCAAATTGTCATCTACTGGATTTGCCAAGAGAGTAATAAAGGTTATTTTTTCTGAGAAAACAGTATCTGATATTTCAAATGAATCATCTCCAATGGAGACCTCTGTTGTAAAAAAATTAAGAAAACTATTGGAAATTTGCAGTGTGCTAATTTTGATATATGCATACTAAGGGTTAACAAAATATCTGAATTCAGAATTTATAAGTTACAGCAACAGTTCCAGGTAGGAGGGTACCTATGAAAAGTTTCTTATTTTTCCATATAGCATTTGTTGTGGGTACTAATTAGAATTGCCTTGTGAGACAATCCTAATGAAGACCAACAACCAAAGTTACTGAGGAGAATAAGAAAAATGCTCATCACTTTTTCACAGCTCTAGAAAGGAGGAGTGCCAAGGTAAATGTTTTTCTTTTATTTCTCAATAAAAACATATGTTGTGGATACTCACTGGAATCCTCGTCTAGGCAATTCCAATTAGTACCTATAACAAATATTTTTGTTGAGATATTATCTTATTCCTCCATGTTGTAGGTACTTACTGGAATTGCCGCACAGAGGCAATTATGATGAGTATCTTTGTTTGTTTGTGTTGAGGTTTTACGGCCCAGTCAACCCAATGGGGTCATGTCGAGCGCGGTCAGTTTACCTAAGCACACGTTTACTGGGCAGGGTTAGTCCTCTAAGCGGTTAACCAGCATTGTGCACATTCTTTCGCCAGAAACTGACAACTGCCCTTCTTGAATCAGCGGAAGGGAGAGAATGACTGTAGAAAATATTTCATGATCAATCTCCACAAAAGAATGTTGCCAACCTCGTCGGGGGTTGAACCCGCGACCTCCTGGTCTCCAGTCGGACGGCACATCCAACTGAGCCACCGAGGCCGGCTTGATGAGTATCTGCTTGTTTTTGTGGAGAAATCTTCATATTCCTTCACAAAAACGTATGTTGTGGGTACTCATCAGAATAGCTTCAGTGAAGTGATTCCAACCAATATCACAATGCAGAAAAATAAACAAAATATTAATAAAATTTGGTTGAAAAAAGTGTGTTACCTACAGCTTTACTTTTTGGGTTAAAATGTGTTATTTAAATATTAGGCAAATGTACAGCTAATCAGTCTTTGCTGTTATGAAAAAGAAACTGGTCTTCCCAAAGCTCACCCCCAAAAAATGAGGAATTTCACATATCAGTTTGTTTAAGATTTGGAAATATTCTTACTTCATAAATCCTGAACACCAGTTTTAACTGGAAAGTCAAAAGTCATAACTTCCCACATCACAAATCCTGAAATACCAGTTTTAAATGGAAAGTCCTAAATCATGACTTCTTACTTCACAAATCCTAAAATATCAGTTTTAACTGGAATTTCACAAACCATAACTTGTCAGAAAACACAAATACACTTTATAATAATGCAAAATCACTGTAAACACTAACTGTATGTAAATTACAAAATGTAAATTCAAAAACTTCCAGTTGCATATGGAACACGATTATGTTTTTTGTGAGGAAAAAAATAAATTATTAGAATAAAAATAAATGCTGATGATTTTCACTTATGAGATGAGGTACTTAAATTTGTGGCACTGTCTTCACTGCAGTGACTCTGATAAGAAGAATTACTAGAACGTCTCATGTATGTCGGAAGAATCTTCATTTTTGTCTTAGGACAAAACTCTAGAATTGGTTCATTTGTCCAGAGAAGCTGAAAAAAAAAAAAAGTGTAAAATAAGTTTAAGTGTTAGCAGTAATTGTTAGCACTTTTAACATAACGAAAACATGCCTATTTAAATATACTGAAAATCTGACCACCAAAAAAAATGAAAATTTTTAGATAAAAATTCTGATATTTTTCAAATTTCTGCTCAAAACATAGATTGTGGGTACTCGTTAGAACTGCCTCATCGAGGCAGTTCTAACGAGTACCCACAATCTATGTTTTTGAGCAGAGATAAGAAAAATAATGTATACCCCTGTAAACCCCAGTTTTACTATATAAAAGTGGGGTTTAAGGGGGTCAACATTATATAGGCATGTTTTCGTGATAATAGGCACCATTCACAACAGCAGCAAACAACATTCTAAAACTTTATCTTTGTCTTAGGATAAAACTCTAGAATTGGTTCAGAAGAGCTTAAAAAACAACAAAACATAAAATTTACAGGTGGAAGCAGTAATCCCCATTGGTAATTGCAGCAGACAACATTCTAAAATCTTATGAAAAGTAAAAATGTTTTAGCATGTAATCTATGGTTTTGAGTGTGATTTGAAGGCTAAAGCACCACAATGAACCCTTAATGTGCCAAGCAAAATTGTAGCCAATTAGATTCTCAAATATTTCTATTATTTTTATGAGAAAAATAAGCCGTGGCATTTCATGTGAATCATCTGCTCAGCAGATAATTCACATGAAATATCAAGCCTTATGTTCTCAGAAAAAATAATAAAAACAAATGGATTAACATTCTTAATTTGGACATATCTTTCCAAATATATAGATAAATGTGGTCTCAATCTATAGGGAGATTTATTAATCTCATTTTTTTTTTATTGTTGACTTTTATTTACTACTTTTATTATTATTATCATTATTATTATTATTATATAATCATTATTATTATTTTCATCATCCAAATGAAGTATAAGCAACATTACCTCATTGAGGTGTTTGTTCCACTTCAACACAGCTTCGTCGTCACCATAGGAACCAGAACAACTTAGAATGATAGGTTCATTGTTCACACTACAAGAGAAACTAACATGTGTTAAAAGCTCTAAAACTTGAAATACTGTATTTGCCCAAAAGTATTTCAACAGACAGGTCTGAGCAAACAGTGTAGATCCAGATCAGATGCTGGAGAATGCATCTAATCAGGGTCTACATTGTATGCCTCTCATCCTGAAAATTTTAGATACAAGAACGGGTTGTAATATGGACTTGTTCAAATTTTAGGATAAGTATGGTAATAAGCACAGTTGTTCAAATACTTCGAGTAAATATGTCAGAATGATGCTTTTACTCACTATTGTTCCTCATCAATGATACAAAGGAAGGAGCCAGTTTTGCAAAAGGAGGCATTTAAATTGCATCCCTTTGCAAAATGTTACTTCCCTCAAAAAATTTTCATTTTTTTTTTTTTTTTTTTTTTTTTTTTTTATTTGAAATTAAGATCTGTATTGTCTGAATTTTTAGAACATTTACTGTAAACTGAGTTCTTAGTAACAGAAAAAACAACAACAAAACAAGAGGCCCATGGGCCACAACGCTCACCTGCCCCCAGGCGCTTAATTGGCAGGATTTATGTAAGGGACCACTACACATTGCTACATACTAAATATATAAGCTGTGGGCATCATGGTTTCAGAGAAAAAAATTTTAAGTTTTTCCCATTATAAATCTATAGGAGCTAATGACTCCCGGGGCATGGCTAGTTTGGGCCACAGGGGCTTGATTGGCAGGATTTATGTAGGGGACCACTAAACATTGCTACATACTAAATATGTGTTGTGGGCCTCATGGTTTCAGAGAAGAAGATTTTTTTTACTTTTTTCCATTATAAATCTATGGAAGCTAATGACCCCCGGGGCATGGCCAGTTTGGACCCCAGGCGCTTGATTGGCAGGATTTATGTAGGGGACCACTAAACATTGCTACATACTACATACATAAGCTCTGGGACAGTCTGGGTCTCATGGTTTCAGAGAAGATTTTTTAAGTTTTTCCCATTATAAGTCTATGGGAGCTAATGACCCCTAGGGCGTGGCCAGTTTGGGCACCAGGGGCTTGATTGGCAGGATTTATGTAGGGGACCACTAAACATTGCTACATACTAAATATATAATCTGTGAGCCTCATGGTTTCAGAGAAGAAGATTTTTTAAGTTTTTCCCATTGTAAGTCTATGGGAGCTGATAACCCTCAGGGCGTGACCCCTCTGGACCCAGGGGTTTGATTGGCAGGATTTATGTAGGGGACCACTAAACATTGCTACATACTAAATATGTAAGCTGTGGGCCTCAGAGAAAAGGTTTTTAAGTTTTTCCCATTATAAGTCTATGGGAGCTATATCGCAGCATGGCGGCCATCTTGATTTACGAACCTTGACCATTTTTACAAATATTCAATCCCCCTTTAACACAAGGCTCCACATAAAGTTTGAAGAAACTTGGCCCATGTGTTTCAGAGGAGAAGTCGTTCAAAGGTGTGAACGGACGGACAGACAGACGGCGGATGGACGGACAGACAGATGGAGAGTGATCACAATAGCTCACCTGAGCCAAAGCCTGCATGACACTATTATGCAAATGGCAAGCATCGAGATCCATGGACCAGTGAGGGCTTCTACTGTTTCCAAACACAAATACAAACGCTGAACCTTGCAGAATCTTGACCAAAGTTGATTTTGCCTCCCTTCTGAAAAGGAGTCTACTCTAAAAGGAAAGAATTGCTCCCCATAACATTCTAGGCATAAATGGGTTTGGGTATAAAATAAATACAATATTACTACAGTAACGTACAGTTCTGTATCATATCTTGTGGATGTTCCTAGCTCTCCAGATGACATTAGATGCAAGCCTCTACTATTATCCTGTAATCTAGGAACATCCACTCAATGTAATACAGACCACCAGATCATGTTCAGAGGAATTGTTATGGAGGAGTATTTGGTGATAGTTATGGGATAATTTTCTCCATTCTCCATAGAAACCTGGGTACTCATTAGTGCGTCACCATGGTGCTTCTAATGAGTACCCACAACAAATGTTGTTGTTTTTTTGAGAAACATAAAAAATATATGTTGTGGGTACTCATTAGAAGCACCTCACTGAGGCACTTCTAATGTGTACCCACAACATATGTTTTTATGGAGAAATAAAACTTATCCCAGAATTATCACCAAATACTCCCCCTTAACAATTCCTCTGATGTTACCGTAGTGTGTAGACACATTTCAACCTGATGTAGCCCATATTAGCTACATATGTATCAAAGCTCCAGATAAAAGGCGTATCCGGAGAATTGTTTTTCTTATTTCTCCGTGAAAACATATGTTGTGGGTACTCATTAGAAGCGCCTCACCAAGGCACTTCTAATGAGCACCACAACATATTTTGCATGGGGAAATATGAAAACTATCTATACTTTTTAGCTGGAAAAAAATGAAAAAAGTGTTGTATAATAGCTATGGTATATATTTGTTGCATAATGAATTTACATACCTTGTAGATAATAGGCACTTTACTGGTTTGTCTGAAATCTTCACCTTGGCTTCCAAAGTCAAATCAACATTGTAAATTATTCCATTGTCAGATGACACAGATCCTGAGCTCACACTGTGACTAAGGTGGCCACGATGGTGTAAAGAGGAAAGAAACCTGTTGTCCTGTTCATTTGTCGTGGAAATATTCTCATAACTAGACCAGATAGAACTGCGCTGGCTACTAATGCTTGGAGTCTTTAAGAAGTCGGGCAATCTGAGGTCTGCTGAATTTGAAGGACTGTGGTTGGAACTGTGTGGTACATACACATCTGTCCATTCGAGATCCTCCTCTGCAATCTTAGCACCAAGGGACATCTGTCTACTTTCTAGGCTAGGAGTTCTTAAATATTCAAATAACTTCTGTCTGTCAGAAATCTTCGAATATGGTTTATCATATTCTTCAACAGTACTACTCTCTTTTCTACCCAGGAAGGAGTCATAAAACCTGTCGCACTTTTCCTGAATGGATCCTAGATCTAATGACGTTTTCCTTTTGTCTGAATTTCCAAGTGTTGCCATTTTTGTAAAATTACTTTCATCAGATGAACTTGTTCGAGCTTTTACCTCTGTTAGTTCTTTTTCTGACTCTGTTTCAATATGAATGCCAGAAAATTCTAGATGATACTGAGCTTCAATCCCTTTTTTATTCACCTGTTTTTCTGACACAGAAGAACCACTTTCTCTAGAAGATGCATGGCTGTTTTCTGTCTTAGCTTCTGACTCAGTACCCTTTGTTCTTAAATAATTTCCTCCCACCTTTTTAGTTGCAGGCATTCTTAATTTTGATGCAGCATTTTTTCTGTCTGACATATAGTCAGAATTACTATCCGGTGCTTTCTCTCTTGCACTAAAGAAAACCTCATCATCTGAGCTGCCTCCAGAAATTTTTCTTTTATTTTTAATGGTCAGATACACAGAGTCATTCTCTGAACTGCTTTTGTCTGGATCACTAGAGATAGATGACAACCACATTCCAACTTTTTCCTGGCGGGTGATTTCTGTGCTAGAGTCTGCTGAATACTGTCTGTCATAGCTGACAGCATTTACCTTTGCTTTCTGCAAAGATAAACGTCTTTCATCTGACATGCCGATACCTCTAATATTGTTAAAACCTTCAGACAAACTTCTACGATCTTTATTTGGAACGTCAAGGATCAAAGAAGAATTTTGTTCTCTCATTCTTTCAAAATCAAGTTCTTGTCTCCCAAGCATTTTCGTATCAGAATCTATGGTATTTAGAATATTTAGGGCACCTTTTAAATCTGCTTCAGAATGGCTGTAGTTCTGAAGAAGTCGCTCATTTAACTTCTCAGAAATACCATTTTGTTTCAAAACATTCTCAGATTTCTTATCTTGGGTGAAATTTTCAGTGTCCTCAAAGCTGTTATAATCCACTGCTTTTGGTAAACTTTGACTAAAATGATAACATTCTTTGCCTTTTCTTAAGCATTCATCACAAAATTCTGGAAGAGGACTTTGGTAATTTTGGTTTGTGTTATTGTTTATCCTCAGATTACTGTTGCATCTTCCTTGTCGATACAGAGTAGCTCCTCTACTACTGGGAAAAATTACCTTTTCTACTGTTTGCCTATAGTCAGCAGGTGGTTCTGGAGTAGCTCTGTTTGCAAATATTTCTGTCACTGTCATAGTCTCAAGGTGATGTTCAAGCACATCACTAATTTCACTGTTTGGAGTAAATATATTAGATATATTGGATTCACCACTGCTTGGTGAGGTTACATCACAATTTGGAGACAATACTTCAAGTGTTTCTCTCAGAGCTGCCTGCTCAAGTTTTTCCTCATAAATCTCTTCATCCCTTGCTTTATTATCACACTTAATAAGGCTTTCACTTCGACCCTGGCATTCAAGTGATTCAGTCAATATTTTTTGGATACCTAAAATGTCACTTTCTGATGATGACCTCCTTCTCTCCCTAGTCCACGGTTTTGTATGTGATAACTTTCTTTGTGGATTAGACTGTCTGCTTGGAGAGTCATTTACACTTTTCTGAACTGTTGTTAAGTCATTTTCTGATGAAGAACGCCTTCTTTCTCTAGTCCATGGCTCCCTCACTTCTGACTTTTTTCGTGGTATTGTCTCATTATCTACAGTGTCATCATAAATGGTATGCATTCTTTCAAAGTCATCCCTTTCCTCTACAATGAAAGAGCTGTTATTTGCAGAAGACAATCTTTCGGTTGAAGTTTGTTTTCTTCTTTCTTTTGTCCACATCTCCACTGTTGATAACGATCTCTTTTCTTCTTCACACATGGGATCAGCTGCTTCATCATAAATTGTTTGCAGTCTTTCAAACTCATCTTTATCAAGCATCACTGGTGAATTACTAGTTTTGGAATTTCTTGACTCAAAAGATCCATCATGTTTTAATCTATTCTGAGTAACTTCAGACTTTTCTGGTGATAAGTTTCGACTACCTCTTATCTGTGCTTCCATTGTCTGATCATATATCTTTTGTAGCCTTGCAAAATCTTCTACCTCTATCACATGGGAACTACTTTTTCTGCGAGCATATTCCTCCATTTTGGACTCAAAAGCTGAATCTTTTGGGTCAGTCTTAACATCAGTTTGTTCTGTGTGTTTTTTTGACAAAACGTTACTTTCAGATTTGAGTTTTACCAGTGATGGTTTACTGTTCTTTTTGTTTGTTTGTTGTACATGCTCATTATACATAGTTTGTAAATGGACTACTTCTTCCGGCTCAATTAACTGATTGGAAAAACTGCTTCTTGCATCAGCTTCATAAACTTGTTCAAGAGGGCTTTCTAACTCTTCTACCTCAGGACTGGCACTCCTTGGAATTTGCAAAGAACTATCTGATGATTTCCTCTTTAATAATGGCCACCTTTTGAATTTTGATTGTTCTGAAGTTTTACTATAATTATCCAGTAACAGTTTTTGTTCTTCTTCAGTAATTGTAAACGAACCCAGTCTCTGTCTTCTTGTACACCATTCATCTTGATTCTCTTTAGTATCGTTTTCATCACCATTTTCATCAATATTGTCTTCTGTATAATTTTCTGTAGGAGATGGTTTTGTATCTGGACTGGCATCATCTACTCTGACAGGTTTCTGCTGTGAATCAAATAATGAAGAGACAGCACTTATCCTCCTCCCAACTTCTTCATGATCAGACGAATTCTGTGAGGGACTAAAAAGGTCCTCTCTGAGGAATTCTATCGGACTGGGGCTGTTTGGATTAGTGTTAACGTTAACTTCCAGACTATCTGTATGTTCCAAAAATCTTTTTCTAGAATGCTGATCTACTCTCAACAGCCTTTCTTTTATCTCTTTAGAGTCTAAGTCTCTCAGCTCATCCTCTTTAGGCTTACATGTAACATTTGAAAGATTATCCATAGATGGTGACCTAACAGTTGGGGTCTTGAGCTGTGAAGTTTCAACAATTTCATATGTGATCAAATTTCCCTCTCCAGTGCCAACCCACACAGTGTCACCATTAGCAAGAATTGATGTTATCCTGGCACGATTGAAGTAGGCATCATCTTCCTGAAATTTATACAAATAAGGTCCATTATAGAAAACTGACATTTTTTTTCTATGTCAACATCAAACATAGCTCCAGGTAAGTGATTGCTGTGGTGATAATTTTGAATAATTTTCAGTATTTTTTAATCAAAACATATCTTGTGGTTACTCATTTGAAATGCATCTGTGAGGCAATTCAAAGGCAAATCCAGAAGGTATGTTTTGTGCAAAATTAACAAATCATCTTCTAATTAAATAGAAAATTTCAATGAGTATCCACATGGTATGTTATGTGCAAAAGCACAAAAATTATCTGAACACTCCCTTTATCTGATTGTATGAAGAAACCCATGTAAGTCAGCTGCACAACCATAAATACAGACCAGTTTTTTGCTTTTCTCTTTATGTATTACAACAGGAGATGAAGTTAACTTTTTTTTTCTTTATCACTGAACAATGACTTAACTAGACAAATGTCTGAGAAGCACAATGCCAATATCTTACAAAATAATAAGCAGCTCTCTCAAAGTATGTCACTGTAAATTAACCCTTGACGAGGTTTCTAATAAGTACCCACAACATACATCTTTGTGAAGAAATAAGAAAAAAACCACCAGTTTCTAGTTGAAAATAAACATCTTATCTGGAGTTAAGTAGTAAGGCATTGGAAAATGTCTGTTTTTCTATATCAGGGCCCAGTTGTTCAAAACTAGCGATGTCGTTAGTTAACGTATTGTTAAAACTTTGATCATTAAATACCGCATATACGCTATACGCTAATAAATGTAAGTAGGTAATAGATACGCTGAAAAAATGTGAGTAGGTTTTGCATTTGCAAAAGCTACTCACATTTTTGCAAAAGCTACTCACATTTTTTCAGCAAAAAATACCTGTGAATTAGATATTGTACTTGCTAGAACAGTTAACATTTTAGATACTGCACAAAAACCACGCAGGTTTTTTTTGGGCACGTTTTTTTCTCCGTAACAGAAACAGATGAAACAATTAAAATATATAAGGAATACTCTAAAATGGACTGAAAAAGAATGAAACAAATGAAACAGACAAATAGCAGTTCTCACTGATGGTCTGTTTCATTCGTTTCATTTGTTACAAAACAGGATGAAACAGTTCAAACACCTTGGTCAGTGCTTGTTACGAAACAGGGTGTAACGTAATGTAACAATGAAACAGATACTTTTCTTAGCCAAGCATTTTTTTTTTATAAGCCCATTTCTGTTTCGTAACAAATGAAACCAATAAGATATAGAGGAAAATCTCTGAAACAGGATGAAACAGACCAAAAAATTTAAAATATGCTCGTTACGAAACAGAGTGAAACGAAATGAAACGACGAAACATTCATCTTTTTTTTTTTTTTATAAACCCATTTCTGTTTCGTAACAAATGAAATGAATAAGATATATAAGAAAAACTCTGAAACAGGATGTAACAGACCAAAAGTCTTGTTCAAAGCTCGTTACGAAACAGGGTGAAACGGAATGAAACGATGAAACATACATCTTTTTTTTATAAACCCATTTCTGTTTCGTAACAAATGAAACAAATAAGATATAGTGGAAAATCTGTGAAACAGGATGAAACAGACCAAAAAATTTGAAATATGCTCGTTACGAAACAGAGTGAAACGGAATGAAACGATGAAACATACTTCCTTTTTTTTTTTTTTAAAAAATCCATTTCTGTTTCGTAACAAATGAAACAATTAAGATATATAGAAAAAACTCTGAAACAGGATGTAACAGACCAAAACAATTTAAAATAAGCTCGTTACAAACAGAGTGAAACAAAATGAAACAATGAAACATTCATCTTTTTTTTTTATTAACCCATTTCTGTTTCGTAACAAATAAAACGAATAAGATATAGTGGAAAATCTGTGAAACAGGATGAAACAGACCAAACAATTTGAAATATGCTCGTTACAAAACAGAGTGAAACGGAATGAAACGATGAAACATACATCTTTTTTTTTTTATAAACCCATTTCTGTTTCGTAACAAATGAAACGATTAAGATATATAGGAAAAACTCTGAAACAGGATGTAACAGACCAAAAGACTTGTTCAAAGCTCGTTATGAAACAGGGTGAAACGGAATGAAACGATGAAACATACATCTTTTTTTTTTATAAACCCATTTCTGTTTCGTAACAAATGAAACGATTAAGATATATAGGAAAAACTCTGAAACAGGAAGAAACAGACCAAAAGACTTGTTCAAAGCTCGTTACGAAACAGGGTGAAACGAAATGTAACAATGAAACATACATCTTTTTTTTTTATAAACCCATTCCTGTTTCGTAACAAATGAAACGATTAAGCTATATAGGAAAAACTCTGAAACAGGATGTAACAGACTAAAAGACTTGTTCAAAGCTCGTTACGAAACAGGGTGAAACAGAATGAAACGATGAAACATCATCTTTTTTTTTTTTATAAACCCATTTCTGTTTAGTAACAAATGAAACAATTAAAATATATAGGGAAAACTCTGAAACAGGATGAAACAGACCAAAAAACTTAAAATATACTCGTTATGAAAAGGGATGAAACGAAATGAAACGATGAAACATTCATCTTTTTTTTATAAACCCATTTCTGTTTCGTAACAAATGAAACGAATAAGATATATAAGAAAAACTCTGAAACAGGATGTAACAGACCTAAAGACTTGTTCAAAGCTCGTTACGAAACAGGGTGAAACGGAATGAAACGATGAAACATACATCCTTTTTTTTTTATAAACCCATTTCTGTTTCGTAACAAATGAAACGATTAAGATATATAGGAAAAATTGTGAAATAGGAAGAAACAGACCAAAAGACTTGTTTAAAGCTCGTTACGAAACAGGATGAAACGAAATGTAACAATGAAACATACATCTTTTTTTTTTTATAAACCCATTCCTGTTTCGTAACAAATGAAACGATTAAGATATATAGGAAAAACTCTGAAACAGGTTGAAACAGACCAAAAGACTTGTTCAAAGCTCGTTACGAAACAGGGTGAAACGGAATGAAACGATGAAACATCATCTTTTTTTTTTTTTATAAACCCATTTCTGTTTCGTAACAAATAAAAAGATTACAATATATAGGGAAAACTCTGAAACAGGATGAAACAGACCAAAAATTTAAAATATACTCGTTACGAAACAGAGTGAAACGAAATGAAACGGTGAAACATTCATCTTTTTTTTTTTATAAACCCATTTCTGTTTCGTAACAAATGAAACGAATAAGATATATAAGAAAAACTCAGAATCAGGATGTAACAGACCAAAAGACTTGTTCAAAGCTCGTTACGAAACAGGGTGAAATGGAATGAAATGATGAAACATACATCTTTTTTTTTTATAAACCCATTTCTGTTTCGTAACAAATGAAACGAATAAGATACAGTGGAAAATCTCTGAAACAGGATGAAACAGACCAAACAATTTAAAATATGCTCGTTACGAAACAGAGTGAAACAGAATGAAACGATGAAACATACATCGTTTTTTTTTTATAAACCCATTTCTGTTTCGTAACAAATGAAACAATTAAGATATATAGGAAAACTCTGAAACAGGATGTAACAGACCAAAAGACTTGTTCAAAGCTCGTTACGAAACAGGGTGAAACAGAATGAAACAATGAAACATACATCTTTTTTTTTATAAACACATTTCTGTTTGGTAACAAATGAAATGATTAAGATATATAGGGAAAACTCTGAAACAGGATGAAACAGAACAAAAAATTTAAAATATGCTCGTTACGAAACAGAGTGAAACGAAATGAAACGATGAAACATACATCTTTTTTTTTTTTTATAAACCCATTTCTGTTTCGTAACAAATGAAACTATAAAGATATATAGTGAAAACTCTGAAACAGGATATACAGACCAAAAAATTTGAAATAAGCTCGTTACGAAACAGAGTGAAACGAAATGAAACGATGAAACATTCATCTTTTTTTTTGTTAACCCATTTCTGTTTCGTAACAAATGAAACGAATAAGATATAGTGGAAAATCTGTGAAACAGGGTCAAATAGACCAAAAAATTTAAAATATACAGGGTGAAACAGAATGAAACGATGAAACATACATCTTTTTTTTTTATAAACCCATTTCTGTTTCGTAACAAATGAAACGATTAAAATATATAGGGAAAATTCTGAAACAGGATGAAACAGAACAAAAAATTTGAAATAAGCTCGTTACGAAAGAGAGTGAAACGGAATGAAACAAAGAAACATACATCTTTATTTTTATAAACCCATTTCTGTTTCGTAACAAATGAAACGATTAAGATATATAAGAAAAACTCTGAAACAGGATGTAACAGACCAAAAGACTTGTTCAAAGCTCATTACGAAACAGGGTGAAACGGAATGAAACGATGAAACATACATCTTTTTTTTTATAAACCCATTTCTGTTTCGTAACAAATGAAACAATTAAGATATATAGGAAAACTCTGAAACAGGATGTAACAGACTAAAAGACTTGTTCAAAGCTCGTTACGAAACAGGGTGAAACAGAATGAAACGATGAAACATACATCCTTTTTTTTTTTTAAAAACCCATTTCTGTATCGTAACAAATTAAACGATTAAGATATATAAGAAAAACTCTGAAACAGGATGTAACAGACCAAAAGACTTGTTCAAAGCTCGTTACGAAACAGGGTGAAACGAAATGAAACAATGAAACATACATCTTTTTTTTTTTTATAGACCCATTTCTGTTTCGTAACAAATGAAACAAATAAGATATAGAGGATAATCTCTGAAACAGGATGTAACAGACCAAAAGACTTGTTCAAAGCTTGTTACGAAACAGGGTGAAACAGAATGAAACAATGAAACAGAGATACTTTTCTTAGCCAAGGAATATATTTTTCAGCCCATTTCTGTTTCGTAACAAATGAAACGATCACGATATATAGAGAAAACTCTGAAACAGGATGTAACAGACCAGAAACCATGGTCAGTGCTTTTTACGGAACAAGGCGAAACAATATGAAACGATGAAACAGATATATTTTTTTAATAAACCCATTTCTGTTTCGTAACAAATGAAACGAATAAGATATATAGGAAAAACTCTGAAACAGGATGAAACAGTTCAAACACCCAGGTCAGTGCTTGTTACGAAACAGGGTGAAACGAAATGTAACAATGAAACAGATACTTTTCTTAGCCAAGAAATTTTTTTAATTTTTTTGTAAGCCCATTTCTGTTTCGTAACAAATGAAACGATTAAGATATATAGAGAAAACTCTGACACAGGGTGAAACAGACCAAACACCATGGTCAGTGCTTGTTACGAAACAAGGCGAAACACAATGAAACAGACATGCAACCTTGGTCTCTGCTGGTTACGAAACAGGGCGTAACGTGATGAAACAATGAAACAGATACTATTCTTAGTCTTTCAATATTACTTTTTTTATTTATAAACCCATTTCTGATTAAGATTTATAGGAAAAACTCAGAAACAGGATGAAACAGACCCAAAAATTTGAAATATGCTCGTTACGAAGCAGAGTGAAACGAAATGAAACGATGAAACATACATCTCTTTTTTTATATGTTCAAGTTCATTATACTGAAGGGTCCATTCTGTTTGTCCATTTGTCTGTCCATCCTTCAGTCTGGTTGTCCGTGATTCTGTACCCTTAGTATTACCAAGTTTACTTCGAAGTCTTTTGATTACTATGACTCTGCAGCCACTGATCAAAATCTTTTCATATTTGGTATGGGATACCTGGGAGGGTTCTCTTCCATTCTACATCTATGAACCCCTGGGTCATGCACCGGGGCGGGGTTAGAAGTAAAAAATCTAGCACACTTAAATTAAGTAGTATATTGCTGTTTGTTTATACAAACAATCTCTTAATAAAGAAGGATGGGCATCAGACATGTTTATCACATCCACATTCAGTGTAATAAGGTCAAGGTCATTGTGATCTTATTTTCATGCTTCAGTGATTTTGCGTTATATTTTGAAGCCTATTTCATGGATTAATGCCTCAATATAGAAGTATGATGCAGTTTGTTGATACAAACAACTTCTTAAAGAAGGATGCTAGAAGTCAAAATCTAGGACACCCAAATTAAGTAACAATTGCTGTTTGTTTATACAAACAATCTCTTAATAATGAAGAATGGGCATCAGACATGTTTTTCACATCAACATTCAGTGTAATTATGTGAAGGTCATTGTGATCATATTTTCATGCTCCAGCAATTTTGCCTTATATTTCAAGCGTATATCATGGATTAATGCGATACTTGGAATATTGGTTCTATGTGACACTACGATTGACGGTTAACAAATATAAGTGACTTGACTTATATTTCATGAGGCAGTAATTTTGCCTCATATCTTGAATGTTATTTGATGTATGAACATCATTACTTTGGATTTTGAATAAGTATGATCTAACAGTTGACCTAAAAGTAAATGTAGGTCACTGTGACCTATATTTCATAGTCCAGGGATTTTCTGTTACATCTGGAAGACACTTTCATGTATTTCTATATTTTGGGATTATGTGACCTATATTTCATAGCCCTTTGTCTTGTATCTCCCACTAATTAATACCGAATTGTCATATTTTCATAAAATGACACATTGTCATCCAAACCTTCACCTCAAAGTAAATATAAAATAAATCAGTATGACGTATATTTCATGGTCTTGTGATGTTGCATACTATCCTTAGATTATTTAATGGATTAAGATCATAGTTGGTATAATGGATCAGTGTGACCTCATATTAACTTCTCATGTACATGTAGGTCAGAGACTTACATTTTATGATCTGGTAAATTCGCTGCATGTCTGGAAGACTATTTATGGGTTTATAAAAAAAAAAAAGATGTATGTTTCATCGTTTCATTTCGTTTCACTCTGTTTCGTAATGAGCATATTTCAGATTGTTTGGTCTGTTACATCCTGTTTCAGAGTTTTTCCTATATATCTTAATCGTTTCATTTGTTACGAAACAGAAATGGGTTTATAAAAAAAAAAAGATGTATGTTTCAGCGTTTCATTTCGTTTCACTCTGTTTCGTAACGAGCATATTTCAGATTGTTTGGTCTGTTACATCCTGTTTCAGAGTTTTTACTATGTATCTTAATCGTTTCATTTGTTACGAAACAGAAATGGGTTTATAAAAAAAAAAATGATGAATGTTTCATCGTTTCGTAACGAGCTTTGAACAAGTCTTTTGGTCTGTTACATCCTGTTTCAGAGTTTTTCCTATATATCTTAATCGTTTCATTTGTTACGAAATAGAAATGGGTTTATAAAAAAAAAAAATGATGAATGTTTCATCGTTTCATTCCGTTTCACCCTGTTTCGTAACGAGCTTTGAACAAGTCTTTTGGTCTGTTACATCCTGTTTCAGAGTTTTTCCTATATATCTTAATCGTTTCATTTGTTACGAAACAGAAATGGGTTTATAAAAAAAAAAGATGTATGTTTCATCGTTTCATTCCGTTTCACCCTGTTTCGTAACGAGCTTTGAACAAGTCTTTTGGTCTGTTTCATCCTGTTTCAGAGTTTTTCCTATATATCTTAATTGTTTCATTTGTTACGAAACAGAAATGGGTTTTTTTAAAAAAAAAAATGATGAATGTTTCATCGTTTCATTCCGTTTCACCCTGTTTTGTAACGAGCTTTGAACAAGTCTTTTGGTCTGTTACATCCTGTTTCAGAGTTTTTCCTATATATCTTAATCGTTTCATTTGTTACGAAACAGAAATGGGTTTATAAAAAAAAAAAATGATGAATGTTTCATCATTTCATTCCGTTTCACCCTGTTTCGTAACGAGCTTTGAACAAGTCTTTTGGTCTGTTACATCCTGTTTCAGAGTTTTTCCTATATATCTTAATCGTTTCATTTGTTACGAAACAGAAATGGGTTTATAATAAAAAAAGATGTATGTTTCATTGTTTCATTCCGTTTCACCCTGTTTCGTAACAAGCTTTGAACAAGTCTTTTGGTCTGTTACATCCTGTTTCAGAGTTTTTCCTATATATCTTAATCGTTTCATTTGTTACGAAACAGAAATGGGTTTATAAAAAAAAAAAAAGATGATGTTTCATCGTTTCATTTTGTTTCACCCTGTTTCGTAACGAGCTTTGAACAAGTCTTTTGGTCTGTTACATCCTGTTTCAGAGTTTTTCCTATATATCTTAATTGTTTCATTTGTTACGAAACAGAAATGGGTTTATAAAAAAAAAAGATGTATGTTTCATCGTTTCATTCTGTTTCACCCTGTTTTGTAACGAGCTTTGAACAAGTCTTTTGGTCTGTTACATCCTGTTTCAGAGTTTTTCCTATATATCTTAATCGTTTCATTTGTTATGAAACAGAAATGGGTTTATAAAAAAAAAAAGATGTATGTTTCATCGTTTCATTTCGTTTCACTCTGTTTCGTAACAAGTATATTTCAAATTGTTTGGTCTGTTACATCCTGTTTCAGAGATTTTCCTCTATATCTTATTCGTTCCATTTGTTACGAAACAGAAATGGGTTTGCAAAAAAAAAAAGATGTTTGTTTCATCGTTTCATTTCGTTTCACTCTGCTTCGTAACGAGCATATTTCAGATTGTTTGGTCTGTTACATCCTGTTTCAGAGATTTTCCTCTATATCTTATTCGTTTCATTTGTTACGAAACAGAAATGGGTTTATAAAAAAAAGTATCTGTTTCATTGTTACATTACATTACACCCTGTTTCGTAGCAAGCACTGACCAAGGTGTTTGAACTGTTTCATCCTGTTTCGTAACAAATGAAACAGACCATCAGTGAGAACTGCTATTGGTCTGTTTCATTTGTTTCATTCTTTTTCAGTCCATTTTAGAGTATTCCTTATATATTTTAATTGTTTCATCTGTTTCTGTTACGGAGAAAAAAACGTGCCCAAAAAAAACCTGCGTGGTTTTTGTGCAGTATATGTAACATGATGACCACTAATGGGATCGTTAAGCCAACAATGCTTTGAACAACTGGGCCCAGGCCTCTAATAACTTCCAATACTGTGAAACACTAACATGCAAAGCAGAAAAAAAATCTCTATGTCATGTGTGAAAAGCGAGGGCAAGAGCAACTTGTACATCTGCACAGTCTGATCAGGGCCTCCTATGTTTGTTGATTTACTTTACAGTATCCAGTGAGTCTGCAGGTGGATAATGCTCAAATGTGTAGGCTGATGAAGGCCTTTATTTTCTGGATATGTCATATGGGTTGTTTTTTATTTAACCCATTGTATTCTGGTAACCCCTAAAAGGGTACTTGGAAAACAATGCAGACCCAGATCAGATGCCGCAGAATGTGGCATCTGATCAGAGTCTCCACTGTTTGCAAATAGTTTAACCATTTTTCCCTAGGAGTATTTAATTCAGATAATCTGACACACCTAAAATCAATATTAGAATCTTTCAATACAAACCGTTGGAGAATTCATTCAGTCTACAATGGGTTAACTACATATAAAAAGCAGACGGTAAAGCTTGTATATGCAAACATTATTTTATCTTCTTAGCATTAAATTTTCCTTTGTATGGAAAAAGGCCTTACATTTCAAACAAGAGGAAAATTTGAACAACTTAAAACACTGCAAAAATGAATTTCTAAAATGACCTTTAACACTTTCACCCGTGAGTTTCTGAAGTGGACACTTCCATCCTTGAATATGGACATGTCCATCAGTACAAATAGGGGTTACAGTCTAAAATCAGACAGGGAATGGCAAACAGTGTAGATACTGATAAGACAGTTCATTACAAGCTGCCTCATCTGGATCTATACTTTTTACACTAGTATCTATTTTGGTCTGCTAGGATGAAAGGGTTAAAACATTGCAAAAAGGAAATTCTAAAATGATGCTAAAGCTCTGAACAGTGGCCATTTTACTGATGTCTGTATGGCATAAAAAATTCCACATGCATTTTTCTTCATTTCTCTGCTAAAATGAGCCATGTTGCACAAATGCCTGCCTATGAAAACAGTGAATGCCCAGTGAACAGTGAGGGCTCAGAGAACAGGGAGGGTCCAGTGAATAAAGAGGAATCAGTAAAGAAGGGAGGTCAAGTGAATAAAAAGGGATCAGTGAGCAGGGAGGGCCCAGTTTATAAAGAGAGATCAGTGAACAGTGAGGTCCCAGTGAACTGTGAGAACCAAATAAAGAGAGAGGGCCCAATGAACTGTGAGGGCTTAGTGGAAAATGAAGGGTACAGATCAACCAGTGCATGTACACTATCAGGACCTTTGTTTTCTGCCAATATGGAAAGATATTTACACTTACCATGCTATGGGCAAAATCAGTAGACAACAAATTGACGATATGTTTCTTATTTTCCCCCAGAAAATAGGCTTTGATATTCCAGTCAAATTGTCTCCTAGAGAGACAACTTGCATGAAATGTCAAAGCCTATTTTCTTAGAAAAATTAGAAAAATATTTCAAAATGCCTGCTAAAATTTTTACCCAGCATGCAAATTCAGCAAAAAACAAACTGAAGATATTTTTTCTTATTTTTCCCCATTTTGCATATAACACAATAAGGGCTGCATAAAGCAGCAAAGTGCCTTGGAACAAGCACAAAATGCACAGATTCATATCATCCTGTGCGTTGGTCTCCATTCATACATTCTGTAGTATCCAATGATTGTGTTAGCAGATAGCAAATGTGCAGGCTGATCTGGGCCTTTTTTGTTGACATATGCCCAAAGACATGTTTTTGCATGGCACAGCCCACATAATACAACAGCTTGAGAAATACAGATTACTGTAATAACCCTAAGTATTGGAACACCTTATCTACTTACCATACTTGTCCTAAAATTTTAAATAGTCCATTCAACTACCTCTTGATGTGTCTAAAATATTGCTGTTGGTATGGCAAACAGAGCAGACCCTGATCACACGCCGCATTCTGCGGCATCTGATCTGGGTTTACACTGTTTGCAAAGGCCTATCTGTCCCAATACTTAAGAGTTATTATGGTATTACTACAGTAACATGATCTGATACTCTGTATTACATCTTGTGGATGTTCCCATGTCTTTGGATCACACTTGATACAAGCATCTTGAGTGATCCCATGGTTTGGGAACATCCACTCAACATTCGGAACATCTACTAAGACCCTGTTACTGTAGTAACTATGTGTATTTCTCACACTGTAGGTCAATTAACACAGCTTGTTAACCCAATTACTTTGAATGGACTCTTCTACTACAACTTTTTGGGCTGGTCTATTTCCAATAGCAGGGTATCTGGTTGGTTTTTGTTATTACCATGTTTTATAGAAATTCCTGTATTAAATGGAAGCAGTGTAGATCCTGATCAGATGCTGCCGATCTGGGTCAGCCCTGTTTGCCAATTACCTTTTTTGGGATTTCCAGACTAAATTGAGTTAATTTTAATATCAAATCCACAAAATTAATTGTCAATAACTGTAGTGCTGACATTTTGTCTATGGCAATGGTTTAATTTTATAATACATGTACACATTTACTTGCATTTAAGATGGTATGCATCATACAAGGAAAGGTGTCACTTGTCTTTACTGACCTTTTTCAGTTGTGGATATCTATCTGTTCTTGTATCATACAGCATACGACAACAGAGAAGTTTTGGATCCCAGAGTTCAAGGATGGATGATCCCCGTAATGTGATCCATATTCCATAATCCCCTGGTACCAGTGAAAGGATGTGGTCATATGGGTTGACAGACACACTCAAAACATCCATTGTATCCAAAGTTCTGAAAACAAAAACTAGATTTAAGGTACCAACCCTTGTCTTGCTGCTGAATTAATTAAGATGCCACACCCACTTCTAATTTTCAGCCATTCAGATTATTTGATCCGAATTATTGATACAAATTGAAATACTAAATGACAAACAGTGCAGATCCAGGTCAGTTGCCAACTGATCTGGATCTAAACTGTTTGCAAAGGCAGGGCATATCCTGGTTCAGCAGGACCAGAGTTAAAAAATCTTGATGCACTTCTGCCATTTCAACCAATTAAGACAACTTTTCTGACTTCCTAATTGCTTTACAGCACACCAAATCCCTCCTGAAAAGGGGTCTACTCTAAAAGGGAAGCAAAGTCTTTCTTTTTAGAGCAGATCCCTTTACAAAAGGGAGGCAAAAATCACTTTCATAGAGCTGCTTTTCCTGAAGGGATATACCCTCAGACTCCAAATATTAAAATTGTTGGACGCACATTTATCCTAAGTATTTGCTCAGACAAGCCTAGGCAAACAGTATAGACCTAGATCAGATGCCACAGAACTTGGTACTTGATCAGTCTACATTGCAACTTCTCCAGCAGTTTTAATCGGATATGCTCTGCGTTTACAAACAGTGTAGATCCAGATTAGTTGGCTTCTTCAGAAGCCAACTGATCTGGATCTGCACTGTTTGCCATTACATATTTGAATTTGTATCAACAATCTGGCTCAAGTAATCTGACTGGCTAAAAATTAGTCACAGGTGTGGTATCTTAACCCTTAAAGCGCTAGTCACAACTAATGTCATCTGCTTTGTCTTCTGCCAGTTACTTTAAAAGTCATTTCTGAAAACGGTGTGGACCCAGATCAGACTGCTCCTCTAGGAGCAGTTTGATCTGGGTCCACACTGTTTGCCTGTATGCAAAAATAGGTTTGAAAAGTTTGCAAGAATATTCAGCAGACGACATAAACAGACAACATTTTCTGCTGCAGGTTTTCTTGGCGTTTTAAGGGTTAATTTTTTCAGCATGACAAGAGTTAAGACATACAAACAGGTAGCAAAATTGATTCGTTCAATTTTTAGGAAAATTGGGTGACAATGTAAGGCTTTGCACAATGAAACAGTGTACAGTCATGAGCTGAATTCTGCCTCTAGCATGATTCGAACCATGGAACTTGTGAACAGAAGTCAGAAATGCTAACCACTCATTTATGCAGATGATTTAAAGAAGAAATAAGAAACTATCAATAATTTTTATTATAAAATAATGTAATAACTTATCCAAATCAGACATTTTTTTTTTTCAACCAAAAAAAGTATTTCCCTTATTTATATTTTGGTTGTTTTTTTAGAAGCCTCTAATGTGTATCCACAACATATATTAGAAATGCCTCACTGAGGTAATGTTTTCCTCATTCCTCCATGAAAATTTCCTTATTCCTCAATGCTTGGATACTTATTAGAGGTGCATGTTTACCCACAACATATGTTTTCATGAAGGAAAAAGAAAAATAATTATCCTGATGCTCCTCTAATCTGGAGCAATGTCTGAACGCTTGAGCTACCGGGCTCCACAGCACAGTCAGCAGCTTATCTGACAGCAGATCCAGATTCAAAAGTTTGAATCCAAGCTCAGCCATATACACCACAACCTCTTTATAACACTATTGTTGGGGTCCATAGCATAAACCGTGTTAGTTAAACAACCGTCTTATACAACCTCTTTATAACACTATTGTTGGGGTCCATAGCATAAACCGTGTTAGTTAAACAACCGTCTTATACAACCTCTTTATAACACTATTGTTGGGGTCCGTCTTATACAACCTCTTTATAACACTATTGTTGGGGTCCATAGCATAAACCGTGTTAGTTAAACAACCGTCTTATACAACCTCTTTATAACACTATTGTTGGGGTCCATAGCATAAACCGTGTTGGTTAAACAACCGTCTTATACAACCTCTTTATAACACTATTGTTGGGGTCCATAGCATAAACCGTGTTAGTTAAACAACCGTCTTATACAACCTCTTTATAACACTATTGTTGGGGTCCATAGCATAAACCGTGTTAGTTAAACAACCGTCTTATACAACCTCTTTATAACACTATTGTTGGGGTCCATAGCATAAACAATGTTAGTTAAACAACTGTCTTATACAGCCTCTTTATAAAACTATTGTTGGGGTCCATAGCATAAACCGTGTTAGTTAAACAACCGTCTTATAGAACCTCTTTATAACACTATTGTTGGGGTCCATAGCATAAACCGTGCTAGTTAAACAACCGTCTTATACAACCTCTTTATAACACTTTTGCTGGGGTCCATAGCATAAACCGTGTTAGTTAAACAACCATGTTATATCCAAACAAAAAATGTATAGATTATATTGAAACATGACCATTTATGGTCATTTTTCAATAAAATCTATACATTTTGGGATCCATCTTTGAACCGTGTTATATCCAAAACCGTGTTATAACAAACTGTGTTATAAAGAGGTTGAAGTGTAGTTTTTGTAGAGACTGATCATGAAATGAGCCAGTGCATGACAAAACCTACAAAATGGCATGTGGCCCAGCAAAGACTCTGATCAGTTTGTGCTGTGTGCTCAGTGAGTAGCTATGGACCCAAGCTTTCTTCATGCCAACAGCAAAGACTTTGATCAGACTGGGCGGATGCCCAGGCTGATCTGCGTCTTCGCTGAGCGCACATCCAGCACCAGTCCAGAAGAGGAGCCATCAAAAAGAAGTAATTTTTAATGAAAAATAATTTGCCAATATAACATTGCTTTTAAAAATATATTTCTAAGCCTTATGCAGAGCTACTACTTAAAGGACTAAGCCCTGTCTTGGAAAAGTGTGAGTAGGTTAACCCTTGTCATGCTGAATAATTTAAGATGCTATGCCTACTTCCAATTTTCAGTCAATCAGATTACTAGATCCAGGTTGTTGATCTAAATTCACATACCGAATGACAAACAGTGCAGGTCCAGATCAGTTGGCTTCTTCAGAAGCCAAGTGATCTGGATCTACACTGTTTGTAAAGACAGGGTATATCCGGGTTCAGCAGGACAAGGGTTAACTGACCAGCTAGCTGCCCCTGACCTTAACAGTGCTGACTGGGCTGTAAAACTCCAACTCAAAACAAAACTAAGGGCTTACTTTGCATGTAGGATAAACACAGTGTTGCCGCTGGCACACCAAAGCTGATCACCTTGTAACATAAGGCATGTGACTGGAGCTTGACCAATGGGAATGTACAAAACATCCATGTTTTGATCTGTCTTCTTATACTGTTGCTGAAAAGAACAATTCATTTTTACTGTAAACTTTAACCCTTAAAAGTGTCAAGTGAAATTGCAGTAGACAACATTCAAATCTTTTTATTATTTTTCAGAGAAAATAAGACCTGATATTTCATGCCTAGCAGAAAATTCACATGAAACGTCGTCTTATTTTCTCTGTAAAATAATCATAAAAAAATAGAATGTCATCTTTTATTATTATTACTTTTCAGAGAAAATAAGGCTTATTATTTCATATGAATTGTCTGCCTTGCAGATGGTTCTTATTAAATGTCTTATTAAATTATTAAATCTTGTTTTCTCCGGGAAAAAAATATAGTATTTCATCTGCTACAAGTTTGCTTAACACTTTAAGAGTTAATTCTGCACCTGCTGCACAGCTCTTGAAACTAGACATGTGTCCAAAGTACATAAATGCCCCCTGCGCTTTGCTCTTTGCCCATATGGCAACAACATCTGGATGCATAAATTTCAACAACTATTTTCAAAATGCTCAGTCTGATCTGTTATACATTCTGATCCTTAGCACTATCCCAGGGCATGACCTAGGGACAACTCTAAAATAGAGTTAAAGGTTTGGGTCTGGGTAAGTAGCAAACTAAATTTCAACTTCCAAGCTTTCAAGATACCCAAGTTATGACCTCCAAGAGAAACTCAGACGTAAATTTCAAATGTAAATTTAAATGTAAACTTATACATTTGTTAGACTCTGGTTACAAACGTGACCTACGCATGTTACGGACGTAGCATCATGGCGAAATGCTATATGCCCCACTGCTGCCTCTGGCAGGTAGGGACATAGAAGGGGTATTCAGATATTTTCATCTTTCTCATTTCTTCACAAAACCATATCATGGCAACATGCTATATGCCCCACTGCTGCCTTTGGCGGGTGGAGGCATAAAAGGGGTATTCAGATATTTTTCTTTCTCATTTCTTCACGAAACCTTATCTTGAGGGTACACACTAGAAGCACCTTGACCAAGTGCTTCTAATGAGTACCAATAATATATCTTTTCATTGGGAAATAAGAAAATATCAAATGAGGTAAGCTAATGCCTTATCTAGTATTACACACGATAATGACCACAAATGACAGAATCAAAATTTAAGCAGATCACATTTTAGAATATCTTATTTGTGTGAAAGCACAGGAAAATGTCAAGCCTTATTTTCTTCAGTATGGTATACTTACAAGAAAATTGTGAAATGTTTTCTAAGAAATCATCTAATTGAGGGAAACTCACATGAGCATAGAGAAGTATCTAATTTTGCAAAGGGAGGCAATCAAATTGCCTCCCTTCGTAAAATCAGTTACTTCTCTCTTTCTCTCTCTCTCTCTAAATCGATCCATATTTACTTTTTTCTGGAGAAAAAAATTAAAAAAATACTCATCTGGAAATCCCTCATATCTAAATATGATATTGTCATTCTATAAACATTTAATAAGGTAAATACTCAAAAAAACTCAAACAGAAAAAAAAAAAAAACAAAAAAAAATAAAACACTGAAACTTACATTTATTATCTCTCACCACAAATTAAGCATAGGGAATTTCGCAAATGAAGACAATTGCAAAATTAGTTACTATTCTCAAGGACTTTTTTGTGTATTTCTTAAGATTCTATTGTTCAAATTATTCAAATTGTTAAGAACATTTACCATACCTCAACAACTGCTACTGTGCCATCTGCAAGCCCAGAGAAGATTCTGGTTGTCATGTTCTGGTCTTCATAGCAACTTAACGACAAAATGGCATCATGAAGTTGTATCTGCCACTCTTGTTCCCTGTCAAAAAGTGTCAAATTGTCATTAATAAGCTAAGTAATTCACTATGAAAGCACAAGACTTTCATTCAGATTCTGGTACCTACATCAGGTATATAGTGTTATATTTGTACCTTGAATTTCTGAATAAATTTTGTTTAAATCATGCCAAGTTTAAAATATAGAAATTATTTCCTGAGAGAGCTGCTAATACAATAATGAAACAAGTTACCCAACAGGTCAGTGATTATAGGTCATAAAAAATGATTTTTGTTTTCCTATTTTGTTCTCTGATGTTTCCAGATGATATCAAAACATTTTGCAATGTTACACCATCTTCACTCATCACATGGCAAGATAGACTTCTAGAGACATATTTTGCAGCCAGAAGTTGGCATTGAAAACTTTAAACAAGAGAGCCAAGATGTCCCTGTATTGCTCACCTGAATACCAGAGAAGTTTTGTGTCAATTGGCCTTTCAGTTCAAAAGAAGTTCAATATAGATTTTCAAGATGGCAGCCATGGCAGCCATCTTGGATTTACAATCAGAAGGTTTTTAGCTATTTTTGATCAACACATCAACTTGATACTCCCAATGAAGTCAGGAGCCAATTGGCCTTTCGCTTAAAAAGAAGAAAATCACAATAGATTTTCAAGATGGCCACCATGACTGTCATCTATTCTTGGATTTCCGATTGGAATGATTTAAGCTATTTTTGATCAACAAGTGACCCCAATACTTCTTACCAAGTTTCAAGTCAACTGGCCTTTTGTTCAGAAGAAGTTCAAACTAGATTTTAAGATGGCGGGTGTGGCTGCCATTTTGGATTTCTGATCAGAATGATTTTATCTATTTTTTATCTACAAGTTGCACTGATACTTCCTACCAAGTTTCGAGTCAACTGGCCTTTCCGTTCATGAGAAGAAGCTCAAAAAAAGACTTTCAAGATGATCGCCGAGGCAGCCACCTTGGATTTCTGATTGGAACAACTTTAGCTATTTTTAATCTGCAGTCACCCTGATACTTCCCACTAAGTTTCAAGGCAACTGGCTTTGGTTCAGAAGAAGCTCAAAATAGATTTTCAAGACGGCCACCATGGCGGCCATCTTGGATTTCCAATCAGAACAACTGTAGCTACTTTTGATCTACAAGTCACCCCGAAACTTCCTACCAAGTCTCAAGTCAATTGGCTCAGGGCTGCAGGAGGAGTAGTCTTTTAAAGCAAATTGTTGACGCAGCACGACAGACAACAGACGACTATGACCAACACTGACCAATCACAACAGCTCACCTTGAACACTTTGTGCTCAGTTAAGCTAAAAATGGAGGGTAGAACAGGAAAGAATTTATATAGGTCATGGTCATAAAATAATACTGCTGTGTTGCAGTACCTGTGTGCGAGGTTAGATGATTGTAGGTTTTTACAGTTAATCAGATATGGAGCTATATGCTAAGGCTGATGTAAAAAATTGCAGTCATTAGTCTGCAGGCTTTCAAGTTCCCTTCTACCAACAAGAAGGGAAAGAGTAGGGATAAACTTTTTGAAAAAGTAGTGAAAAAGTAGGGGTTATAAGAAAAAGTAGGGACAGTAGGACAAATTTACTGAGATCTTAACATACATTTCATCAATAATAAGGAAGAACTTACCATCTGGTTACATATTTGACAGAATGACAGAATGAGAGAATCATGGACAGCGGCTGAAAACAGTATACCCCGCTAAAACTTTATTTTGCAGGGTGTATAATAAAACTTTGTACAAACAATCTGAATGTATAACTACAGACCAGAGTTAGTACATCTTCATTGAAAACACTAGTTTACTCTTTTTACATCATATCTTTCTATTTGTTTATAAAAAAGTTGGGATAGTAGGGCATTTTCAGAAAAAAGTAGGGAAGAGAAGGAGCACAAAAAAAGTAGGGAAAGAGGGCCCGCTTGAAAGCCTATAGTCTGTCAATAATAGGTCATAGTTATAAAATGATACCACATTGTTCAAGTGCACATCTGGGAGAAAGTATATGACAGATAAGATAAGTAGGTGTAATAGTCATTCAGACCTGAATGCTAGCCTTGAAGAAAATTTTGATAGATGGATAGACAACGGGATCCCTTTGTCACACCTGTTTGTTAAAGCTAACTCACCTTTTTGTGACATTAAAGGCCAGCAACATCCATGAGATGGTACCCAGCACGAGTTTATCTGGACTCATAGAACACATACACATTAGCCGAGAATCTAGCTTCCAATTTAAACTGGTCATGTGACCTTGATCACATGACACACAGCTCAGACGACCAATGTGTTGATCTCCATAGCACAGCCATACCTTGCCTGCAAAACATTAAATGTAACATTAACCTTTACAACTCTCTGAGTAAATTCAGCAGATGATACATAGATTATATTTTTCTTATTTTTCCTAGAAAATGGAGACCATTTGCATGAAATATCAAAGCCTATTTTTCAAGAACAATAAGAGAAATATTTCAAAATGTTTTCTGCTGAAATTTTTACCCAATATGCTAAGTGTTACCTAATTTGAAATTGCCCATGCTTTTAATGAAACAAAAAATAATAATTTGGCTTCTTAGAAAGTGAGTCATTGAGCTCATTTGGACATTTGAAATTAGATTATATTGTTCAACCCAGTGCTAGGAGGCATGAGCAGTGTTACACGTAACATAACCATTCATGAACAGAATCAACAAAACCTGAGTCTGTTTTTTTTTTTTTTTTTTTTGTTTGTTTGGTTTATATGACATTGTTTCTTTGTGCCAAAGGATCAGTCTTTCAGAATCTGTTTAACTTCACTTCACTTCAGCAAGAGATAAGTGCCTTATGGCAGCCATAAAATGTCTCCCATAGCTATAGATAAGAGGGAGTATCCACATAATATTTTTCTTATTTCTCCACGAAAACATATGTTGTGGGTACTCATTAGAAGCGCCTCGCTGAGGCGCTTCTAATGAGCGCCTCGCTGAGGCGCTTCTAATGAGTACCCGCAACATATGTTTTTGTGGAGAAATAAGAAAGATATCAGCATTTTTCGGATGAAAAAAGCGCCCTAGCTGTTGCTATGGTCTCCCTGTACTTCTTTTTATATAAATGAGCCAGCGCACGACAAAACCTATAAAAAGACTTGTGCAACCAGCAAAGACTCAGATCAGCCAGCACATCCATGCAGTCTGATCAGTCTTTGCATGTGCCTTCTACAGCCTCCAGGCTAACCAGAGGAATAAACAAGAACCCCTGCCATACTGGGTGGATGTACAGGCTGATCTGAGTCTTTGCTGGTCACACAGGTCTTATTATAGGTTTTGTCATGCGCTGGCTCATTTATGTTGTTATCTCTTTCCTGGCTAGTGGCAACTTTTGTCGTCTGCTGATAACCTTTACAAACAATTTGGACCAAGATCAGGCCCAACAAAATGTCGGGCCTGATCTGGATCCAATGTGTTTGACACTCTGATGGTATTCCTGAAAGATTTTTTTGAAAAAGTTAATCTTAACAAAAATCTACAGATGACAAAAAAAAGCATGCAAAATTACTCAGCATGCAAAGACATAGCAACAGATAAGGCGCTTTTTTCATCATAAAAAAGCTGATATCTTTCTTAATTCTCCATGAAAACATATGTTGTGGGTATTCATTAGAAGCTCCTCGGTGTGGGGCTTCTAATGAGTACCACAACATACAGTATAACCTTAATGGCTCGAACCCGGATGGCTCGTTTACCATGGATGATTCAAACTCTTTTTTTCAGTCCCTACAAAATCCTTCCACCAGCTCAAGAAAACAAATATTTAGGGATTTTTTTCTTATTTTATCATGGAATTGTATGTTGTGTGTACTCATCAGAGTTGCCTCATTGAGGCAATTCTAATGAGTACATTCAACATACAATCATTGTGTAGAAAATCGAAAAGATAACCCTAAATTATCGCTATTTGCTTCCTGAACTGGTGCCATGATTAACCCTCAGTGGCTCGAACTACCCATGTCTCGAACCAATTTCCATGATCCCAAAGAAGTTCGAGCCATTGAGGTTCGACTGTATGTTTTTGTAGAGAAATAAGTAAAATATTATGTGGATACCCCCTCTTATCTGTAGCTATGAAAGAGTTATGTTGGGATCACTGAGCTCATATGGATTTATTTGAAAGTAGAAGAGTTAGAAAGCTTGAACAGTATTGCAGACTTCAAAACTGTTCATAAACAGGCTCAATAAAATGAGTCTGCTATTTTGATTTCTAAGTCGCATTTCTTGCTTCCAAAGGATCTCTCAGTTGACTGGGAAATATAGGTCAGGGTCATAAAATGACACTGCAGTGTTTCAGTCCATGTCTGGGAAAAGGTATAACGTACATGTTATGTTAGATGATTTTAAGTGTTACAGTCAATCAGAAATGGTGTGAAATGTTTGGGTTGACATAAAAAAATGGCAAAACTGTTGTAAGATCCTGAAACACAGGTCATGGTCATGATACTGCACTGTTTGAGTCCCTCTTAGGGAGAAAGTGTATGCCATGTAAAATGATTGTAGGTGTTATAGTTCCATGTAAAATGATTGTAGGTGTTATAGTTGTTCAAAACTGGATTTGAATGCTACGGTTGATGCAAATGTTGACAGGCAGATTAATGGATGGACTGAAAAATGGATGCCTATAGCAGAACTATTCAGCAGGTGCGATAAAAAGAGTATTTTGTGGAAACTTGACAAAGTAGAAGCAATAAAATTATAGGGGCAGTAATCTTAACCATTGTCGTGCTGAACCCGGATAAACCCTGCCTTTGCAAACAGTGTAGATCAAGATCTACAGATGCCTTAGCAAACAGTGTAGATCCACTTAGCAAACAGTGTAGATCCAGATCAGTTGGCTTCTTAAGAAGCCAACAGATCTGGATCTGCACTGTTTGCCATTAAGTATGGGAATTTATAGCAACAATCTGAATCAAGCAATCCGATTGGCTGAAAATCAGAAATGGGCGTGGCATCTTAATTTATTCAGGATGGCAAGGGTTAATACTCAGAAACTGGCATACATTTGCTTATAGGCATATTTGTGGTAATCAGATTGATAAGCTGATCTGGGATCTATACTGTAATAAGCAAGAATTCAGGTTTATCAACATGTCAACCCACAACAGCCATCAACATCAAAGTGATAGAATAACTTAACCCTTGCCATGCTGAATAAATTAAGATGCCACATCCACTTCTCATTTTCAGCCGATCATATTATTTGATCCAGGTTGTGGATACAAAGTCACATCTTTAAAACATACAGTGAAGATCCAGAGCAGTTGGTTTTTTCAGAAGCCAATTGATCTGAATCTACATTGTTTGCAAGGGCAGGGCATATTGGGGTTCAGCAGGATCGGGGTTAAGAATCTGGGCCCAGTTGTTCAAAGCGTTGTTAGCTTAACAAACTCGTTAAGGGTCATTTCGTTAACTGTTTTAGCGGATTCAATATACAATATTCTGATATTTTTTGCTGAAAAAATGTGAGTAGCTTTTGCTCTGCACTGCAAAAGCTACTCACATTTTTCAGCAAAAAATTTCAGCATATTTGTGTATCACTCAATGTAAATTTTAACGAATCGTTAACTAACAACGTCGTTAGCTTTGAACGACTGGGCCCTATTGTTGAAATATCTGTTTTGCAAACAAATCTACAATCTCACCATCTGGCCCAGATACAGCGCATTCTATACCCATGAAAGTTCCAGCCTCTGCCTCCATACTCATATACTGAAAGAAGAGCATACAATCTTTTTTTAGTCTAGTCATTAATAGGTACAGTAAATGTCCTAAAATTTCGAACATTTTATTCCATACTATTTTGGCCTAAATTTTGCTTTTTATGCAGCTGTTTCTTAAAATTCTTAGTGGAAAGGCTAACAGTGTAGACCCTGATCAGACTGCTCCTTCAGGAGCAGTCTGATCTGGGTCTGCACTGTTAGCATGTCATTTTGTCAGACTCTTTGATGTTCAAAATTTTAGGACATTTATCATAAACATATTTCGGTCCTTTAGGATAATACAAATGCAATGTTTATGCTTAATATTTGGACACCTCAACTCTTTACTATACTTGTCCTGAAATTTGAACAAGCCCATCTTAGATCTATCTGCTGATGTGTCTAAAATACTCCTGGATGAGTGGCAAACAGTGTAGATGAGAGATCCTATTCTGCAGCATCTGATCTGGGTCTACACTGTTTGCTCAGGCCTGTCTGTCCAAATACATAAGGTAAATATGGTAAAGAGAGTTCAGTCACTGCTTGGGAAACACAGATATACAGTTGCTCTGTCAGAACAACAGTTCATCAGTGTTCAGTTATTGCTAGGAAAACAGAGTTCCATTATACAGTCGAACTTCAATGGCTCGAACATGTTTGGGACCATAAAAAATTGTTCTAGACATGGGTAGTTCGAGCCACTGAGGGTTAATCACGGTGCCAGGTCAGGAAGCAAATAGCGATAATTTAGGGGCTTTTTTTATTTCCTTCACAATTAATTGTATGTTGAGTGTACTCATTAGAAATGCCTTGATGAGGCAATTCTAATCAGTACATACAACATACAATTTCATGATAAAATAAGAAAATTTCCCTAAATATTTGTTTTCTTGAGCTAGCGGAAGAATTTCGTAGGGACTCAAAAACGAGTTTGAATTAGCCATGGTAAACAAGCCATCGGTGTTCGAGCTATTGAGGTTCGACTGTAGATAACAACAGAGTTCAGTTATAGCTTTGTGAAATACAGATTATTAGATGTCATTTATGTTTAGGGAACTACACAATAGAAAGTCATTTCTTTCTTTCTAAGAAAATACATGATGAACGACTTAGTAATTGGTAAGTATATACAGATCGTCAAATGTTCAGACACTACTAGTGAAATAAAGCTAAACACAGTTTACTGTCTTCTCGGGAAATACAGGTACCATATTATCATACAATTACTGTACCATCATTCTTTTCTAAAACTTGAACAAGTACTCCCTGTTGATGTGTTAAAAACTGCTGGATGAGTGGCACACAGTCTAGCTTCTGATTAGATATGAAGCACAACATGCAGGCTTTCAAGTACCCTTCATCGAAAAAGTAGGGATAAAGTAGGACTCAAAATTTTGAAAAAGTAGGGCAAAAACAGGAATTTCAATCATGAAAAGTAGGGATAGTAAGGACATTCTGAGTATTTTCAGACTTAGAAAAAGATATAATTAAGTGAACGAAGTTTTCTCTGAACAATAACACTACATTACCATGGAAAGGAAATACCAAAATAAATGTTCCAAAAAAGGAATTACGACTGAAATAAAAATATTTTATAAACTTTTGCATTGTGGCTGTTGAGATTAAGTTGCTCTGAGTTTTACAAACTCCAAGCCAGCGAGGAAAATAATTACAATTTCTGGTCTTTTCAACATTTTTGAAGTAGGGACAGTAGGGCATTTTCAGAAAACAAGTTGGCAAAAGTCTAGGACCTGCCAGAAAGCCTGAACATGGGAAAAAGGCTCTTATGCCACATGCAAACAGCGAAGGTTCAGATGAGCGTGCACATCCATGCAGTCTGATCTGGACATTCTTTGTTTATCGATATATACTAAAGTATCCACTGATTCTGTAAGCGGACAATGAAGGCTCAGATCAGCCTGCGCTAATGCCGAGGCTGATCAGGGCCTGCATTGTCTGCAACTGCATTAGGGTCTTTTTTATGGTATTTTGCAACATCTTATCTACAGCCACACTGTTTGCTCAGGCCTGTCTGTCCTAATATGGTACTTAGTATAAATAGGATAAATAAATAAGAGCACAGTCTTTGTTGAGTGTTCAAAGGCTCAGACTTATCTGTCTGAATACTAACCCTAATCCTGCTGAACCCGGATATGCCCTGCCTTTGCAAACAGTGTAGATCCAGATTAGTTGGCTTCTGAAGAAGTCAACTGATCTGGATCTATACTGTTTGTCATTAAGTATGTGAATTTTTACCAACAATCTGGATCAAGGAATCTGATTGGCTGAAAATTAGAAGAGGGCATGTCATCTTTATTTATCCAGCATGGCAAAGGTTAAGGTAAATACAGCAGACAGCATTGTGCTTCCTGGTAAATAAAATATTTGGTATGGATATGTGAAACTGAAAAAATATTCTCAATCAACCTTTACCACTCTCTGGGTTAATTCAGCAGATGACAAATTGGGGATTTTTTTCTTACTTTTTCAAGAAAATAGGATTTAACATTTCATGCAAATTGTCTCCACTGGAGAAAATATGCAGGAAATGTCTAATCTTGTTTTCTGGGTAAAATAAGAAAAATATTTCAATATGTCCTCTGCTGAAAAATTTACAAGAGTGCTAAGTGTAAAGGAAATGGAAAACTCACCAGCTGTTCCCTTTCAGCAAAAGCAAGTCTCTGAAGTTCTTTCTTCTTGTGCTTTTCTTTGAGTGCATTCAGGTAACATGTCTGTTTGGTTAGAATATCACGACGCTTTGGGAATGGCTTCAGACCTTCAAAAGCAAGCTGCAACAACAACAAGCAGAAGTCTGTATCAGTCAGGCGCAGGTGAAGATTTAACTTTGGGAAGAAACACTTGGAATTTAACAATAAAAGCAACTGTAAATAAGCTTCCGCAGTTATAGAGAAGAACTATTTAACTAGAGCTGGTATTTGTAAAACACTATGCCCCCAACTGCCTGACTCTAACACTGCTTGACTCCAACACTGCTTGCCCATGACGGTAACAACAGTGCAAATATATGAGATTTCAATGTTATTTTACCAAAGGGAAATAACTCTAAAATAGGAGATAAATGGGATAAGAAAAAAATACAGATCACCTATTTTTTCATGCAGAATCAAAATATGAAATTTCAAAACATTAGCATACATGGTTCTAAACTTATGCTATACACAATAAAGCAACGACATTAAATGGCCAGAAATTGCTAAGGGCCATAACTCCAACATTTCGTTTAATTGGTTCAAAATTTAATCAGGTGGTCTCCTCCTCAATCCCAATCAGCATACCAAATATCATGGCTCTGGCTTAAATACTTTTTGAGATCTTGCTGATAATGTCAAAATGCCTAGAACTACAAAGGACCATAACTATGTCAATTTTTCATGGAATTCCCTAAAAAACAAATTAGGTAATCTCCACATCATCCCCAATCAGCATGTTATATTTCATGACCCTAGCTTAAGTACTTTTAGAGACATCTTGCTGACAAGGTCAAAATGCGCAGAACTGCAAACGGCCGTAACTTTATCAACGTTTTCACGGAATTTTCTCAAAATATAATCAGGTAATTTACACATCATTCCCACTCACTATATCGAATTTCAAGAACCCAGCTTAAATACTTCGTTTGTCAAGCTTTTTTGTGCATGCCATATCTTAAGAACCCTGCATGCTAGGGTTTTGAAATTTTATATTTGGGTTCCCAATGAAAAAATAGCTGACCCATATTTTTTTTCTTGTCCAGCATGTTTGTTTAGAGTTATGCCCCTTTGAAAAAAAATCAGGATTAAATTTTATGAGCAAGATATCTCGAAAAGGCAAAATAATATGCCCCATCAATTTCATTCGAAACTGTGGGGCATAATCAGGTCATCTACTTTCGTTACCAGTCTATTCATCAAGTTTCAAGGCTTCAGCTTCAATAGTTTTTTAGATATTTTGCCGACAAGGGAAACATGTCAAAATTTACAAAGGGCCATTACTTACGAAATATTTTTCAGAATTTACACAAAAGTTAATCAGGTCATCTACTAATCATTACCAATCAATTCACCAAGTTTCAAGTCTCTAGCTCTAACAATTTTTGAGATATTTTGCTGACAAGATAAAAATGCCTAAAATTACAAAGGGCCATAACTCAATAAGTATTTTTCAAAATTTATTCAAAAGTTAATCAGGTTGTCTACTCATCATTAGAAATCCATTCACCAAATTTCATGGCTCTAGCTCTAACAGTTTTTGAGATATTTTGCTGACAAGGTAAAAATGCCCAAAATTACAAAGGGTCGTAACTCAAGAAGTATTTTTTCAAAAAATTTCTTCAAAAGTTAATCAGGTTGTCTACTCATCACTACTAGTCTATTCATCAAGTTTCAAGGCTCTAGCTCCAACAGTTTTTGAGATATTTTGCTGGCAAGGTAAAAATGCCCAAAATTACAAAGGGCCATAACTCATGAAGTATTTTTCAGAATTTCTTCAAAAGTTAATTTCTTCAAAAGTTAATCAGGTTGTCTACTCATCACTACCAGTCTATTCATCAAGTTTCAAGGCTCTAGCTTTAATAGTTTTTGAGATATTTTGCTGAAAAGGTAAAAGTGCCCAAAATTACAAAGGGCCATAACTCATGAAGTATTTTTCAGAATTTCTTCAAAAGTTAATCAGGTCAACTACTCATCACTATAATTCCATTTATTAAGTTTCAATGCTCTAGCTCTAACAGTTTTTGAGATATTTTGCTGACAAGGTAAAAATGCCCAAAATTACAAAGGGCCATAATTCAAGAAGTACTTTTCAAAATTTCTTCAAAAGTTAATCAGGTTGTCTACTCATCACTACCAGTCTATTCATCAAGTTTCAAGGCTCTAGCTTTAATAGTTTTTGAGATATTTTGCTGACAAGGTAAAAATGCCCAAAATTACAAAGTGGCATAACTCATGAAGTATTTTTCAGAATTTCTTCAAAAGTTATTCAGGTCATCTACTCATCACTACAAATCCATCTACTAAGTTTCAAGGCTCTAGCTCTAACAGTTTTTGAGATATTTTGTTGACAAGGTAAAAATGCCCAAAATTACAAAGGGCCATAACTCAAGAAGTATTTTTCAAAATTTCTTCAAAAGTTAATCAGTGTCTACTCATCACTACCAGTCTATTCATCAAGTTTCAAGGCTCTAGCTCCAATGGTTTTTGAGATATTTTGCTGACAAGATTGCATCCATATTTTTTCAAAGGGCCATAACTCAGAAAAGAGGCATAATCCTGTCAAGAAAAAAAAATACGTTTCAGCTATATTTTCATGAGGAATCCATATAAGAAATTTCAAAACAGTAGCATTCACGGTTCTAAAGTTATGCTATGCATCAAAAAGCGTGATGAACGAACGGGCAGACGAACAACCCAGAAGCAATATGCCCCTCCAACTTCTTTGAAGTTGGGGGCATAAAAAGAGTGGCTGGATGGACAGACACAGAAACAGATGCACACATGGATACCCAACAGAAGGTGCTAATCTTCACTGAGCTAAGCTAAAATGCATCTCCTGAAGAAGATTCTCAGCATCATAAGTAAGTTTGTGAAGACATCCTATGAGTATTACCGTATTTACCGTAAGTATTGGCACACCAACTACTTACCATACTTGTCCTAAAATTTGAAACAGTCCATTCTACTATTGATTTCTCTAAAATATTGCTCTATGTATGGCAAAGTGTAGACCCTGATCAGACACCGCATTCCGTGGCATCTGATCCGTGTCGACACTGTTTGCAATTGCCTATCTGTCCCAATTCTTAGGGTTATTACCGTAAATACCCATTTCAAGAATGCCTTCAATTCCATCATGGCATGATTCTGACACAACTTGCCAAATGAAAGTTCCCCAAACTGTATCTGAGGTTTTAAACACAACCATTACAAGACTTCATGTATTCAGAGTTAGGCAAATCCCTGAATTCACCATTTTATAAAGTTGTAAAAAATATAAAGATCTCCATTGGAGTTTATGTCACACCTGCATACTAAAATGTGAATACAAGCACCAGAAGAGTGAGAGCTGTCATCCTGGTTTAGCTCACTGAGATAAAACAATCAGTGAAATGAAATTAACTGTAAAGTTTTACAGTTTGTAGACTTCATTATGGTGGCTGCTAGGTTGGATGCTAGGGTGGACACAAGTATATGGACGAGTGAATGAACCAACAGACAGAAAATTGCAAGCCTAAGTTGTCCATGCAAACACAGATACGACAAAAAAGGTGAATAAGGGGTCTCAGAAACTATGAGGAAGTTCAATAGAGGCATTTTTTTTTTCAACAAAAAAGTATTATCTTCCTTGTTTCTCCACAAAAAAAAAATCTGTTATGGTACCCAATAGAAACACCAACAGCATAATTTTTATATTTTCATGAAATAAGAAAAATATTTGCCTGATACCCCTTCCTATTTAGAGCTATGGATGAGTAATACATACCTTAGCCAGCCCTTCAACATCATAGGTAAGTTTGGCACAAGCTTTCAGGTGTTTCATGATTCCCATTGTGTCCGTCTTCTGTAGGATGTCTTTCTCATGAAGTTTCAAAATTGCAAGTGAGAAACGAAACAGAACTTTGGGTCCTTCCAACAGAAAGCAGTCCCATATTCTCAACAGAGTCTGAAATACAAAACCCACTGATAATAATAGTGATGATGATGATGAGTTGGTATTTTACGTCCCTTTCAAAAGTACTTAACCCTTATCATGCTGAATAAATTAAGATGCCACACCCATTTCTAACTGACAGCCAATCAGATTACTTAATCCATATTGTTGATATAAATTCACAGACTGATTGACAAACAGTGCAGATCCAGATCAGTTGGCTTCTTCAGAAGCCAACTGATCTGGATCTACACTGTTTGCAAAGCAGGGTATATCCGGGTTCCGCAGGACAAGGGTTAATGTACATCGAGATGGTGGATGGGTTACAATGAAAGGCTCTGTGTAATGAAGCATCATATAGTTATGAGTTGAATTCTGCCTCCAGCAGAAGCACTAACCACTATTAACCCTTGTCCTGCTGAATAAAAGATACCACACCCACTTCTAATTTTCAGCCAATCAGATTACTTCATCCAGATTTTTGTTATAAATTTGCATACTTGATGGCAAACAGTGCAGATCCAGATCAGTTGGCTTCTGAAGAAGCCAACTGATCTGGATCTACACTGTTTGCAAAACAGGGTATATCCGGGCTCAGCAGGACAAGGGTTAACTCTTGTCTTGCTGAATCTGTATATACCCTGCCTTTGCAAACAGTATAGATCCAGATCAGTTGGCTTCTGAAGCCAACTGATATGGGTCTGCACTGTTTGCCACTTAGTATGTGAATTTATATCAGCAATCCGGATCAAGGAATCTGATAGGCTGACAATTAGAAGTGGGTGTGGCATCTTAATTTATTCAGCATGACAAGGGATAATAAGGGGAAGGGATAAACTTTTCAGGGGAGGCAACTCTATCAAAGTTGTTTTTGCCCCATTTTGAAAAAAAGGGTCAACTGTTAAAGGAAAGAATTTGTTCCAAAGGGACTACTCTAAAAGGGAAGAATTTGTTCCCTTTTGGGAGCAAATTCTTATCTTTTAGAGAAGACCCTTTTCAGAAGGGGGTTGGTTTTCTACAGGCCATTCTAGGGCAATTCCTCTGTTGGAAAACTTCTTTGTTTGTGCATTGGTGGTTTACTGTGTGGGATTTATTTTGTTGTTTCTTCCTCATCTCTCCTTCTTTTGGTGCCTCAGGCAGGCTGTGCTTTGTGATTGTGGCTTTTCCTGGGTATCTTCAATTACAGTAAATGTCCTAAAATTTCGAACACTTTATTCCAAACTTTTTTGGCCTGAATTTTGCTTTTATGTAGTTGTTTCTTAAAATACTTAGTGGAATGGCAAACTGTGTAGACCCTGACCAGAATGCTCCTTCAGGAGCATTCTGATCTGGGTCTGCACTGTTTGTATATGCCATTTTGTCAGAGATTTTAGTGTACGTAATTTTAGGACATTTACCGTATATTTTTAGCGTGAAGGAAGCTTATATAAAGAAATCGTGGAAAATCTACAAAGTGCAGCCAGTCCACATAAATATAGCAATAGATAAAGTGAAAATTAGGGAATAATTATGTATTTTTTTATTATTTTTTTACTATTATTATTTATTTTTTAATTTTTTTGCACCAAAATATATCATGTGGAGTCTGTGAAGTATGTTGTATCCTCTGAATACTCAATTGCATCCAGCAAATGTCGCTAATTTATATTTAACCCTAGTCCTGCTGAACCCAGATTTACCATGCCTTTGCAAACAGTGCAGATCTGAAGAAGCCAACTGATCTGAATCTGCACTGTTTGTCATTAAGTATGTGAATTTGTATCAACAACCTGGATCAAGTAATCTGATTGGCTGAAAATTAGAAGTGGGCATGGCATCTTAATTTATTCAGCAGGGCAGGAGAGAAAACTCTGTAAAAAATATTTTTATCCCCTTCTTAAACGGATCCACATGGGAGCAAATGCTTTCATTTTAGAGTAGACCCCTTTTCAGACGAATATTGGTGTGCAGGAAAGCAAACAGGTTGTCAAAAACTACTGTGCTTTCGACATCTTTCAGAAAGTTACTTTTTGCTTGAAACTTTATACAGAAAAAGTAAATTTTTCAAACTTTTGTCATGCTTTAATGCAAAACCATTTTTGTCATAACTACCTATGTACAAAACAAATTTATTCTATTCATTGGTTTTTAAAAAATCAAATATTTTCACTTTTTCCCATAGTAAAAATGAAGCCAAATCATGCAGAAATCTGCAGGGTAGGTAATTTGGAGCCAGAATTTCAACAAGTTCCACTTGTTCAATTGTTCTGAAATTTTCACATTATTGTTGTGAAACATCAATAATTCAAATTCAACAAAGAAAAGTAAAAAATATTTTCTTAGACAGAAATTAAAAAAAAATCACTTTACCATAGAAAATGCATGGGTCAGACCAACTTTTGGCCATAAATTTAATTTTAGTGTAAATATTTGAGAACAAAACACAGAAACAGAAAAGGCAAATGGTTTCTGATAAGATATGATCAATCAGAACAAAATATTTTCAACTCAAATAAAATGCCTGGCAAAACAAGTCTTTCCAAGAGATGTCGAAAGGACAGTAAAAGCATACATTCATTTTACTCATCATGAAAATATGCCTATATAATTTTGACCCCCTTAAATTCCACTTTTATATAGCAAAACTGGGGTTTACAGGGGTATACATTATTTTTCTTATTTCTGCTCAAAAACATAGATTGTGGGTACTCATTAGAACTGCCCTGATGAGGCAGTTCTAACAAGTACCCATAATCTATGTTTTGAGTAGAAATATGAAAAATATCAGAATCTTTTAGCTGAAAATTTTCAGTTTTTGGCGGTAAAAGTTTCAGTATATTTGAATAGGCGTGTTTTCATAATGTTAGGTCTGTTAACATAATGCTAGAGCTGCCTCCTGACTTCTTCCAATTTCAGCAGTAGACAATTACAGTACAAATGAACTTTTCCAGTAGAGCATTCCCCTTTCTGTTATGTGGTCTTACTCATTCTAAATGAACTTATTTGCTAATCTTAACATCCAATTATTTTAAATTAAGAACAAATCTTATATCAAACAACAGTCACCCAAAAGGAAAGCTAATATAGCAGTGTACTAGTTCACAAAGGTTAAAAGTTGATGAAAAATCAAATGGTCATGTGTTTGGCTTTTTGCCTCTTGATTTGTCAGGTTAAGTAAGGATTTTGTTTGTTTGTGTTGAGGTTCTATGGCTCAGTCAACCCATTAGGGTCATGTCGAGTGTGGTCAGTTTACCTAAATATTTGTCAGGTTAAGTAAGGATTTTGTTTGTTTGTGTTGAGGTTCTATGGCTCAGTCAACCCATTAGGGTCATGTCGAGTGTGGTCAGTTTACCTAAATATACTTTTTTCTGGGCAGGCTTAGTCCAGTACTTTTGTCAGAAACTGACAACTGCCCTACTTGAATCAGCAGAAGGGAGAGAATGACCATAGAAAATATTTCATAATCAATCTCCACAAAAGAATATTGCCAGACCCGGCGGGTATCGAACCAGCAACCTCCTGATCACCAGTCGGACGCACATCCAACTGAACCACCAAGGCTGGCAGTTAAGTAAGGATGCATAACCCTTAAAGCACTATTCCAATTGGTGCTGATAACAATCTCAACTTTTTCATTTTTCTGACAAAATAAGGCTTGATATTTCATGTGAATCATCTGCCAAGCAGAACATTTCAAATGAAATGTCAAGCCTGACCTTGTCTGAAATAAAAGCACTGCAAGCATAATACCCCGCCATAGCGATTATTTGTTTATGTATTAAAGTTATCGTTGCGAAAATGTCTGGAAAGAAAATGACGGAGGGACAGATAACAATTCTAAACCAGATCTTGATAATATCAATGGACAGATAACAATCCTAAACTAGATCTTGATAATATCAATGCATATAGCAAGTTTGGTTAAAAGGCCTTGTTATTTACTCAAGTTATCGTCCGGAAACGAAAATATGGGCGTGTCTCGGGCAGATAACTCCGTAAAAATTTGACGAAATTTACCCATTAGCAATTCCAAAACAGACCTCTTTAAGGTCAATGCATATAGCAAGTTTGGTTAAAATCCCTTGTTATTTACTCAAGTTATCGTCCAGAAACGAAAATATGAGCGTGTCTTGGGCAGATAACTCCGTAAAAATTTGACAAAATTTGCCCATTAGCAATTCCATACCAGATCTCCTTAATGTCAATATATATAGCAAGTTTGGTTAAAATCCCTTGTTATTTCCTCAAGTTATCGTCTGGAAACAAAAATATGGGCGTGTCTCGGGCAGACAACTCTGTAAAAATTTGCTGAAATTTGCCCATTAGCAATCCCAAACCAGATCTCCACAATATCAATGCACATACCAAGTTTGGTGAAAATCCACTGACGTTTACTCAAGTTATCATCAGGAAACAAAAAACGGATGGATGGACAGACGACTAACGGACGGACACACAGACGTCCAACGTGAAACCATAATACCCCGCCACTATTGTGTGGCTGGGTATAGAAATTGAAAACAAAATATTTTGGAATATGTCTGCTGCTGTTGTGACTGGGTTAGGTTGAGGCGGCAGCACATTTTATAACATTAAATCATCATTTTACTGTCATTAACCTTTACCACTCTCTGGGCTAATGCAGCAGACGACAAACTGATATTTTTCTTATTTTTTCCCAAAAAACAGGTTTGACATTTCATGCAAATTGTTTTATTTGAAATGTCAAAACCTGTTTTCTGGGAAAAATAAGAAAAATATCATCAGTTTATCATCTGCTGTAATTTTTACCCAGAGTGCTAAGCGTTTAATTCTTCAGCAGCCAATTCTTACTTTCAGACGATATACTTTTTCTTATTTTTCCACAAAACTACATGCTTTGTGTACATATTAGAATTGACAGCAAGTGATTCTTTTGAGTATGACAATAGGCCTTTCCATGAGGAAATGAAAAAATACACATTGTATATAATTTGGGGTTGAAAAGAAAAGCATCTTATCTTAACTATGTCAAGCTTCTAATCACAAGACAAATACTTCAGCAGATATACTAATCATGTGTCAATACGGCCAGACATCTTGTCACTCCTGAACAAGCATAATCACCATCAAATTAATCTTTACCACTCTCTGGGCAAATTCAGCAGGTAACATTTTGAAATATTTTTTCTTATTTTTCCCATAAAATAGGCCTTGACATTTCATGCAAATTGTCTCCTAGGGAGACAATTTGCGTGAAATGTCAAAGCATATTTTCTGGGAAAATTCAGAAAAATATTTCAAAATGATGCCTGCTGAAATTTTTACCCAGCATGCTAAGTGTTAATCACCTTCAAATTGAGATACAGAAAGGTTAAGAATGACATTGGATATATACCTTAATTACTCAGGCAGAATTCCTGAAGCATAAAATGTAGACCCACATTAAACTGCTTTAAAAGGACCAGTTTGATCAGGGCCGCACTGTTTGTCATTCAACTGGCACTTTTTAGATAAACAGGAAAGCCAAAGCCATTCAGCAAGGCTGGTTGGTTGGTTTGGAGTTTAATGGTCCAGTCAACACTATTAAGGTCATGTCAAGCTGATCAGTTTACCTAACCATACTTCTCCTGGGCAGGCTTAGTCCTCTAAATGGTTAACCAGTACTTGAGCACATTCTTTTGCCAGAAACTGACAAACGCCCTTTTTGAATCAGCAAAAGACAACACAGCAAGGAGATATGCATGGGACAAGTTTTTTTGTTGTTGTTTTTTGTATAAAACAAGTCAGGACAAAACATAGGTTGCAGTGACCTACTTTTAAATTGGTATATGACAGTCTTAATGGATGGACTCGTACACAAACCTGGACATATGCAGTTGTTTTTTGCTGTTTTTTTTTTTTTTTTGTTTTTCTTTAAAGCAGGTCAGAGTTCAAAATATAGGTCACAGTGACCAGTTTTGGTAGTCAACCCTGTCTTTCATTGATATACCCCCACACTAAATCTGGTAATCCAAGCCTGTTCAGTAGAAAAGATATGCCACAGAAAGGATCTCACATAGACAGAAGGATGGAAGGATGGTGGGCCAATGGAGGACAAACAAACACAACTGGCCCAATATTAAAACTTAGAAAACCACAACCACCAAAATTTACCGTACCACATAGCTATCCACAATGGATATTAGGCAGGTTTGTGTCTGTTCACTTCTGCATGGAAGTATTGTGCAAATCAACAAAATAATTGTATGGGTTCAACCAATCAAATCAACTGAATGTGTTTCAACCAATCATATAAAATGAATGCAGTTTGATCAATCAAATCAAGTGAATGCAGTTCAATCTATCAAATAAACTAAATGAGGTTTAACCAATCAAATAAACTAAATGTGGTTTAACCAATCAAATTAAATGAATGCAGTTTAACCAATTAAATCAACTGAATGAGATTCAATCAATCAAATCAACTGAATGCAGTTCAACCAATCAAAATTTGTTAAGTCTTTAGGTGGATGAATACACTTTCATGGGGGACAACTCTGTCAAAATTGGAAAATGAACCACAGTTCAGGTGATGAGATACACTTGGTAGATTTTCCACTATTTTTAACAAGGGTGGAGGGTGTGTGCATGTATACATACATACACATACTCTATCTCTAGCATGTTGCCTGCTGGTGTAGGCTATGCTTCCTTGTATGCATGCTAAATATTTAGCAGTTTCTGAAAACCCCACTGTTAGACTTTTTTTCCGTACAAAAGCCTAAGCGATTGAACTTGACCTTAATGTAAAACAGGTCAAAGTCAACCATGGGCCTTCACTTGAACAAATTTGGTAGGACCCTAGTCCCCAATGCTGCACACCAAGTTTCAAGGTCATCTGTCATGAAGATTCTCAAAGGGCTTATACCATATATGGTAATGGCAGCCATCTTAGTCATGTGACCTGGACCATGTGAACAAACATCTGTTTCTCCATGCCATAAAGCCTTCATATGAATTTTTGGCTTCAATTTGCCCAGCTGTTTAAGAATAAAACAAGTTTTAATTTTTGATACCTGAGAGACCTTGGACCAATGTCAGTGAGTGACCTTGACCTATGGTACCCATGCAGCTTCATTTTATCATTTAGCTGATTGCAGCATTTCACAGGCAACAATAGTTTTTGAAAAATTAACTATTTCCACTTTTTAAGCATAAGTGGCAAGATTTGACCTTGGCATAAAATGGGTTATGGTCAACCCAGAGTCATCATTTTAACAAACTATGATGGCCCAAGTCTCTTATGCTACATACCAAGTTTCAAGGCAATCCACTCATAGGTTCTAGAGAAGAAAATTTTTTATGGGTTTTTACCACAATGGTCATGGCTGCCATCTTGGTCATATGACCTAAACCATTTGAACAAACTTTCATTTCCCCATCCCAGGGAGGCTCCACATTAAATCTGACTTGAATTGGCCCAAGAGAAGATGTTTGAAAACAGTGAGCCAAAGGCTCAGGTAAGCTAACAAGAGGGGTATCAGGTTTTGGCGAAATATTTTTCCTGTTTCTCTACAAAACAAAACAAAAAATAAAACATGTTGTTTGTACTCATTGGAAGTGCTTCACCGAGGCACTTCTAATGAGTACCCACACAATATGTTTGTTAAGGAGAAATATTTAATATATCAGTACTCTTCTGCTGAAAAAGTGCCTTCTTTAAAGCTACGCCAATACAATAAGGACTTCTATTTTTCACAGCAATCTGTAGTTCATGCAGTACATGTGGGAAAGCAGTGGAAGTCCTAATCTATTGGTTAACCCTTATCCTGCTGAATAGATTAATTTAGCCACACCCATTTCTGACTATCTAGTTATCAGACTACTTGATATAATGTATTCATTCAATTCACAAACTATACGACAAACAGTGTAGATCCTGATCAGATGGCTTCTTCAGAAGCCATCTGATCTGGATCTACACTGTTTGCAAAGGTATGGGTTGTCGTGTTCAGCAGGATAAGGGTTAATCTGAGCCTTCACTGTTCAAATTAGTATGAACACTTAGCATCTGGATAAAATTTTCAGCAGATGACATTCTGAAATATTTCCCTAATCTTTTCCAGAAAACAGGCTTTGAAATTTCTTGCAAACTGTCTCCTTTCAAAATGTTAACACTTAGCATGCTGGATAAAATTTCAGCAGACAATAATTAGAAATATTTTCCTAAATTTTCCCAGAAAATAAACTTTGGCATTTCACGCAAATTGTCTCCTTAGGAGACAAATAGTATGAAATGTCAATGCCTATTTTCTGCAGAAAATAAGAAAAATATCATCAACTTGCTGTCTGCTGGAACAGGTTTTGACATTTCATGCAGAGACAATTTACTTGAAATTTCTGGAATAGATAAGAAGTATCAATTTTCTTGTCTGCTGAATTAGCCCAGAGACTGGTAAAGGTTAATGATGCATTTTTTCCTCTCTGATTTTCTTTATAAAAGCACATGTTGTAGGTACTCATTTGAACTGCTTCGACTTGTACACACAACATATGCTTTTATAAAAAAGCTGATAAGGGTAATGAGCTGTAATCTGAAGACTATAAAATTGCTTAACTGTGCACTTAGAGGGGTATGTTCAGTAATTAGGGCAAATACAGTAGTATTTTTTCTCAGCATTACAAAACATGCCTATTCAAATATATTGAAAAATTTCACCACCAAAGACTAAAAGTTTTCAGATAAAAATTCTGATATTTTTCATATTTCTGCTGAAAACATAGATTGTGGGTACTCATTAGAACTGCCTCTTTGAGGCAGTTCTAACAAGTACCCACAATCTATGTTTTTAAGCAGAAAAGAAAAATAACGTATACCCATGTAAAACCCAGTTTTACTATATAAAAGTGGGGTTTAAGGGGGTCGAAATTATATAGGTATGTTTTCCTGATGGAACACAGCATCTATTGTCTCTACTGTAGCAAGTCTATCTATAAGATTTACCCTTAGATAATTGAATAAATTCTTAATAACAATGACCTGATAACCTTACACTCTCAATTTCACAAATTTTTTTATAATTTTTGGACAGACCATGTAGTGGTTTTCAACAAGAAAATTAGGATTAATGCTTAGCATGATGGGTAAAAATTTCAGCAGATAACATTTAAAATTTATTTTCTTTTTCCCAGAAAAAAGGTTTGGTATTTCATGCAAATTTGGAGACAATTTGCATGAAATGTCAAAACCTATTTTCTGGAAAAAAGAAAAATGTCATCAGTTTGTCATCTGCTGAATTAGCCCAGTGAATGGTTAATTTAGCTGGAACTTTTTTTTTTTTTTTCTGGGCCCGGTTGTTCAAAGCGTCCTTAGCTTAACGAGCTCGTTAAGGGTCATTTTAGCGGATTCAATACACAATATTCTGATATTTTTTGCTGAAAAAATGTGAGTAGCTTTTGCACTGCAAAAGCTACTCACATTTTTTCAGCAAAAAATTTCAGCATATTTGCGTATCACTCGAAGTAAATTTTAACGAATCGTTAACTAACGACATCGTTAGTTTTGAACAACTGGGCCCTGGACTTTACTTATCACATATACATATGATTTACCATCACTAATTTATGTGTGAACAAAATGAATTTCTGCTATAGTGAAAATTCTGGATAAGAATATTTCAACAGATAATTTTGTTGCAATAAGCCAATAAATGAAATTTGATATCCTTGGTTAAATACATGATCAGTGTACACTGTGGTCAGCCTCATCTGTGAGATATGGCCATAATGATTATTGCATAGTTTTAAATTTCCTGCTTAACAACTCGAAATTTAAAACTATGTAATAACCTATACATCATCACACTTGTTTATAAGAGTCAACATGATACAGAAGTGTCAATATATAAGACATAGCGCAAAAAAAAAAAAAGAAAATCTTTCAAAATATTCTTTACAACATGTCTACATAGCTCTTGATATGTTTTTTTTTTTTTTGTGTGTGTGTTTTTTTTTTTTTCAATCCCAAAGTATTCATTACGAAAACACACCTATTTAAATATATTGAAAATTTTACAACCAATAAAAGGAAACTTTTCAGAAAAAAATTCTGATATTTTTCATATTTCTGCTCAAAATATAGATTGTGGGTACTAGTTAGAACCACCTTGATGAGGCAGTTCTAATGAGTACTCACAATCTATGGTTTTTTTTTAGCAAAATAAGAAAAATAATGTATAACCCTGTAAACCCTAGTTTTACTATATAAAAGTGGGGTTTAAGGGGGTCAAAATTATTTAGGTGCATTTTCCTGATGGTTGTTTTTCTTACTTCTCCATGAAAACATATGTTGTGGGTACTCATTCGAATGAGAAATATTAGGTCATATAATTAGCAGTTTCTCTTTCACAGAGTGAGTAATCAAGTGATTTAGATATATTTGTGTAATATTTCGGACAAAGCATGTAATCGTAAATTATTAATATTTTGTTCAAAATTAAACAGATTTGGGATGCAGTGAACTGCAGGCATCCTGCATAAAACAAATATTGATATTTTTCCTACTTTTCCATAAAAATGTATGTTGTGGGTACTCATTAGAAGTGCCTCATCAAGCCACATTGTATGTTTTCACGGAAAATTAAGAAAAATGTTTGGGGTTACTTCTCTTCTGGAGCTATGGTGAATGTCATCAAATTTTAACACTTTATTCCGTGATTTTTTGGCCTAAATTTTGCTTTTTGTGCAGTTGTTTCTTTAAATAATTAGTGACTGGCAAACAGTGTAGAATCTGATCTGGGTCTGCACTTTTTGCATGTGCCTTTTTTGGCAGAAACTTCAGTGTACAAAATTTCTGGACACTTACTGGATATAAATAATTTAACTCGTCTGTTAATACTTTTCACTTTCTAAAATTTCTTGTATCCTTTAATGCTTAGCACGCTGGGTAATATTTTCAGCATAAGACACACTGCTTAGCACGCTGGGTAAAATTTTCAGCATAAGACACACTGAAATATTTTTTCTTTTTCTTTTTTTTTCCAGAAAACAGGATTTGACATGTCATGCAAATTGTCTCTAATGGAGATAATTTGCATGACATGTCAAATCCTGTTTTCTGGGATGAATGAGAAAAAATTCATCTATTTGTCATATGCTGAATTTGCCCTGAGAGAGGTAACAGCTAAGCAAAAATTTATGTAATTTATTGGAGTTAAAAGTTAAAAAGGTAATTAGCATGGAGGTGAATCGAACTATTATTCAATTTTGAACAAAGGGATTTATATAATGATGGGCTGATGGTTTCAGCTTTCAAATTTCAAAAGAATAAAAACACAATAAAGGGAAGTCAGCGGCTGGTTTAAAGATGTTTACTTTCAATCAGTTAAAATGAAAACGTCAAACAAAAATATCCCATCTATGATATTGTATTGTCCCTAGCTAACTCTTCCTCTTTTTGGTGGTTAGCTATTTTTGTTCTAATAAATGCAAACCCTCTGTTTTATGCTCCCCTACAGGAGACAGTTATAATGTCTAGTTTCTGCCTCAACATGCATACTTTCTGAATGTTGTTCACGTAACAGCAAAATATAGTCAAGGTCACCCCTTTTAATCAGGTGAAACTGTTGTTGTATCAATGCCTGTTTTCTGTGTAAAATAAAAAAAGCATTATCAATTTGTGGTCTGCTGAGTTTTTTGCCTATGGAATGATAAAAGAAACAAGGCTGACCAAACATCTCAGATACACAGTCTGAGCAGGTCTTCACTGTTAACAAAAAGGGATAATATTTTGTTGTTGTTTTTCAATATGTCTCTACAAATCACTTCAAATGCTGTATTTGCCCTAAATATAGGTACACCATAATTCTTTACCAAAGTTGTCATAAAATTTGAACAAGTCCATTTTATTTTGTGTTGACCAGTCTTAACCCTTCTCTTGCTGAACTTGCCATGCCCTGTCTTAGCAAACAGTGTAGATCCAGATCAGAAGCCAACTGATCTGGATCTACACTGTTTGTCATTAAATATGTGAATTTCTATCAAAAACCCAGATCAAGTAATCTGATTGGCTGGAAATTAGAAGTGGGCATGGCGTCAATTTATTCAGCAAATGGCAAATGTTAAACATGCATTCTGCTGCATCGATCTGAGTCTACACTACTGGCTCAGGTCTGTCAATCCTAAAACAACCCAATACTTAGGATTATTATGGTATGCAAAAGTGTCAAAAATAGAGAAGAGAAAACTGTGAAAGTGAGAAATCTCTTTTATCCTTTTAGCAAGCTTACAAATTAGCTTTTGCACAATGGATGGATGAAAAGTGAAAACAGTGACTCAATGACAATGGCAGGTGTTTATACAAGAAGACACTGTTCTGATCTAAAATTGTCACTTATTTTCACTACTACAGAAAATATATTAGTTTAGCCTGCTGTACATGATAGTTTGACCCTAAAGGCTTAGCATACTGGGTAAAAATTTCAGCAGATGACAATTTTCTCTTTTTTTTTTTCCCCCCAGAAAATAGGCCTTCACATTTCATGAAATATCAAGGCTTATTTGCTGGGAAAAATAAGAAAGATATCATCAGTTTGTCTGCTGAATTTGCCCAGAGTGTGGTAAAGGTTAAAGTGTAAAAAGTAGACAACATTTAAAATTAAAAAATAAAAATAAGAAGAAAAGTAGGACTTTTCTTTTCATCTGATTCACATAAAATGTCTAGCACTATTAAGAAGAAAAAAAATGTTATCTGCTAATTTTCCAATAAGCATGCTGCAGGTTAAAAGAGTTTAATTCTGAACAGAGCATAGAAAAGATGATTTGGATAAAATGTAATGACTGGAACATTTTTTTTTCTATTTCCAGTGCACAGGGCTTGACATTTGATTCTGATATTGTTGAAGATTAAAATGAAATGCCAAGCCCTATTTTCAAGGAAGATTAAAAAGTACAAAATCATATAAATCTGTCATTAGCAGCAGATAATAGGTTGATTCTTATGACACCAAATACAACAGCATTCTGCTTTCTTTTTCTTTTTTTTTTAGAGAAAAGAACATAACATTTCAGGTGAATCATCTGCTGAGAATGTCATTGCTACAATTTTGCATAGTGCTCAAATTCATAGACCAAGGAATTCCGGATACTGGGAAAAGTTTTAAATGAAAATCTGAAGAAGCAGATGGCCAAAAACTCATGAAAGTATCAGTATGGATTAACAGTGAACAAAAGAAAACAATGGAAAGCTTGAGAATCATTGGTTTCCTTCTAGTAAAATGTGTTCTAGTACAGTGTGCAAACAATGTTCCTTACAAACATTTAACCGTGGATAACGGAGAAGGTACCATTGTACAGGATATTATAACACTGAAAGCAGACGAGGAATCTATAGTTGCAGTTGTAGAAAAACTAAGTTTGGAAATTCACAAAATCCAAAGGGAACGAAAGAAAGACAGGTTAGTGCTGCATAAAATCCTGAAACCTGACAATAAAAATGGTTCATATCCTTAATTTTTGAATGTCATGCTTCAGTAAATGGTGCCAACAGATCAAACTTCTCGTATAGTTTGTTCAAGGCCCACCCTGTTTATTATTTAGTCAGTGAATTTTGGACACAGTTGGACTTTCTCAAATTTCAGGAAAACAATTTTAAGCAAATGGGTACACTTTCAGGGAAAGCAATTCTGGTCGAATGAATTTTGTCAGGTCTACTCTAAAAAAAAATTTACTTCACATGGGTGTAAATTCTTCAAGTGGAGGGAATTCTTTCTTTTATAGTGGATCCTTTTCAGAAGGGATTTGGTGTGCAGTTACAGTTGATTTCCTTTTAGTTTGAACACTTTAATAATTTGAACACCCTTTACTGTTTTTGAAATCTCCTCCCGAAAATTGCTCTATTAGTTTGAACAGTCATTTATTTTTTTTAAACTGATTTTTAAATAGTTTGAACACGTAAAAAATTAATGTTAATTGATACGTTTATATATTTAATGAATCCGTTCGCCCACTCTCTTTCCTATGATTCGCCAACTGTACAATTGTATAGTTAGTTGATGAATATTACGTACTTCACTTGTAGATGTGTATTCACCCAAGGTGGATCAGCTGACTGATTTTGACAGGCAAAAAATACAATGACCACTACTTTTAAAAACAGTGTATCTTTTTTTTTTATTTTCTGATCAAATTTAATAATTTAAAGAAGAATTCTAGTTTTAAGCTCTGTTTTCATACTGCTGCTATCGTTATATATATATAGTAAAGCTCCAATATATCGTGGTCCTCGGGGTCCAGAGTCCGCTATCGCGATATAAACTGAGTGCGATATAAGTCCAGACATGTACCATGCATGTATAACGGCATGCATAACACTTGCTTGGTTTGTCGCTGTGGTAGTTTGCTGAGACATCACTGATAAATGGCATTCAGTCATTCTGTCAGCCATATTTCCTAATTAAAATTGGATTAGAATTGCTCAATGGCATAATTTACAATAGTGCGCTATGTCTAATAAGTAATTTCAGTCGAAACCAGCTGATAAACTACGTTTGAAAACAAGAAATCATCGGGTTGACAATTTAGGACGCCATTTTGGATACTCTGGTTCCCTGGAATGGCGAAGGGAAGTTACTCAAACTGCTTCAGTTGGGATAAGATAATTTGAGTTGTTTCCTTTTATATATTATTGTCTTGCGTGCGCAAGAAAAAAAAACAAAAAAAAACTGTCGTTTATCAAAGTTAATTTCTTTTTATTTTAGTTTTATTGTTTTGTTTTTTTTTCTGACGCAGTTGTTTTCTTTGATGATAATGATTATGACAATAACGGCGATATAATTTATTGTTTGCAAATTATAATCAATGTGTGCGCTAACTGACACTAAGTGGATTGTTTGTCATAATACCTGACGTGACTTAGCGTCGGGATAGGGGCGAAAAATCAATTACTGGAGGCGAAACACGTTTTTTTTTTTCTTTCTGAAGTTAAATAAAACAACAAACATATTATGTTTTTGAATTTTTACTTTTGCTTATGGAAAATTTGGGAGCCATGGCCGATCCGCGATATACTGGATTTCGCGAAATAACGGACCACAATGTATTGGAGCTACACTGTATATATATATATATATATATATATATATATATATATCACTCGTGCTGACAGGTGTAATAAGGCTCTGCCCACAAGTAAATTTGCATTTTGAAAGTGGGTATTTTCCAGTTTCCAGTGATTTGATTTACGCAAAGTTTTTACATTATCCAATCAAACAGACTTCCATGACTGGGAAACACCCACTTCTGGAATGCAAATTTAATGCTGGGCGAAGCTAGAGCACATGCTAGCTGGAACTGGAGAAATGCACACTGTAATTGTTGAAAAACATCTTGATTATATATATTTCTAAGCGATTACTAGGATTTTGCATGTCACATAGGAAAACTAGGGTGCCTAGGAAATAGACAGGAATAAGTGTTTTGAAACAATACATTTGATCTTGTTAGAATTTTGCGTGCAAAGTAGGTCAAGGTACTGTTCGGTGTCGATGTTACTTTGGTTTAAACATATTTATTTCCGAAATGTTTACATATACAACACATACAAAAGTACAACAATAGGATTAGAACGAAAGCATAAGAGCTTATTTAGTTACTTTCCTCCCTGGTCAATCATACAACTACCCTGCATGTAACCCTGCAGGTACTATTTCGCATATTTCTGCTTTACTCAAAAAAAATGTCCATGACCCGTGTCTGTGTGAATCAGACACATCACCCAGGAACTGTGCTTACTGATTTTTGATCATGTCTCGTTAAGACAGTTTTCCACAATTTCAAATAGTTCGAACAGTGTTTTTTTCTGAAACTGATTTTCTAATAACTCAAACACCCGGATCAGTATTTTTTATCTGTTTGAACTAAAAGGAAATCTACCATATGCAAATAGGAAGTCTTATAAGTACGGTAAATGTCCTAAAATATCATACACCAAAGTTTCCAATAAAATGGCACATGCAAACAGTGAAGATCCAGAAGGAGAAGTCTGATCAGGTTCTACACCGTTTGCCTTTCCACTAAGTGTTTTAAGAAATAACTGCATAAAAAGCAAAAATGTAGGCATAAAAGGACGGAATAAAGTGTTCAAAATTATAGGACATTTACTGTAGTCTCTCTTGTTTTAAATTGCAGAAATGATATCCATTACCCTCCCATTTTAGCTAAGAAAGGAATTAAGATTTCCAAATAGTTGGGGATTATGGTACCATATTTACTCTAAATATTCCAAAAGGTATGCCTGAGCAAACTGTGTATTCCCAAAGTAGAAGTGTGATCAGGACTGTCAGTTTTTGACATTTTGTTTGCACTTTCTCGACATACCACTATTTCATGGAACAGACTAGATCAAATTTTACGGCTTTAGGATAAATGTGGTAAGAACTTTTAGAGATGTCCGAGTTGAGACACACAGACAAAACTTTATTTGCTAAATGTACATACATATATGCAGCATGACTTTAGTGACGTTCAAAAATGCAATTCAAATTTACTAAGTATGAAAATAAACTGAAATAATTTAACAAACTGGTTATAATTTTCAACAGATATAATTCTTCTTCTACATATTTTCATCTTCTTTATTGGTTTTCAGCTTTTTTCCATGGAACTTTATAAATTTACAAGGCAAACAAATTTGCAGAAGCAAAATATAAGAAGCCAAACCAATTTCCAAAAGCAAAATAATTATCACCATGTTGTATATTTCTTTCAGAGCGAAAATTGAAGAGTTAGAATCTAAACTGGAGAGTTACCATGATGAAACTATAGTCAGTATAGCTGAGGATTTGCAGGCAAGACAGAGAATACTGGAAAACTATGACAAAATAACAGCTCTGGAGGAAATCACACAAGATAATAGGTAAACAGATTGTGAGGAGCTCCAGGGATATGGTAGGGATATGAAACTTAAACACTACATACATCTAAGACTAGAAAAGGCTAGCATAACAAATCCATGGCCATGGAGTCTAACCTCATACTTTGCTGTACACTTACATGTTTATCTTATATATATATTCAGTTATGCCTAGCAAACAGTGTAGAACCAGATCAATACATTCAAAAACAACCTCTGAGAACATTTTGTCTGATTTTATAAAAAGAGAAAATTTGTCCAATTTTATGAAATGAGAAAATTTGTCCAATTTTATGAAAAGAGAAAATTTGTCTGACTTTATGAAATTCATGTCTCTGACACACAATTCCTGGCTTCCTAGCATGACATTTTTTTTTTGTTTTGTTTTGTTTTTGTTTCAGCCTGCAGGTTACCCTCCCTACTATATTCTTGTGATCCGATGGTTCTCTTCCTGCTTACTGTTTGTTTGCTTTATTTGGGCTTAACAGCCCTTTCAACAATCTTTCAGTCATATCACGACAGTGTCGGGATGTGGCAGGGAGCACAATGCTCACTTTTAGAGTGCCTCAGTGAAATATAATGCCCCATGACACATAACATGAAATGCCACCCAGTCACATTATGCTGATACTGGGCTGACCAGTTCTGTTTCCTAGCTCTACTTTCTTAATGCTCAGTGCCAAGCAAAAGAGGAGCTAGTACCATTTTTAATATCCTTGGTGTGACTCAGCCAGAGAGCAAACCCCACAATCTCCGGGGCACAAAGTGGATGCTCTACCAACTGAGCCACTGTGCCAGTCGCTCTACCATTAAAAATTAACAACTAGAATGGGCAGTCGATGGCGCGCCATCACAAATCCCCACACTCTTTGCTAATAGCATGACTGACAGATGCACTTGCTCTCCCACACCCTTACCATGAGGGGACATCATGTAGCAAGTTTGGTTGAATTCTGCCCAGTGGTTTAGGATGAGACAGCGTGACGGACAGATGCCAAATGGAGGAATGTAAAATTAATGTTGCTCTCGCACACCCTTACTATGAGGGGAAGTGATGTAGCAAGTTTGGCTGAATTCCATCCAGTTGTTTAGGAAGAGGTAGTGTGACAGACTTATGGATGGACGAAGGATGCACAGAAAAATAATGTTGCTCTCGCACACCTTTACTATGAGGGAAGTGATGTAGCAAGTTTGGGTGAATTCCGTCCAGTGGTTTAGGAGGAGATAGCGTGACAGACAGATGGACGGAAGCACAGAAAAAAAATGTTGCTCTCACACAACCTTACCATGAGGGGAAGTGATGTAGCAAGTTTGGTTGAATTCCACCCAGTGGTTTAGGAGGAGATAGCGTGACAGACAGATGGATGAACTGTCATACAGAAAAATAATGTTGCTCTCACACATACCCTAACCATAAGGGGAAGTGATGTAGCAAGTTTGGTTAAATTCCTCCCAGTGGTTTAGGAGGAGATAGTGTGACAGACAAATGGATAGATGACAGATGCACGGACAGACTGACACAGAAAACTAATGCCGCTCTTCCTCATCCTTACCATAAGGGGTAGTGATGTAGCAAGTTTGGAAGTTTGGGAGTATTCGGCCCAGTGGTTTAGGAGGAGATAGTGTGGAGGATAGATTGACGGACGGACGGATGGAGGCGTTAACAATATCCCCTTTGCTTTTTCAAAACAGCTTGTGGATAAAAATCTAAATGTAAAGAGAGAAAAGTAGTTATGAAAAAAGCTGACCAAAAAAAAAAAAAATAACTTTCCTTTGTTTTTTGTATCCATTCAACAGACTTGCAGTAGAAAGCCTGCAGTACACACAGAAAGATAACAGTCGAGAAGTTAGACGCTACAGGGAATACAAAGAAAAGGCTGCTAAAAGATTCCATCAGATTGAAAACAAAATTGAAAGACTGGAGAAACAGAAAGACAAGAATGATGTCACATTCCAAATCATGAAAGATCAATTCATAACTCACACAAAAGAACAACTCTACCTCAGAAATATTACCAAAGAAACTCAGAAATCTATCACAAAACTGATTTCAAACTTCACTACCGTATCTTCACAACTCAACGACATAAATTCCAATATATCATATTGCTGCTCAGACAGGAATCTTGAAAGAAACGAGAAACAAAAAGAAAGAGATGGCAATTCAAATATAATTCTAAACAAAAACTCAGGGACCTCAAGTCATATTGATATTGTTGAATTTGGATCAGGTGATATTATTGATGAGTATCTGTCCAAGACTGAGGAAAGTTCCAATAAAGTGGGCGACTGGTGGACTAGTAAGAGTAAGAATACTAAACATGGTACTGAAAACCAAAATACAACCCTTGAATATGAATCCAGTGGAGAAGTTGGAAGTGGAGAGATTGATGAGTTACCTCCCTTTATACAGGGAAAACAGTATGTGGAAAAACAGATTTTTCTTTATGAGATAGCAGAAAGAGATAAAAAGATAATAACACTGAATGAACAATATAGTCACCTTAGTGATCAAATCAAGAAAATAGAAACAAGGTTAACTTCCATTCAGCTTGGGAACTTTATGCAAAATCTACAAGAGTCACTGATCAATTTTACCCAAAATGTTATAACACTTGACCAATGGAAAATCTCTAGTAATCAAATTGTAAACTCTACTCTGCAAAATCAGGATCAGATTATTGAACTAACTAACAGAATTGTTGGAAATGCTGATAAAATAACTGATATTAAATGGAGGCTATCTAACAATGAGCTACTTACTGACCAACAATATAACATCCTCAGAATGTATGTAATAAGACTAAATAACACCGTAGAAGACATAAAAGAAGAATTGAAACAATTTCATACAAAAATAGTTCCACTTCATCAGGAAAGACACAGAGCAAACAAAAATAATCATGGCATGGAGTCATTAGTATCAAGACTGGAAGATCTTGCTTTGCAAATTGTGTACAACCAAAACAGACTTAGCACCCTTGAGGTGAAAGTCCTTAATGAAACTTTATATGACTGTAGGAAATACAACATGGATACATTCCAAGACAGTCAGCTTGCCACACATGAAGCAATAATAAAGTCCAATGGCAATTCAATACTTCTTGTTCATGAACTCGTGAAAAAAATAGATGATGGGTTGCATACACTAGATGGAGATGTCAATACTAACAGCAGAAGAATTCGAGGACTGATGAACAACTTTGAATCATTCAGAGGAATTGTTCCAGTTGTAGTTAATATGCAGAAAGAAATAAACAACTTTAGATTCCAACTTCCAAAAGGTTTGAATACTTTAATTATCTATTGTGTGTGTGTGTGTGTGTGTGTGTGTGTGTGTGTGTGTGTGTGTGTGTGTGTGTGTGTGTGTGTGTGTGTGCTGGGGAAAGGGCATGATATAGTTTGAGAATTTACATCATTTCAATTTATTCTATTTATATAAGGCTGGCAGGTAGCATTTGTACAGTGGTTTTTTTTTTTTTCAAATATTGTTCATCTGTCATTACTGACAATGACCAATCCTAATCAAATGTGTGAAGTGTTATTGTTTGTGTGTTCTAAGATGGCTGATGAGACCAATCTTAGCTCCAAACTGCCTGTTGCAGACAGAATAAGAGAGGTCTGAGGAAGAAAGCTCTGTTGGTGATGCCTTAGCTCTGGCTTTCCACTGCACTTGTTTCTGCTCAGCTTTGCTGATTCTTTTTGCTTCGTATTCACCATCCACCCTTTCTTATGAGGCCTTGCCAGTTTGCTCAATCCTGTGCAATCTGTTCCCACTACTCTGTTGGTATGTTGAAGTTTTTAAGGGAGGCTTTGAGGGTGTCATTGTATTGCTTCTTCTGACCACCATGGGCACATTTTCCAACTTGTAATTCTCCATAGAGGATTTTTTTTGGCAAACATAGATCAGGCATTCTGGTAACATGGCTTGTCCATCTTAGCTGTGCCAATTTCAGAAGAGTATGTACACTCTGCATCCCTGTCCCTTTCAGGACTTCTGTGTCTGGAATCCAGTCTTGCCACTTGATCTTTAGAAGTTTTCTAAGACAGCTTATATGGAAGTGGTTCAGTCTTTTGGCATGCCGTTGGTAAACTGTCCAAGTTTCACATGCGTATAATAGTGTTAGCAGCACCATGGATCTGTAGACTTTCAGCTTTGTATCAAGTCTGATTCCACTTCAATTCCAAATACCTCCACAAAGTCGGCCAAATGCTGCACTAGCTTTGGCAATCCTGGCATTGACTTCATCATCAATGTGCACAGCTGGTGAACTTGTCTACCACTTGCAATCATCCACCTTTCACTACGACCGCAGGCTCCTTGTAAGGCTTTCAAGGTGTTGGCTGATATACTACCTCATTCTTTTTGATGCTGATTGTGAGATCAAAGCTGTCACATGAATCAGATATTTGATCCACACCTTTTTGCATTTTCTCTTCTGTTGGAGCACCCTTTGCCATGTCATCAGCAAAGAGGAACTCATCTAGCACCTCTGTCTGCACCTTGGATTTTGCCTGCCACCTTCTTAGGTTGAAAAGCTTCCAATCAAAGCAATACCTTATAGGTATACCATTGTCACCATCCTGGAAAGCATCTGTAAGCGTGGAAGAAAACATCATGCTGAATAGTGTTGAAGCTAGTACACAGCCTTGCTTAACTCCATTTGTCACAGGAATTGGATCAGAAAACTCTCCATCATTTTGGACCCTTGCAAGCATACTATCATTGAACTGCTGCACCATTGCTATGAATTTGGCAGGACAGCCAAACTTTGCCATAATTTTCCAAAGTCCCTCACGAATGACTGCTTCAAATGCTTTGGTAAGGTTGACAAAGGTCATGTAGAGCTCCACATTCTGTTCCTGTTTACAATGACGTTATTTCTCTTGAAGCTGTCTTGCTGTGAAGATCATGTCTATAGTTCCTGTCTTTCCTGAATCCACACTGCCTTTCTGGTAGAAGCCCTGACTGTCAATCAATTCAGTAGGACTCTTGCAAAGATCTTCCCAGCAATTGACAATAAAGAGATGCCTTGATGATTTCACAGACTTGAGGATTCCCTTTCCTTTTGAATAGGTGGATAATTAATGCATCCTTGAATTCTTGAGGGATGGCTTCTTTGCTCCACATAATGTGAAATAACTCAGTTTCTCTGCAACTGGAGGACCTCCTGCTTTGTAGATCTCTGCAGGTATTGCATCTGATCATGGAGCCTTGCCAGATGACAGTACTTTTATTGCTTTCACTGTTTCAGAGATGGTTGGGAACTCATCAAGCAGTGGATTACATTCCACATGTGGTAGTCTGTTGATAGCTTCATCATTGATAGATGATGGCCGATTAAGGACACCATCAAAGTTTTTTTCATACACTGGCCATGTACACATAGTGTTAGGTTGTGCATCACCAAGTACAATATTGTCTACTTTATACTAAAACCACAGCATACTGATTGAAATGATGACGATGATGATATTGATATGATAATGATAGTTTTTCATCCCTTTCAACATCATTTAAATCATACTGAGATGAGGATAGAGGGTGATAATGAAAGGCTGTCTGCAATGAAGCACCATTCTGTCAAGCTGGATTCTAACCCATGGATTCTGCCCCCAGCTGGATTCTAACCCATGACCTCATGATCCAAAGTCTGGGGTGCTAATCACTCAGCAACCCAGATGCTTCATACTGGTTGTGAAGCTAGATGGATTAAAAAAAATATGCTACCCTCCGGCATAGAAAATTTTCACAAGGTATTTACCGTATTAATCTGCCTATAAGACGGGGATTTTCCCCCCAAAAAAAGCCCCCAAAAATCCAGACCCGTCTTATAATCAAGGTCTTTGGCCATATCAGTATTTTCGGCAAAGTCCGGTGGTGCCACGCGGTCACGGAAAATGCCGATCTTCGAAACCGGTAGAAGGATATAATGTTTACCTTCGTCCCTTGACAGAAATAGCAGCAAGGTAATTTTGTAGGTGAAGTACCGAATTTTTCTGTGTATTACTTGCACCCGTGTATAACACGCACTGAATATTTGCTAAATAGTTTAGAATAAAAAAAAAAAAAAAAAAAAGATGTTCCTATGTAAAAAACGAAGAATTTATCCATGCATTATTTACTAAAACCAGATACTAAGTGTGTCAAATTCCACTAGGATTGAGTTGAAAATGGCCGAACTCGGAAGGTTTAGAGTAGAAACAGGCCGAATTTACGATAATGCTAACTGAATTTTCGTTGTGCAGCTCTGTTACCATGGGCCTCAGGCAACTTGATGTAGTGTAGGCAGTTCTTTGCTTCCCCACTGCAGACACTATGATAATAAAACTGTAGTTATTTCTTTTGTGTTCTCATAATTAACACCTTCTTTGTGTCACTTTCTTAACTGAGACGTGAAATTATCAACTCAGTGCCTCAGGGCAATGCAAACAACAACTAAAGTCGACTAGTTGTCATTCTGACTGCCAATTAACCAATTAAGTGCACAGATGTATGCTGGTGTTTTTTTTGTTTTTTTTTTCTTTATCATAAACATTGTTTATTTCAAACAATTTTTTTGGTAAGTTGGAAGAAACGTTTAAAAAAAAAGAAAAAAAAAAGATAAACATATGGTAAGAATATAAAAGATAAAATGCAAATGACTGATCTACCTACCTTAAAAGCCCAGTCGGTTTTGTTTATTATCAATAATTTTAATAATTGCATAAACTTAAATACTTTTTTATTTTTTCAATGTATGATCGTTCGTGCCAATATTTATGTTCTACCAAATTTATTTCCTATTTTGAACTACAATAAATCAGTTGTGCAGGCCGATTTATTCAAGTTACAGTGTGAGTCTTGTCAAAGTCCGGTAATCAATACAGATTCATATGCATATGCCTGTTTGAGTTGTTTCCCTTTGAAGAGATCACATGATCAGCAAAATAAAAAAGCGTAAACAAAAAGAGCATGGACATGAAAAGAATATCAAATTACTGCAAATCAGATCGAGTTGCTAGTTTTGAGCTGCCAGAACCCTGGTATGGGCGAGATAGGTATAAAAAATCATGAATATCTTATAGCAATCATTCCATTTCGCATTTTTAACGGGCGATCGTGAATGTCATGAGTTTTTGCGACCTATTATCTTGGCGATTTCTGTCCCGATTTTGGTGTTCCTATAAATAATACATATCGGATTTTTATAAACCTTTTCTGGGTAAATAAGGTGCGTGTTATACACAGTTAAATACGGTATTCATGCTTGTAAGTCATGTTGGAAGTTTTTTTAATTGCTGCTCTGTGATAAATTCACTTACAAATCTGACTAATCATCGCCGATGTCTTAATGTACTTTAGGAATTTCTGAGTGGCAGGGAATATCTCCGACAGGCAACTTTTTTTTAACCCATCTTATAATTAAGTAAAAGCAAAATCCTGCCTGGGAAGGGCCCAAAAACAGCCCCCGTCTTATAAACAAATCGTCTTATAGGCGGATTAATACGGTAGTATCCACTGATTATATTAAGGGCTTACTTTTTCACAAACTATTTAGTATCCACTGATTATTTTCAGGGCTTAATCCATCATTCAAAATAACCTCCAAATTTGCCATTCACATGCTAAATGTGCAGGCAAGTAAGCACAGCTTGCAGGGTACACATGTCTTGTCATACTTGTGATGTTTTATGACTTTTACAACCAATATAAGTAAGCCATGCATTTTGGGATCATGGTTTGTGTGTAGAAATTCATTTTCTGCAAGATAACCTTGAAAAGCATAGGTGTGCTGTATATCATGCATTACATATGGTCTTTGTTAATTTCAGACTGCCAGGATTATTATAACCAAGGCTTCAGGTCATCTGAGGTGTACGTGATTCATCCAGTAGGATCAAAGAGATCACTCAAGGTAAAATGTCACATGACTTCAGAAGGAGGTTGGACTGTCCTTCAGCAAAGATTTAATGGTTCTACGGACTTCAAACAGAACTGGACAGAATACAAGAATGGCTTTGGTGAAGCAGAAGGAGAGTATTGGATTGGAAATGAGGCTATTCATTTATTAACAGCCAATCAGAATTATTCTCTATTAATAGAAATGACTGATGATGCAAATTACACATGGACAGCAAATTATGAATATTTTGCTGTTGCTGGTTTGGGTGACAGGTATGCTTTGAAAGTGGATGGTTACCATGGTAATGCAACAGATGGCATGGGGTACTCTAACCATATGGCCTTTAGTGCTCCTGATCTTGACAATGATGCCAGCAGTACACACTGTGCATATTTCTATGAAGTAGGCTGGTGGTATAAACATTGTCAGACATGCAATTTAAATGGCAGATATAACATTGGTTTTGTGTGGTTTAACCTGGACTTTAATAACTATCTACAATTAACACATTCTGTTATGAAAATGAAGCCTAACTAACCCAAGTTTGAATTAGTATACATGTATACCTATTACTGATACCACTTTAAACAATTAAGATTTTTACAGTCAAGTCCAAAAAATCCAGATCTGTTGAGAAAATTTAAAAAAAATTTCAGATCCATGTTACATCTTCAAATTAAGGTTTGTTTACAATGACGTTATAATGTCGAAGTGACATGCATGTAGCATTGGTGTGCAAGATCACATAAGCTGTGTCAAAGATGTCTTTGAACAAATGGAAAAGGTGCAAATTCAAATCAGCCTGCACTCATCAATCTTTGCCCTCTGGAGCAGTTAACAATTCTTCAGACAGACAATGAAGGCCCTGAACAGACTTCATGCATGTGCATGCTGATCTTGGGCTTCACCGTCCACTTATGTGTGAAAGCCATACAAAAACCCACCCTATCACTTAACCTTTTCATCCCTGCAGACCAATACAGACACTTTTTTGTTGAACATTGAAGATCCAGATGAGACGGCTCATAATGAGATGTCTCATCAGGATCTACACTGTTTGCCATTCAGTCATTTATTTTTTACTCAAACCCATTTGCAACAATGGATGTGTCCAAATTCCAAGACAGAAGAGTCCATTTTAGAATCTCAGGGGTGAAAAGCTTAAAGAAGAAAAAAAACTGTCTGGAGTCTCCTCTTATCCAAAGCTATATTTACAGGTTATTCTGAAGTCTTTGCGTAAGTGACATGGCTGTTTTACCAAGGTGCCTTTCATTATCTGGGCTGCATTAAGTGAAAAAGTACCTTTGAACAGGTTCAAAATAATGCAGATTCAGATCATCCTGCACAAGTGCAAAGAATCATCTGGGTCTTTACTCTCTATTCATAAATTCAGTAGCAGCCAATGATTCTGTTGGTGTACAGGTTGATCTGGGCATTCACTGTCCGCATATCCCGAAGACACCTTTTCACATGGTGTGGCCCTTTTTATAAATAATGTGTTCCACAGAGATAGGAAAACTACCTCATGTTCTTTAAAATTTTAAATAAGAATTCAACATCTCACCAGTTATAGTTTCTTTTCTTGCAGTCTGGCTTCTTGGATACATGTGAATTATGTGAACAGTCCAATCCCACCCCAGGTTACCTCTTTATAACATGATTGCTGGGACCCAAAGTGAAAACCATGTTAGCTAAACATGTTGTATCCAAACAAAATTTTCTAGATTATATAGAAAAAATTACCATAAATGGTCATTTTTCTCTATAATCTATACATGTTTGCTTGAATACAACACTTTTGGTTTTGGTTTGTGTTGAGGTTTTTGTTCTGCCATTGATTTGTTGCAGAATTAAATTTCGATTTTTTTAAAAAGAAATAGAAAGTACAATTTTCTATTTCAATTCCACAAATTATATATTCAAACAACATTCAATAATGTTTGCCAAAATAACAATTACAATACAGTGTTCAAATTTCAATAATAAAATAGTAAGTTTCTACTGTCCAACTGGCATCCCAGGTTTAATTATTAACGCAAATATTTTTCATTTGGAAATCCAAATTATATTCACGATGGTGTACCATTCGTATCTCAAACTTAACTGACTTTTTTTTCCACTCACTTGTTCTCTCTTTTGTAAGAGACCAATCAAACACTCTGTAGCACAACATTATCACAATCAGCCAATGAAAATACACATGACAAGATCTTGCATTTCCCACCTAATATTTTAACACATGGACAGGATAAATTTCAAAGTCAGGAAAAACTGTTTTTACTTTCATTAAATGCTACATACATATTTGGTATCAAAATAATGCTTATGATTCACAGATATCAAAATCAAATTTATATTTTGGTATTTTAACTTTTGTCTCAATAGTTCGAAAAAATTCATAAAATTTTAGTTTGCATAAGTTTACTTATCATAATCACATAAGGGTTTTATTAGTGTTAACAAAGGCTCAGCTTATGATAGGCAAGCCATTTAAAGTACCTCGGCAGATATTTCAATTGTACAAGTCTGCACCTGATGGCGGATAAAGCCATTAGTGTCAAATTAAGCCTTCTAGCGAAGAAAACTGCATACCGTATTCACAGGCGCATTACCTGCACTTTTTTTCACCCCAAAACTGTGCCCAAATATCCCCTGCGTGTAATCTTTTGGTACTGCGACAGAGACTGTTTTTTACGGGTAAGTTTTGGGTCGCGAAATATCATTACAGTCGGCGGTGAGCGTCCTAAAAACTGCTAGTAACAATACCATGTCTTACGTGTTTTCTCAACAAGTCATATTCACAAATTAGATGGAGTATTCTTATAAAAAAAAACTTGTTTCATGGAATAAATACCTTTCATGGCCTAGAACAGTTTCGCATTGTTTACTTGTTTACGTAATTTCTCGTAAAACAAAACCGGAAGAAGCTGACTCATGATACAATAAGCGTAACAAATATCATTAGATCGAGTGAAAATATTATGCGTAAAAAAGAAATATATATGAAGGTCTATTTACCTATTTACTCCTCTATTACTACAATAATAATAATAAAAAATAGAATTTAGAAATCGGAAATAAACAAAAAAAAAACAAAAAAACATAGCTAATTTTTATTTTCTTTTTCTTTTCTTTTCAGATTACTTAATATTTTTCATTATTCTTTGTAGACCGAAAATATTAATTTTGTTGTCGTTTGAAAAACACCAGTAGACAGTAGATAACTGCACTGGTATTGTTTGCAATCACCGGGCCATCGTAGTTGTAAACAGAATTCACTCATGTCATGGTTGGATCCCCTTTTGAAGTGGCATAGAGGTGTTAATGATGAGAAGTTGAAGTGTCAAACATCTCAACTGACTTATGTAAAAAGATTTTTCAGGAACAACCATATACCTAGAAAGATAACCTAATGATTGCTGTCCAATATTTATTGATCTATTCTATTATTTCATTTTCTTTACTTTATTTTTTATCGCTAATTCCCAGGTCTTTTTTTTTTTTTTTTTTTCCCTAATACAATTGTCGCTACCTTAATGTAACATACGCGCATGCCTATTCAAGGGAAGCAAATCCAATTCGACTCTGATATCCAAATGACAAAATCCGGTATTGATTTGGTGGAAAAACATGTGCATATTTTGCATTGAGATAACTGTTTTTTCTGCCAATTTGGCTCCAAAATTCAGCAATCTGCTTGTATGTTCGGTAATATCTTTTATGCGATAGCTTTTCATGAAATTATTAATTATTCTTTCTATTATTCAATATGTCAGCAAACCCACAAAAATGCAAATATACAAAAAAGAAATCCAAAGATACATCAAAAATGATAAACAACTTATAAACATGGCTATATTATTTTCATTATTTTATTTTTATTATTTATTTGTTTGAAATTTTGCTGCATAACATTTTACTGCCAAGTCAACCCAATGGGGTCATGTCGAGAGCGATCAGTATACCTAACTACACTTTTATTGGGCAGGTTAAGTCCTTTAAGCAGTTAACCAGTATTGTGCATATTCTTTTGGCAGAAACTGACAACTGCCCTTCTTGAATCAGCGAAAGAGAGAGAATGACTGCAGAAAATATTTCATGGTCAATCTCAACAAAAGAATGTTGCTGACCTGGTGGGGATCAAACCAGAAACCTCCTGATCACCAGGTGGATGCGCATCCAACTGAGCCACAGAGGCCAGTACAGCACTTTTAGGATCCACTTTTAAACTGTCTTATATCCTAATTGTCTTACAATGAACAATCTTAAAATGTACATAGTTCTTAACAAGGGATTCTTTTATTCACAAGTATTTTCACAAGTATTTTTGTTTGGGTTTAACATTGCTGTCAACTTTTTCTGTCATATTATGATGGTGTCTGGATGTGGCAGAAGGAAATGATGCTCTTTTATAATGCCACCTCCAGACATGCTAGTGTTTGTTTGTTTGTTTGTGTTGAGGTTTTACGGCCCAGTCAACCCAATGGGGTCATGTCAAACGCGGTCAGTTTACCTAGCCACACGTTTACTGGGCAGGCTTAGTCCTCTAAGCAGTTAACCAGTATTATGCACATCCTTTCGCCAGAAACTGACAACTGCCCTTCTTGAATCAGCGGAAGGGAGAGAATGACCGTAGAAAGTATTTCATGATCAATCTCCACGAAATACGCTGGTGTGATAATACTACTATTCACATTATCCCGACACTAATGGGATAAGTTCTAATGCTAAGCACAAACCGTAAGAGCAGCTAGTACCAATTTATAAATAGATATATTCCAGCTGGGGGATTTAACCCATAATCTCCTAAACATGGGTCCCCCAGGAGTATACCCCACCCCTCCAGTTCATATGATTAATATCTCAGGAACTGTTCAGAACCCCACCTCTAAACCGAACATGTTGTTCCTTATGATAAGACGCATTCAGTGACACTGACAGTGGGTCCCCCAGGGGTATGAAATATGAATATCTAAAACAGATGACACGCTTTCATTGGCGTCGAGTATATGTTGTACTCAATAAATGGTCCTCTGAGAATGAGTAAATATATTATCTGGAAAGATGGTATATGGTCATTATAGTGAAATATACCTTGAAGAAGTGACATCACTGAAAGTAGCATTGTTCCATGTGTGTCCATAGTATATAATTACATACATGCGTGTGTGTGTGTGTGTGTGTGTGTGTGTGTGTGTGTGTGTGTGTGTGTGTGTGTGTGTGGAGAGGGTTTGGGGTAATGGCTATAAAAAGCATGTGTAAAATCTAACATCTGATTCACCACAGTAAGTCAAAATATTATTAAACTGTTTTGTTTTGTTTGAAATGGCACATTAAATCTGGTTGGCAGAGCAAAACAAACTTGTAGCTATTTTTGTTTGTTTGTGTTGAGGTTTTACGGCCCAGTCAACCCAGTGGGGTCATGTCAAGCGCGGTCAGTTTACCTAACCACACAATTACTGGGCAGGCTTAGTCCTCTAAGCGGTTAACCAGTATTGTGCACATTCTTTCGCCAGAAACTGACAACTACCCTTCTTGAATCAGCGGAAGGGAGAGAATGACCGTAGAAAATATTTCATGATCAATCTCCACGAAAGAATTTTGCCAACCTCAGCGGGGGTCGAACCCGTGACTTCCTGGTCTCCAGTTGGACACGCATCCAACTGATGTAAATTCCCATATGGACATTGAAAAAATGTAGGATAGACTGAATTTAGACTCCCCAAGATGTTATATTGTCTACAGAAATTTTGTTCATAAAAACAAAATTTCTGTACTCCATATCACTGGATATCTAGTGTCAAAAAAGAACCGCACCCCCCCCACCCCTTCCCCTCCCCTCAAAAAAAAAAAAAGAAAGAAACCAAAAGATACAAAAGATATATATAATTCATATCTGAACATTATCAATATTATCAACAGCAATTTACCTGCCAAATATTACATCATTGCACACCACACTCATCACGAATTTTGTGACAAAAAAGGTCCAGAGGGAACAATACAGAACCGTATCAGTGTCCTTATAACTAAAACTCTGATATTCTGATATTATCACATCAGTTCATGTATACCAAACAATGGACTATAACAGATTATTTTTCACTGTTTTATTTATGTCACAATAGTTCTCATTAATTTTCCAGTAACAGAAATAAACAGTTAATCAGAATTATCGGATTCTGTTCCACTGACAAAATAAAAAGGACAATAATCTATCAGTTTTTATTATTTATTATTCACACTGAAAGTAACTTGATATCTCTAATAATCTCTATAATTCTGAAAGTCACATAGCTCCAGACAAGATGGGTATTGGGTAAATATTTCATTACGAAAACATGCCTATTCAAATATACTGAAAATTTTACCACCAAAAAATGAAAATTTTCAGATAAAAAAAATCTGATATTTTTCATATTTCTGCTCAAAACATAGACTGTGGGTACCTTGTAGAACCACCTCAGTGAGGCAGTCCCAACAAGTACCCACATTCTATGTTTTTGAGCAAAAATAAGAAAAATAATGTATACTCCTGTAAACCCCAATTTTACTATATGAAAGTGGGGTTTAAGGGGGTCAAAATTATATAGGCATATTTTCATGTTGTCCAAATGTCTGCATAAAAGATACATATTAGAAATGCCTCAATGAGGGACTCCTAATGACTACCCAAAACATATGTTTTCAAGGAGAAATCAATACCTTTTGGTTGGAAAAAAAGGCTTCTCTTGTCATACTATGTAATTTCCAGAATCATTCAGTTCTGTAGATCTACAGGCTGTTAAAAATCTCCCACTATTTCGCAGGAATCTCCCTCCCATTGGATTTAAAAACTAGGTTCAGCTGGGTACAGTTTTGCTGTCTTAGTCTAAGTTAAGCTGGGTACAGTTTTGCTGTCTTAGTCTAAGTTATTATGTAAATAAAACAGGAAATCATTAATCAGGGAATCATTCTTCGCAAAATTCAGTTTTTCTGACAAATACTACACCACAACCTCTTTATAACACTATTATTGGGGTCCATAGCATAAACCATGTTAGTTAAACAACTGTGTTATATCCAAACAAAAATGTATAGATTATATTGAAAAATGACCATTTATGGTCATTTTTCAATATAATCTATACATTTTTGTGATCCATCTTAGAACCGTGTTATATCCAAAACCGTGTTATAACTAACGTGTTATAAAGAGGTTGAAGTGTACTCCTAAACAAGTCCTCTGATTTTGGTCTGTGTAGCTGATGAGGTCAAGGTTGAGTTTCTCATGATCTAATACCCTTTCCTGGAAAGGAGGAGTATTTGGTAACAATTTTGGGATAACCTTTCTTACTTTTCCATAAAACCATATTTTGTGGGATTCATTAGAAGTGTCTCACAAAGGCACTTCTAAAAGGTACCAATAATATATGTTTTATATGGAAAACTGGGGAAAAATTTCCCCCCAAAAATCATCAAATACTCATTACATTACAAATACATTCAAATACCCATTGAAGTCGGGAGACCCGTAAAAGGGTAATTTGCAAACAGTGCAGACCCAGATCAGATGCCGCAGAATGCGGCATCTGATCAGGGTCTCCACTGTTTGCAAACAGTTTAGCCATTTTTCTCTAGGAATATGTAAATCTCCTAGCCGGATGTACCTAAAATTGAAATTGAACTCTTCCAATATATTATGTGGTAGAGTCTATTCAGTATACAATGGGTTAATAAGCCCATTAACCCAAGTCCTGCTGAACCCGGATATACCCTGCCTTTGTAAACAGTGTAGCTCCAGATCAGTTGGCTTCTGAAGAAACCAACTGATCTGTAAATGCACTGTTTGCCATTAAGTATGTGAATTTATATCAACAATCTGGAGCAAGTAATCTGATTGGCTGAAAATTAGAAGTGGGTGTGGTGTCTTAATTTATTCAGCATGACAAGGATAATTTTGGTATGCACAGCTGAAATTATTCAAGATTTTCTTGTACATGACATGACTACGATTGTAGTTGCCTTACCTGGAAAGGGACAGCATCAAAGAAGACAGCTAGGAACCAGTTGAGAGTTATGGTAGATAACTCTATGTCTATACAGTCAAGGTGATTGTAGAGATCAGGCAATTTCTCCTTCACCATGTCCTTGAGAACTTGCTGGTCAGACTGAGCACCAATCAAACTGTGGTCAAAATAGTGTGGAGAGAAATATCGCTCCGCTATGGCCACTAACATCCTGGAAAATAGTAGAAAGAGCCATACATCCAAGTAAGGGGCTTTTTTCAAACCAAAAATCCTGTGTATACTCTGTATTTTTCTTATTTCTCCATGAGGTGCTTCTAATGAGTGAGTACCAGTAACATGTATAAGAAATAAGAAAAATATTACGCAGATACCCACTTTTAACCCTTGTCCTGCTGAATAAATTAAGATGCTACACCCACTTCTAATTTTTAGCCAATCAGGTTACTTGATCCAGATTGTTACTATAAATTTGCATACTTGATAGCAAACAGTGCAGATCCAGATCAGTTGGCTTCTTCAGAAGCCAACTGATGTGGATCTACACTGTTTGCAAAACAGGGTATATCCGGGTTCTGCAGGACAAGGGTTAAACCACATGAAGCTGGCCTTAAGATGCAAAATTTATTCGAAATCAAACTTCTGCTAGTAGTTTTGTTTACGTATGAAACAATTTTATTCCATCAAATGAATTCTGGTTAGGGATGATTAGGTTTTTCAAATTTTGCTTCACTTTGTACTTGCCTTTCAGGCAAGTTTCAAGTAAGTTTTACTTGCCCTTTAAATAAGTACTTTTACTCTCCAATGCCAGTGGACGAGTGGAATTTTGTACCCATGCAATAACTCATAAAAGTGGCAACAGTACAATAGTGCTATTTCAGTTTTCTCAAGGGTAGCATGATGGATGGATGGACTTGCTCTTCCACACCCTTAGCATGAGGGGAGGTCATGTAGCAAGTTTACTGAATTCCACCCAGTGGTTTAGGAGGAGACAGCATGATGGACAGATGGACAGATGCCAGATGGATGAATGGAAAAATTAATGTTGCTCTCGCACACCCTTACCATGAGGGGAAGTGATGTAGCAAGTTTGGTTGAATTCCGGCCAGTGGTTTAGGTGATAGCATGATGGACACATGGGTGAAAGTTTTCAAAACCTGAAATCCTGAAAAAAGGCGAGGGGTCAAGGGGGCCGCCTAGGCCCCCTTGTGGGTCCAGGGCAACGCCCTGGTGGGGGTCCAGGGGGCAAAGCCCCCTGAAGCTCCTTGATTTTAGCAATTTGCAGGCCCCAAAAATGGCTCCAAATTCGCAGGAATGTAAAAGAAAAGTAACATTTTTTCATACAATTTTGGTCTTATTTAACTGATGTACATGTTCAATTCATCTTTGAAAGCTTTCTCAACACCATGTGTATTGATGTAAGATGCACTTGTTCTTCGACACGGTGTTCTTCGCCACAGCAGCTTTTAAATCTTCACTCAAACGTTTAGCGTAGTTCAATAGATCTTCTGCAAGGGAGTATGGGAGGTAATGTTCACTCAAGAATTAGACTGTGATAGGGGTACCCCTGTGATAGCCCTGACCTCTCAATCATGGAAGCACCCTTAGTTGATGTTGACTGATGATCCTGGGAGCACCTGAAAATTTACGTGTGTAAAAATATTAAACCAGCTAGAACACCAGCAATATCTTAATATTATCTTAGTATTTTAAATAGTTGCTCATTTTTGAACAGTGAAATGTGACAAATGTTTATAGTTCATGGGTCTTTCTGATGTGTTGACTCATTTTTATGATTAGATTGTGCATGAAATCAACAGGCATGGGAGTAACATGGTGCTGAAAAAAAAAACAACAAAAAACTCAAAACAAAAATTGGGCATAGGTTCCCCTGCAGTCAGCCGAATTTCATTATTTCCCCCTACCCATAATATCCCAGGCTAATAAAGAGTTGGGCAAGACAGACGATAGGAAAAAGGGTGGGTGGGGTACTATGACTCATACTGACAAGTGTCCGCGTTCATAGTACCACCTTTTTCCAGCTAGACAGTGTAAGAAAAATTCTTACCTGGTTTGTTTTCATTATCATGTCACTTATTTTATGACTGGCGTCTTTGGCGTGAATTCTGAAAGCCTTTCCACTTCCATTTTAAGTCATTCCGCAGAAGGAAACAGCGAGAGTGTTTTGTTGTTTTTTTCCCGACTCTCTCTCCCTCCACATCCTTTTCCTCTAGAAAGTCCCACCTCCATTGTTTTTAACACCTTTCTCCAAAGAATTGTCCGTATTGAGAGGTAAAATCTTCATCTTATCGAGTGTAAACACATGTGATAGAAGAATCGGTACATGAATTGGAAAAACCCATTTTACTATAAATAGATATGTACGGGGTTTACAGGTAAGAGCCAAGAGGTGTTAATTAAAAACAGACAATTAGTATTGCGGGTTGCTACGATCAGTACCGAGATTAAGTTAGCGCGGCGCCAAGCTTAGCCCCCGCAGCCTCCTCCCCGCCGCCCCCCCCCCCCCCCCCCCCACCCCCGAAAAATCTCATCGGATTTACGCGATTCACGAAAATGATGGTTGGGCTTGTTTAAAATCCGGAATTCCGGCATAATCTAGAAAACTTTCACCCATGTGGACAGATGGACAGATGACAGAAGCACAGAAAAATAATGTTGCTTTCGCACATCCTTACCATGAGGAGAAGTGATGTATCAAGTTTGGTTGAATTCCGCCCACTGGTTTCGGATAGCATGACAGATGGGCGGACGCCAGATGCACGGAAAAAAATTGTTGCTCTTGCACACCCTTACCATGAGGGGAAGTGATGTAGCAAGGTTGGTTGAATTCCATCCAGTGGTTTAGGAGGAGATAGCATGACAGACAGATAGACGGGCGACAGATGGATGGACACACAGAAAAATAATGTTGCTCTTGCACACCCTAACCATGAGGGGAAGTGATGCTGCAAGTTTGGTTGAATTCTGCCCAGTAGTTTAGGAGGAGATAGTGTGACAGACAAATGGATGGACAACGGATGCACGAAAGGACAGATGCACAGAGGTATAATGCTGCTCTTGCACACCCTTACCATGAGGGGAAGTGATGTAGCAAGTTTGGTAGAATTGCACCCAGTGGCTTAGGAGGAGATAGCCTAACAGACAGATGGACGGATGAACGGACATTCAAACATTTCTGTTTTTTTACTGGCTGACGGATGGAGGTGTTAAAGGGGAACGCAATATAAGTTGTAAGTATATCTTGGACTAAAATGCTTACCAAGCCATTTATTTTGGTGCAAGAGTTTTCAAAATCGGCCAAGAAATAAGGAAGTGATGGTGGTTTGAATATATTTAAAATGGCTGTCATGCATGCCGCCATATTGTAGGCTTTATGATGTCACACAGCCCACATTAGATATGCAAAAGCAAATTATAAAGGGTTTTTAAGAATAATTTTGCTAGAATTTTTTTATAATCTTTTAATTCAAGTGACAAGCAGTCATTTCTCCCAAAATGAACAAACTTTATAAGAATAACTACCTTTATGAAATGAATTCTAATTTATATGAAACCTCATTAAATATTCAAAATGGCGGCGCCCATTCCACCAATGTTATAATATTCAATTGTCTACAACTTAAATAATTTTCCAACGATTTTGATCAAATTTGTGTCAACTTTCATTGTCTGTAAAGTTCTTTACTTTAAAGCATAATGCAGTTTAAGGTTGCATTCCCCTTTAACAATATCCCCATCACTTTTTTTAAAAGAGCGTGGGGATAAAAAGAAAAACAACAAGCATCTGAATTCCCAACTTATCTAGAGCAATGAAACCATTTGTAATCCTTACCAAAAGGCATCCTGAGCATCCATAAATATAAGTGACATTCCAACAATAAAGTTCATTCCCTGACAGTAGCCAATGGTGGGGTTGTGGATACAGAAGGCTAGCAGTACATCCTGAAGATCCATAATCTGAAAAATACATGTAGCTGATATCACAGCAGATTCTTTCTCATACTGTATGATCAACATCCAGACAAAACTGGTCTTTAGAAGCCAAGTGCACATCATAACATGCAATGTCAAGTGTGGTCAGGTAACCTAACTACACTCTTACTGAGCAGGCTTAGCTCTAAGCAGTTAAGCAGTATTGTGCACATTCTTTCGCCAGGAACTGACAACTGCCCTTCTTGAATTAGGGGAAGGGAGAGAATGACCATATGAAATATTTCATGATCAATCTCCACAAAGAATGTTGCTGACCCAGCAGGGGTCAAACTGCATCCTACTGAGCCACTGAGGCTGGCAAGTGGCTGATGTCATAGCAGATGTTTTCTTATATTGTATGATCAAATTCCAGACAAAACAAAACTGGTCTTCAGAGGGCAACTGTACATCTTAACATGCTCAAACCAGAGTGCATCATCTGGACAGGCAAGATAATGCTGGCAAAAATCTGGGCAACTGTACATCATAATATACACAAGCCAGAGTGCATCATCTGGCCAGGCCAGATAATTCGGGCAAATGTACATCATAACATGATCAAACCAAATTGTAACATCTGGCCTGGCTGGATAATTTGGGCAACTGCACCACATCATAACATGCTCAAACCAGAGTGCATTATCTGGACAGGCCAGATAAATCAGGCAACTGTACATCATATTATGCTCAACCCAGCATGCATCATCCTGCCTGGAAATGCCAGATAATCTGGGTAACTGTACCTCATAACATGCTAAAACCAAAGTGCATCATCAGGCCATGCTATTAATCTGGGCAACTGTAAATCATAACATGCTCAAACCAGAGTACATCATATAGCCAGGCCAGACAATCTGGGCAACTGTACATCATAACATGCTCAAACCAGAGTACATCATATGGCCAGGCCAGATAATCTGGGCAAATGTACATTATAACGAGCTAAAACCAGAGCGCATCATCTGTCCAGGCCAGATAATCTGGACAACTATACATCATAACATGCACTAACCAGAGTGCACCATCTGGCTAGGCCAGATAACCTGGGCAACTGTACATCATGACATGGTAAAACCAGATTGTAACATCTAGCCAGGCCAGTTAATCAGGGCAATGTACATCATAACATAACTGAACCAGAGTGCATCAGGCCAGACCAGATAATCTGGGCAATTATACATCATAACATGCTCAATCCAGAAAGCATCATCTGGCCTGCATAATCTGGCTAGGTCTTGGCAACTGTACATCATTTCATGATCAAACCAGAGTGCATCATCAGGCCAGACCAGATAATCTAGACAACTATACATCATAACATGCTCAATCCAGTAAGCATCATCTGACCTGCATCATGTGGCCAGGCCAGATAATCTGGGCAAATGTATATCATTTCATGATCAAACAGAGTGTATCATCAGGCCAGACCAGATAATCTAGACAACTATACATCATAACATGTTCAATCCAGAAAGCATCATCTGACCTGCATCGTCTGGCCAGGCTAGATAATCTGGGCAGCTGTACATCATTTCATGATCAAACCAGAGTACATTATCAGGCAGGCCAGAAAATCTGGGCAACTGTACATCATAACAAGATCAAACCAGAGTGCATCATCTGGTCAGGCCTGATAATCTGGGCAACTGTACATAACCTGTTCAAGCCAGAAAGCATCATCTGGCCTGGGATGTCACATAGACAAACATCAAAACAAAACAAAACAGTAAACAGTGTAGTGATATAATAGAGACTTGAGGGAAACAGTGTAGATCCTGAAAAGATATCTTGTTATCAGCCATTTCATATGGATCTACACTGTTTGCAAAGCTTTTTTCAGGTCTGTAGAGTTGAAAGGGTTAATGTCACTGGGCAATCTGAACTCAGCATGTAGAGATGCAGTTTGCTTCAATTTTATGAACAACAAAAGCAATTTTGATAAAAAAATCACTTACTCCTTTGGCACCAGCAGCAGCAAACTTGACATTACTGGGCATAGTTCTCATCAAGTCAAGTGACACCTGCTTCCGATAACAAGATGCCAGCTACAGAAAAAAAAGAAAATGTGAGACTCACTTTGTGAAATATTACACCGCCAAAAATACACAAGCAAGAAATTTTGATATTTTTTGTTTAGTCTATGAAAACAAATGTTGTACTACTTATCAGGGCCCAGTTGTTCAAAGCTAATGATGTCGTTAGTTAATGATTCGTTAAAATTTACATAAAGTGATATGCAAATATGCTGAAATTTTTTGCTGAAAAAGCTACTCACATTTTTTCAGCAAAAAATATCAGAATATTGTATATTGAATCCACTAAAACAGTTAACGAAATGACCCTTAACGAGCTCGTTAAGCTAACAACGCTTTGAACAACTGGGCCCAGAACCGCCTCACTGAGGCACTCTAATGAGACCCACAACATATATTTTCATGGCAGAATAAGAAAATATTGAACTTGGCTCAGACTGCCCTGCATAAACCTGCATTCTGCTCAGGACTTTTACCGTCTGCCTACAGAATCACTGCATACTGTAAGTATTGAGATAACTCTTTCAAACTGATTTTTTTCTCCTTGAGAGCAAATTCTTCCCTTTCAGAGTAGACCCTTTTCAGAATGGGTTTAGTATGCAGGAGTGCGAACAGGAAATAACTAAAGTTGTCTCCCTTATAAATAGGAGCTGTTGCAGATCAGCGTAGCTCATTTGAATCGGGCTTTGCCTCAAAAAACTATAACCACAAACTGACCTCAAGGTCACTTATATGGGTCAGGATGGAACAGCATAAAACTTCAGACCACTATCTAACATCAAAGCAAGTATGAATAATTTCCATCCAAATGTTCAGGAGATATAGCCTTTTAAAAACTTTAACCAAAAATTTTCAACTAATGCGGAGATGGACACTAGCACAGACACCAACACGGATGCCATGGTGACTGCTATAGCTCTGCCTGTACTTTCCTACAGGTGAGCTAAAAAATGGCGTAAAATCTGTAAGTGTATCCAGTTCTCTTTAATCAATATTGTAACATTTTTTTTGTCTTTTTTTTTTTTTTTCCATCAGCTTTTTGTTGCTGTCTTTTCTTTAATTCTACATCGTTCTACATAGTGAATAGAAGACTGCTACAAGATATACTTTCATTTAAGAATTGAAATTCAGATTTTGAGATTGCACTGGGTGATGAAAAAAATTAGGCTATTTTAATGTCTGTGAAGCCCTTCTTCGGAGCTTCTTGGAGACATGAAAATGGCTTATTGGCATTAAATTTCACTTAACAGAAATCTTGGAATGGCCTGGCGGCTGCTTTTCCATGCTTAACGTCATGGAGATAGTAGGCGAACGTATGCACACAAAGAACCGTTATAAATGGATGCCCTAATATGCGGCCTAGATCATATGATAGTTCAATGTTTTGCATCGAGAAATGAACTGCAACAAGAAAGACTGCTTTATCGTAGATGATTACATTTAAAATGTAAATATACAGAAATAAGAATAATTGATAATTTATCTGGATAGCCGATTTATCTAGAGCTATGCCAAGGTGTAATATTTCAATATCAATTCTGTACATCAATTTTTGGTTCATTGTCTCTGTAGCAATTAAAAGATCCCTTTACAGGTATGAATCATTGTTCCAGAAAAGACCTTTATTTTTTTAAATGAAAGTTACTGAGATTTTTCTTTTTTCGTCATATGTTGTGGGTAGTCATTAGAAGTGCCTCGGTAAGGTGCTTCTAATGACTACCCACAATATATGTTTTCATGGAGAAATAAGAAAAATATTTTTGTAGCTCATCCATCTTATCTGATCACCAGGTGTTACCTTCTGGTATCTATTTCCTTCAAAAACGCATGACTGCCTGAATGGTTACCACAACTTAAGGCATTGTGTCTGGATTTCATATGAGCCTTGACACGATAAACAGTGTCTTTGGGGTGAAGGTTAACAACAGTGTCAGATTAGCTTGACAATTTTCCGGTTTCATCAGAGTATTTGTACATTAATATATTTTATTATTAACTATATATGACATTAACCCATTGTAGTCTGGGGACCCGTAAAAGGGTACTTGGCAAACAGTGCAGATCCAGATCAGATGCCACAGAATGCGGCATCTGATCTGGGTCTCCACTGTTTACAAATAGTTTAGCCATTTTTCTCTAGGAATAAGTAAATCTCATAGTCTACAATGGGTTAAATGGTCCGTATTATATGAATCACAAACTTGCCCAATACAGAGTAACTCAATTAATACAGATGCAACTTGACCAATACTAATTACATCATTTGTGGATTTTTTTTACCAACAGAATTGATGTAATCCATATTAGCATGGTTGTGTTGGCCAAGTTTCTCTGTAATAGCCAAGTTTGTGATTGACACATGTTAAGATTTGAACTGACATTAACTCTAGAGAAATTACGGGATAAAACTGTCATTAATCAAGAAATTTCTTATCATCCTTGGACCAATACAACAGACCTTGGATCTGTAAATGGACCAAAATGATTTTTTTATAAATAACATTATATTATATACTTATCAATTTATCAACTTACTTTTCAAACAGCTCATGTAGTCTGATCTGAAAAGTCAGATCAGTTGAGTCTTGATTTTTTCAGATCCACCTCACATCCTCTCAAATTAGGCTTCTTTATGTTAACATATTGAAGATGAAGTGACCGGTCTATTTCCAATAATAGGGTGTCTGGTTAATTTTTATCATAACTATGTTTTATAGAAATTCCTGTAATGCAAACAGTGCAGACACTGCCAGTGCAGATGCCACATTTTGTGGCATCTGATCGTGAGTCTACACTGTTTGCCAATGTCCCTTTTATAGGCATAAATGGGTTGAATGACTTAAATACTGCACTGTCTGCCAATTACCCTTTTGGAGGTCTCCAGGATAAAATGGGTTAAATAACTTAAATACTGCTGAGCTGATATTAAAACACAAATATCCAATAACTTACAGGTGACTCTGGCAACATATTGCACAAATTTCTGTAATAGTACTCTCCCTTCTCCTGTATCAGATCTCTCACGTGGTGGTGTACCAGGTGGTGCCAAACTTGTTTCCGAAATCTGTCTGGTATACCCCCGCGACATAGCAACTTTAAATCCTTTGGCTGAATAAAAGAAAAAAAATATATATATATATAAAAGTGAAATTTTATGATGATGAAAGTTTTTGGTGTTTTAAATGCTTTTCAACTTTATTTAACCTTTACCAGAAATATTTCAAAATGTTGACTGCTGAAAATAATACCCAGAGTACCAAGCGTTAGGTCATATTGCTCCAATGGAAGAGTGGTAATGAAAGGCTCTGTGCAATGAAGCTCCATACAGTGACATTTTATACACATTAAGAAAGAAAAGGAGGAGGAGGAAAAAAAAATAGAAAATACTGTGTAGATATTTGAATTCAGCAGGTTAATGTCAGCTACAATTTTATAATACTTAACATTCTGACTAAAAATTTCAGTACACAACTTTTGAAATGTTTTTCTTTTTTTTTTTTTGCTTAACCCTTCTCTTGCAGAAACTGACATGCCCTATCTTAGCAAACAGTGTAGATCCAGATCAAGTGGCTTCTGAAGAAGCCAACTGATCTGGATCTGCACTGTTTATCATTAAATACGTGAATTTCAAGTAATCAAGTAATCTGATTGGCTGGAAATTAGAAGTGGGCATGGCATCTTAATTTATTCAGCATGACAAGGGTTAAGAAAATATGGTTTGCCATTTAATATGATTGCCTTCAAATATATATGGGCTGCATCAAGTGAAAAAGTGCTTTCAAACAAGCACACAGTATCATCTGGGCCATTGCTCTCCGAGTCATTCGTTCAATCCTTAGTATCCAATGATTCTGTTAGTGGACAGTGGCACTGATTAGACTGCAAATATTTGCAGTCTGATCTGGGCCTTTGCTGTCCACACAACCCAAAGGCATATTTTCCCTTGATGGGGTTCATATATTTAGGGTAATCATGGTACACCATAACCTCTTTATAACACTACCACTGGGATCCAAAGCCTAAACCATGTTATAGCTAAATAACTGTGTTATATCAAAAAAAATTGTATAGATAATGAAAAAAAAAAAAAAAAAAAAAAAAAAAAACAATCATATTAAGATGGCATTATTTCTATAAAATCTGTACATTTCTGTAAATAAAACCACCATAAATGATCATTTTTCTAAATAATAATTGTAAAATATTCAGTTCTTTAAGATATAAACATTTTTGTAAAAGACCATAATCTGTTTCTATATAATCTATATATTTTGTAAAATGACAATAAATGGTCATTTTTCTATATAATCATGTAAAAAAATTTCTATACATTTTTCTTAAAAAAAATATTTTCTGGGCCTACCTTTAGATCTTGTTATATTCAAAACCATGCTGTAATGAACTGTTAAAGAGAGGTTCCTATGTATCTAGCAGTTAAGGAAAGAGAAAAAAACCTACTGATTTCATGGGAGATTTCCCATGCTGTCTCATAAACAATATCCACTGTTTCTGGTGTTCTTCATAGACTCCTGCCTGGACTAGATAGTGATGTGTCAGCTCCGTACACAAGTAGTGTAGCAGGAGACCCGAGTTGGTGTAGACGTGTTTAAAACCGTATGTATCCACATGGACTTCGTTGTTCGCGAGACTGGAGAAAATAAACGGATATGGTAAATGTCCTAAAATTTAATATATCAAAGTCTCTGACAAAATGGTATATGAAAACAGTGCAGATCCAGATCAGACTGCTCCTAAAGGAGCAGTATGATCAAGGTCTACACTCTTTGCCATTCCATTAAGTATTTTAAGAAACAACAGTTTTCTGCATTAAAAGCAAAGTTTCTGCCAAACAATTATGGAATAAAGTGTTCGAATTTTTTGGACATTTACCATATTTACTGACAGGTTTAACAGAAGCTGAACTCCTTAACCTTTACCATTCACTCTATGGGCAAATTCAGCAGATGACAAATTGATAATATTTTTCTTATTTTTCCCAGAAAACAGGATTTGACATTTCATGCAAACTGTGTCCAATGGCTAGTTTGGTCAAATTCTAGCCATTGGTTAAAGAGATAGTGTGCACACAAACTTTTTACTGCATTTAGAAATTTTACAAAGGGCAGTAACTCCAAGAGAATGGGCCCCTAGCCCTTACTTTCTCTTATGTAGGTACACCTTATTGATATCAATATGTCACATAAGCATTTTTCTATCAAAATTTGAGTTTCAAAGTGTCAGTGTGACCTTGAAAATGAGGTCCAGGTCACCAAAATCTAATCACTTCTTTCCCACATCCCAATGAAGTATCTGTGCTAGCTTGTACAAATTCAATCTAATGATTCATGAGATAGGGTGCACACAAGGGTCATTTTTAGAGTCTTTATAATGCAGTAATCTTGAAAATGAGGTCAAGGTCACAAAAATCTAATCACTTCTTTCCCATGTCCTAACGATGTATCTGTGCTAGTTTGGTAAAATTCCAGCCGTTGCTTCAAGATATAGTGTGCACACAAGCTTTTTTCTTTCAAAATTTGAGTTTCAAAGTGATGGTGTAACCTTGAAAATGAGATAAAGGTCATCAAAATCTATTCACTTCTTTCCCAAATCCCAATAATATATGTGCTAATTTGGTCAAATTCCATCTATTGATTCATGAAATAGAGTGCACACAATGCTTACTTGAGTATTTATAATGTAGTGACCTTGAAAATAAGGTCAAGGTCACAAAAATCTAATCACTTCTTTCCCCCATCCTGATGATGTATCTGCTAGTTTGGTCAAATTCCAGCCATTGGTTAACAAGATAGTGTGCACACAAACTTTTTACAAGGCTCATTTTTGGTGTCTTTATAATGCAGTGACCTTGAAAATGAGGTCAAGGCAAGGTCACAAAAATCTAATCACTTTTTTCCCATGTTTTAACAATGTATCTGTGCTAGTTTGTTAAAATTCCAGCCATTGGTTCAAGATATAGTGTACACACAAGCTTTTTTCTATCAAAATTTGAGTTTCAAAGTGCCAGTGTGACCTTGAAAACAAGATAAAGGTCACTGAAATCTAATCACTTCTTTCCCCGATCCCCATGATGTATCTGTGCTAATTTGGTCAAATTCCACTTATTGGTTCATGAAATAGAGTGCACACAAGGCTCACTTCTTGACTTTATAATGTAGTGACCTTGAAAATAAGGTCAAGGTCACCAAAATCTAATCACTTCTTTCCTCCATCCTGATGATGTATCTGTGCTAGTTTGGTCAAATTCCAGCCATTGGTTAAAGAGATAATGTGCACACAAAATTTTTACTGCATTAACAAGGCTCACTTTTTGAGTACTTATAATGTAGTGACCTTGAAAATAAAATCAAGGATACCAAAATCTTATCACTTCTTTCCCCTATCCTTATGATGTACCTGTGCTAGTTTGGTCAAATTCCAGCCATTGGTAAAGAGATAGTGTGCACACAACCTTTTTCTGCATTAACAAGGCTCACTTTTTGAGTATTTATAATGTAGTGACTTTGAAAATAAGGTCAAGGTCACAAAAATCTAATCACTACTTTCCCCCATCCTGATGATGTATCTGTGCTAGTTTGCCAAATTCCAGCCATTGGTTAAAGAGATAGTGTGCACACAAACTTTGTACTGCATTAAGAAAATTTTTTTACAATTCCAAGAGAATTGACCCTAGCCCTTACTTTCTCTTATGTAGGTACACCTTATTGATATCAGTGTGTATGCAGAAATTGATGAATATCCATCACTGCGTTTTCAAGATATTAGGAACTAGAAATGTGTCCAAAGTACACGGATGCCCCCACCCCGACCCCTAGCCATGCCCAGGGGCATGACCCTGGGGCAACGGTACCATACATTAAAAGGTCTTGATGTAGGTAAGTGTCATACAAAGTTTCAAAAGGTATAAAAGTTATTAGCTGCAAGAGAAATGCGGACGTAAATTTGCACCTAAACTTGCTGGTAAACTTGAACCTGGTTACGAACGTGACATACACATATATGCACGTATGGACGTAACATCACGGCGAAACGCTAATACCCAACTCCTGCTAAGGCAGGTGGGGGCAAAAAAAACCAGCATCGTGGACGGACACACGGACGGACAAAGTGAAAACAGTATACCCCCACAAAGTTTGCAGGCGGGGGCGGGGGAGTGGGGGGGGGAGGAGTGGATAAAAATTGAATAAGTGGAACATGTTGAAAACCTGCTTTTAATATACCTACCCTACAGATTTCAGCACCCTTTTTAGTAATTTTAACTTTGGGGAAAACTGTAAATATTTGATTGTTTTTAAAACCAATGACTAGAATAAAACTTTTTGTGCATAGGTAGTTATGAAAACTAGCTTTGCATTAAATCATGGCAAACATTTGCAAATTTACATCATCTGTATAAAGCACAAGGCAAAAAAAAGACTTTCCGTAAGATGTGGAAAGGAGAGTAATTTCTGGTTTAAGCATTTACAACTTTAATGATTTAACTTTTCTTGCTCTTTAACTCTTTCAGCCCTGTAGACCAAGATGGATACTTTTGCAAACAGTGTAGATCTGATGAGATCATCATCAGGCTCTACATTGTTTGCATTTCTGTTACAACTGTCACCTTTTCTGCAGCAACAGATGTGTCCAAATGCAGAGATGGAGGAGTCTATTTCATAAACCCAGGTTTAAAAGGGTAAAGACAGTTTGAATTATCTCCCTGATAGTACTTCCACATGCATGTAGCAGCAGTGTAGAAATTTTCAGCCTCATAAAAAGTTTCTTACCTATCATAAGTTGGAAGACGTGGATTGACCTTTCTAGCTTCTTCGAGAAGTGACTTCACTCGATTCTTGTGCTAAAAATACAAACCAATAAAGTACAAAAATAGATCAAACTTTGGTGAAGTTGATGTTGCATCTGCTCCCTCCCTCCCCCACCACCATCACCCCACCACTGCCCCCCACACCCCACCCCCCCAAAAAAAAGAAAGTAATGTTTATTTTAGGTAGAGGAAACTGATATAGGAATTTCATCAAAAGTATGTGCATTTTCTCATACGATGCATGAGAAGTTGGGTTCAAAAAGTACCCACAGTCTGTACACTTTCATAAAATCTGAAGTTAAGAAAATGACAAAGTTAAAGTGGAAAAAGTGACAAAAATAAATTTAAAATCATATCCAAACCATGAGCACTTCTTCAGACCCGGGAGAAAACATGTGCAAAGTTTCAAAAAGACCAGTTAAAAATTATAAGAGTTGCAATCACAAGGTACCTACTGTCTATACATCTGAGGTCAGTAAATGACAAAGTTCAAAAAGTACAAAAAAGTGACAAAAAATAATGCAAGGATAATATGAAAAGCATATGCACATCTTCAGACTATGGATAAAACATGTGCTAAGTTCCAAACAAATTCGTATAAAATTGTATGAGGAATTGTGCTCACGAGGTACCCACTGTCTATATATTTAGGGTGAAAAATGACAGCACGAGGTATCCACTGCCTGTATATTGAGGGTGAAAAATGACTAAGTTCACAATGTGGAAAAAAGTGAAAAAAATAATCTAACAATTACATCCAACCCACATGCACATCCTCATACCAAGAAGAAAATGCATGCAATGTTTCATAATAATCGTTACAAAACTGTAAGAGGAGTTGCGCTCACAAGAGGTACCAACTGTTTATATATAAAGGGTGAAAAATGACTAAGTTCACAATGTGGAAAAAGTGACAAAAATGATCTAACAATTATATCCAAACCATATGCACATTCTCATACCATGAAGAAAACATATGCAAAGTTTCAAAATGATTGGTACAAAACTGTAAGAGGAGTTGCGCTCACAATACCCATTGTCTATATATTGAGGGTGAAAAATGACTAAGTTCACAATGTGGAAAAAAGTGACAACAAGCAAATTCCATGGGGAATTTATGTCCCCCGCCTTATTTTTATTTAAGGTGTTAAAAATGGTAAAGTTAACCAGAGGACCACTGGTCCTGTATCAAATACCTAAGTATTGAAGCAGGAAACCAGTGATAAAAAATAATTTCAAGATTCTGAAAAAAAACACATGCATATCTTCAGACCATCCTTAAAGCACCTGTAAAGTTTCAAAGGATCAGCTTAAAACTGTGGTAGGAGTTACGGGGTCAAGGTACCTACTCCCTATACGCTTCTGTAGTATTAGAACTCAAAAAATGTCTAAGTTAAAAATCTGAAAAAACCACATGCATATCTTCAGGCCATCCTAAAAGCCCTTGTAAAGTTTCAAAAGGATCGGACAAAAACTGTGGGAGGAGTTAAGGGGACAAGGTGCCTGCACCCTATACACTTCTGCAATATTAGAACTCAAAAAATGTCTAAGTTAAAAATGCGGAAAAAGTAATAAAAAAATATTTCAGGATTCTGAAAAATCCACCTGCATATTTTCAGGCCATCCTAAAAGCCCATGTAAAGTTTCAAAAGGATCGGCCAAAAACTGTGGGAGGAGTTAAGGAGACAAGGTACCTACTCCCAATAGACTTCTGTAATATTAGAACTCAAAAAATGTCTAAGTTCAAAACGTGTAAAAAGTGATAAAAAATCATTTCAGGATTCTGAATAAACCACATGCATATCTTCAGACCATCCTTAAAGCACCTGTAAAGTTTCAAAAGGATCGGCCACAAACTGTGGGAGGAGTTAAGGGGACAAGGTACCTGCTCCCTATATACTCCTGTAGTATTAGAACTCAAAAAATGTCTAAGTTAAAAATGCGGAAAAAGTAATAAAAAATTATTTCAGGATTCTGAAAAAACCACATGCATATCTTCAGGCCATCTTGAAAGCCCATGTAAAGTTTCAAAAGGATCGGCCAAAAACTGTGGGAGGAGTTAAGGGGACAAGGTACCTACTCCCTATACACTACTGTAGTATTAGAACTCAAAAAATGACTAAGTTAAAAATGCGGAAAAAGTGATAAAAAATTATTTCAGGATTCTGAAAAAACCACATGCATATCTTCGGGCCATCCTTAAAACACCTGTAAAGTTTCAAAAGAATCTGTCAAAAACTGTGGGAGGAGTTAAGGGGACAAGGTACCTGCTCCCTATACACTTCTGTAGTATAACAACTCAAAAAATGTCTAAGTTAAAAATGCGGAAAAAGTAATAAAAAATTATTTCAGGATTCTGAAAAAACCACATGCATATCTTCAGGCCATCCTAAAAGCCCATGTAAAGTTTCAAAAGGATCGGCCAAAAACTGTGGGAGGAGTTAAGGGGATAAGATACCTACTCCCTATACACTTCTGTAGTATTAGAACTCAAAAAATGTCTAAGTTAAAAATGCGGAAAAAGTGATAAAAAATTATTTCAGGATTCTGAAAAAACCACATGCATATCTTCAGGCCATTCTAAAAGCCCATGTAAAGTTTCAAAACAATCGGCCAAAAACTGTGGGAGGAGTTAAGGGGACAAGGTACCTGCTCCCTAAACACTTCTGTAGTATTACAACTCAAAAAATGTCTAAGTTAAAAATGCGGAAAAAGTGATAAAAAATTATTTCAGGATTCTGAAAAAACCACATGCATATCTTTAGACCATCCTTAAAACACCTGTAAAGTTTCAAAAGGATCAGACAGAAACTGTGGGAGGAGTTAAGGGGACAAAGTACCTACTAAAAACTCGGAACCACGCACCACGCACCACACACCACGCGCCACGCCCCACGGAAAACCAAAAACAGTGTCCCTCCACACTTTTCTTCGAAAAGGCGGGGGACAAAAAATGTTCTAACAATTATACCCAAACCACATACACATCCTTGTACCATGAAGAAAACACATGCAAAGTTTCAAAACAATGGATATAAAACTGTAAGAGGAGTTGTGCTCACAAGATGAACCCACTGTCTATATATTGAGGTGAAAAAATGACTAAGTTCACAATGTGGAAAAATCTAACAATAATATCCAAACAACAAGCACATCTTCATACCATAAAGAAAACACATGCAAAGTTTCAAAATGATTGGTAAAAAACTGTAAGAGAAGTTGCGCTGACAAGACACCCAGGGTAAATGTTGATGGAAAGACAAACGGATGGACAGATGGATGGACGAATGGATGGAAACTTTGACGCCTAAGTCGCCCTGCTAAGGCTGGTGCAACAAAAATACTGTCAATGATGATCTATATAAAAAAACCTTTGAACACATATAGATCCCAACAGGCACACAACATCCAAATGACATCGTATCAACATCGATGCGACGTGATCACGTCGCATGACGTTGATACGACGTCATTTTAACGTTGTGTGCCCTCTGGGATAAGACATCCAGATTTCTTTTCTTATTTCTCCACAAAAACATATAGTCAAACCTTAGTAATTCAAACCCAGATGGCTCGTTTACCATGGCTCATTCAAACTTGTTTTTTCAGAAAATTTTCTTATTTTATCATGAAATTGTATGTTGTGTGTATTCATTAGAATTGCCTAATTGAGGCAATTCTCTAATGAGTACACTCAACAACCCATTATTGTGTAGAAGACAGAAAAATTTTCCCTAAATTATCACCACTTGCTTTCTGACCTGGCACGATTGACCTCAGTAGCTTGAACAACCCATATCTCAAACAAATTTCCATGGTCCCAAAGATGGTATAAATATGGTAAGGAGTCATACATATATGTCCAATTATTCAGGATAAATATGGTAAACTGTAATTATAGAATGCAACACTGACAGCTGCCATTAATGTAATGTCAGTGCTCCAAGGCCCCAGAGAATTCTGCTTTCTTGTAAGCACAGCATTAAATCAAGTGTGTCTCTGAGACTTGCCTTATAGTCATATTAGTGGTCCCCTGGCAGTTTCCAAGAGAAACAGATTTGTGTCAAACTACATCAGTTGCTGAGTACTGAGAGAAATATTTCCATGATTTAGAGAAAAGATTGCGTGATTTTCTGACATTGTATTGTCTTTCTAGCTTAGGCTCCATTTAACGAACAAAATCAGCAGCATCAAACTGTTTTTTTAGATATATGAACAGGCAGAATTTCTGAGAAAAATAATGAAAATATTTTAAAATGTTGGACCCCTTTTTTTTTTTTCTTTTTTTTTTTTGCTGCCATTTCAAGTTTAACATACAGTAAAAGTCCACTATTAAGACATTAAAAATTAACCCTTAAACTGCCAATCACAACAATTGTCGTCTGCTTTGTCATCTGCTTGTGATTTTAAGTCATTTTTGCAAACAGTGTGGACCCAGATCAGACTGCTCCTAGAGGAGCAGTCTGATCTGGGTCCACACTGTTTGCCTTTATGTAAAAATAGGTTTGAAAAGTTTGCAAGAATATTCAGCAGATGACATAAACAGACGACATTTTCAGATGCATGTTTTTTTTTGGCGTTTTAAGGGTTAATACCACTCCACTATTAAGAGCAACTTTTGCCAGTCCATAATGGTTTCTTTCTTTATATTCCATATTCATATTAAGACCACTTTTAGGCAGTTCTAAAAATGTTCTAAAGATGATTCACATGAAATGTCAAGCCTTATTTACCTTTTTTCAAATCTGAGGATATCCAGATACAGTGGCTTTTTGGCTGTTGTTTTTTCTTATTTGTCAACAAAAACATATGATTAGGTATATATTAGTAGCCTAGGTATTCCCCATCTAAGCATTACTAAGAGTACTCACAACCTACTTATTTTGTGGACAAATAAGAAAAATATTTATCTGGGCCCAGTTGTTCAAAACTAACGATGTTGTTAGTTAACGATTCGTTAAAATTTACATCGAGTGATACACAAAGATGCTGGGGTTTTTTTTGTTGAAAAAATGTGAGTAGCTTTTGCAGTGCAAAAGCTACTCACATTTTTTCAGCAAAAAATATCAGAATATTGTATATTGAATCGGCTAAAACAGTTAACGAAATGACCCTTAACAAGCTCGTTAAGCTAAAGACGCTTTGAACAACTGGGCCCTGGACAATCCTCTCATCTGGAGCTATGGCTTCAATGCTTAGCATGCTGGAAAAAATCAGCAGTTTGACATTTCATGCCAATTGTCTCCCGGGAGACAATTGGCATGAAATGTCAAATCCTGTTTTCTGGAAAACATCAATTTGTCATCTGCTGAATTTGCCAAGGAATAGTAAAGGCCACGGTCAAGGGCTGTACCTTGTCACCTCCATAAAGGCAAAGTTCAAGGTCTTCTGTGCCCTCCTCACCGGGGAAACGGATACTGGACTGTATCAAAGTCACATAGTCCATCTTCCACTTTTCAATATCAGCTTCCAGACTATGAAGCTTCCTGAAAAGTAACAGTACTTTATTATTTTACATCACATCAAAATAATTTCAATCATTCAAGGGATCAGAAAGATAGAAAACAAGGAAGCTAGCTCTAAGAAAAAGAAAAAAAAATCCCCATATGAAAATTACTAATTTTGAAAGACATTGGCCAGTGGTGTGCTCACACAGACTGATCTGGAGATTTTGCTACCAGTATTTAAAGGGGACAACTTTAATAACAGACTGGATTTTTCTTCCCTAGTATTTAAACCCATTAAAAATTGGGAGAGGAGGGGGTGTTATTTACTATTAAATTTTCTCTCTCAGGGAGTTTTTTTTTTTTTTTTCCTTTCAAGAGTAGCCCCCATTGAGAAGGAAGGAAAACATTTCCATGTCAGTCATTTCTCTTAACCCATTTAAAGTGAGTGGACTCTTCTATCACAACTCTTTGGAGTGGTCTGTTTCCAAAAGCAGGGTGTCTGGTTAGTTTTTATCTTTACAAAGTTTTATAGAAATTATTGTTTACAGTTCAGAGTTGATTAGACTGCAACATCTGATCTGGGTCTGCACTGTCTGCCAACAACCCTTTTAGGGGTTCCAGACTGAAATGGCTTAAACAAGGTGAAATATTGCAGAGTAATCCATAGTCCTCCCTTGCTTCTAATGAGTACCCACAATGTATGCTTTTGTAACAAATATAAAAGATATTTTCCCAATACTCCCTCTAATCTAGAACTATAGGTCATAAAGTACAGAAGATATGCCCTACACCAGATCTTGAAGTGTGCACCTGCAGGTGTCAGCTAGTTTGAATTTGAACTAGAGCTGGTGTTTGTAAAACACTATGCCCCCAACTGCCTGACTCTAACACTGCTTGACTCCAACACTGCTTGCCCATGACGGTAACAACAGTACAAATATACGAGATTTCAATGTTATTTTATTAAAAGGGAAATAACTCTAAAATGGGAGATAATCTGGATAGGAAACAAAATATGGGTCACCTATTTTTTCATGAGGAATCCATATATGAAATTTCAAACTAGCATGCACAGTTCAAAACATGCTATGCATCAAAAAGTGTGCAATGTAAAAATGCCCAAAATGACAAAGGGCCATAACTCAAGAAGTACTTTTCAGAATTTATTCAAAAGTTAATCAGGTCATCTACTCATCAATACCAATCTATTCACCAGGTTTCAAGGCTCTAGCTTCAATAGCTTTTGAGATATTTTGCTGACAAGATTTTATCTATATTTTTTCAAAGGGCCATAACTCAGGAAAGGGGCATAATCCTGATGGGAAAAAAACACGGGTCAGCTATTTTTTCATGAGGAATCCATATATGAAATTTCAAAACCCTAGCCCACACCGTTCAAAACTTATGCTATGCATAAAAAAATGTGCAACGTAAAAAAGCCCAAAGTTATAAAGGGCCATAACTCATGAAGTAATTTTCAGAATTTATTCAAAAGTTAATCAGGTCATCTACTCATCAATACCAATCTATTCACCAGGTTTCAAGGCTCTAGCTTCAATAGCTTTTGAGATCTTTTGCTGACAAGAATTCATCCATATTTTTTTCAAAGGGCCATAACTCAGGAAAGGGGCATAATCCTGATAAGAAAAAAAATATGTGTCAGCTATTTTTTCATGAGGAATCCATATATAAAATTTCAAAACCCTAGCATGCACAGATCAAAACTTATGCTATGCATCAAAAAGTGTGCAATTGTAAAAATGCCCAAAGTTATAAAGGGCCATAACTCATGAAGTAATTTTCAGAATTTATTCAAAAGTTAATCAGGTCATCTACTCATCAATACCAATCTATTCACTAGGTTTCAAGGCTCTAGCTTCAATAGCTTTTGAGATATTTTGCTGACAAGATTTCATCTATATTTTTTCAAAGGGCCATAACTCAGGAAAGGGGCATAATCCTGATGGGAAAAAAAATACGGGTCAGCTATTTTTTCATGAGGAATCCATATATGAAATTTCAAAACCCTAGCATGCATGGTTCATAAGTAATGCTATGCATCAAAAAGCGTAACGGACGGACGGACGGACGGACGCACGCACGCACGTACGCACAAACGTCCCAGAAGCAATATGCCCCTCCAACTTCTTCAAAGTTGGGGGCATAATAAGGACCATTCTAACAAGATTACAGAAATTATAGTTCATGGATAAACAGACTTATGGTAATTGTCCTAAAATTTTGAGTACTTTATTCCATACCTTTCTTACCTAAATTGGGTTTTATATGCTTGTTTTCAAAATACTTGCAATGGACAACAGTGTAAACCCTGATCAAACTTCTCCCGAGTCTGCACAGCATAAACCATTTTGTCCTAAGGTTAGTATACAACATTTTAGTACAACTACCATATCGAGATCTGAAGCTATATTATTATGAGATAAGTTGGGAGTTTTATTGGCCAGTCAACAATGTTAAGGTCATGTTGAGCCAGTTAGTTAACTTCCTCACACTTTTTCTTGTGCAGGCTTAGTCCTCTAAGTAGATAAGCATTACATGTACACATATTTTTGCTAGAAACTAATAACTGCCCTTCTTGAATCAACAGAATGGGGAAAACAACCATAGAAATGATTTTGTGATCAATCTCAATAGAAATTATCTGGTCGAGCTGGGATCCAAACTTGCAACCACTGGATTTGCAGTGGGATGGGCTACCACCTGCACTCTGGAGCTTGACATCATGAGAAAAGAATTCTTCTTTAGTTTTCAAAATAACTTACCATACTTACCCTAAATATTGGGCACCTTAACTCCTTACCATATGTCCTAAATTTGCAACAAGTGCACTTTACTCTCTCTTAATCTAAAGAACAGATAAATAAGTGGCAAACTGTGTAGGCCTAGCACCTGATCTGGGTCTACAATGTTTGCTTAGGTCTGTCTGTCTCAATACTTACAGTAAATACAGCAATCTGAATCAGAGTATACACAAGTTTTGTTCTTGGCATTTACCATGTTCCTGTAACCGGATTTCGGCCAATTTCTTCACCTCTTTGTTGAGGACCCTGTTCTAATTGAGTAGCAAACAGAGTAGACAAAGATCAGCATCTGATCTGGGTCAACATAGTTTGCTCAGGCTTGTCAATTAAAAACTTAGGACAAATACTGTAATTGGTATCAAAGTACTCGTGAGTTTTGTTCTTGGTATTTGCCATGTTACTGTAACTGGCTTTTGGCCAATTTCTTCACCTCTTTGTTGAGGAATTTGTTGTGATTGAGAGGCAAACAGTGTAGACCCAGATCAGATGCTGCAAAATGCAGCATCTGATCCGGGTCTACATAGTTTGCTCAAGCTTGTCTATCAAATACTTAGGACAAATATTGTAATTGGTATCAGAGTACTCACAAGTTTTGTTCTTGGAATTTGCCTTGTTCCTGTAACGGCTTTTGGCCAATTCCTTCCCTCTTTGTTGAAAAATTGGCAAACAGTGTAGACACAGATCATGCTGCAAAATGCAGCATCTGATTTGGATCTACATAGTTTGCTTAGGTTTGTCTGTCAAATACTTCAGACAAGAAATACTGTAATTGGAATCAGAGTACTCACGAGTTTTGTTCTTGGTATTTGCCATGTTCCTGTAACCGGATTTTGGCCAATTTCTTCACCTCTTCATTGAGAAACCTGTTCTGGTTCTGTAGAATACGAATCTTTTCCTGGAATTCTTTGTCACTCTTTGTCAACTTAGGTGAACTGTGAAGATAAAAAAAAATCTTGACAATCTCCCTTCTTAATCTATATGTATACAGGAATCTTTTAACCCTTGTCATGCTGAACCAGGATATATTCTGCCTTTGCAAACAGTGTAGATCCAGATCAGTTGGCTTCTAAAGAAGCCAACTGATCTGGATCTGCCCTGTTTGCTATTAAGTATCTGAATTTATAGCAACAATCCGGATCAAGTGATCTGACTGGCTGAAAAATAGAAGTGGGCGTGTCATCTTATTTATTCAGCAGGACAAGGGTAAACAACATGCCTGATGGCACTCTTTCAGATATAACAAGGTTAACGCTTAGCATTCTGGGTAAATTATTCAGCAGAGGCCATTGAAATATTTTTCCTATTTTTCCCAGAAAACAGGATTTGACACTCAGGCAATGGAGACAATTTGCATTGTTTGCGTTGAGGTTTTTACAGCCCAGTCAACCCAATGGGGTCATGTCAAGCGCGGTCAGTTTACCTTACCACACGTTTACTGGGCAGGCTTAGTCCTCTAAGCGGTTAACCAGTATTGTGCACATTCTTTTGCCAGAAACTGACAACTGCCCTTCTTGAATCAGCGGAAGGGAGAGAATGACCATAGAAAATATTTCATGATCAATCTCTACGAAAGAATGTTGTCGACCTCGGTGGGGGTTGAACCCGCGACCTCCTGGTCTCCAGTCGGACGGCGCATCCAACTGAGCCACTGAGGCCGGCGACAATTTGCATGGAACATCAAATCTTGTTTACTGGGGAAAAAGAAAAAATAACATAAATTTGTCATCTGCTAAATTAGTGAAGAGAGTGGTAAAGAATAAAGATATACCCTAAAAATTTAATATCCAAACAAATAAAAATATTGTATCAAAACCAAAATGTATCAGTTATGTGGAAAATGACCATTTATAGTCATCTGCTAGACTGACATTCATATGACGTTTCAAGACTTATTTTCTCAGAAAAAAAAAATGTCTTTAACTGAGGATTTAAGGCTAAGATCTATGGATGTTGATACTTTCATTTTTCTGTTATTTTTTCATGAAGAACATTAAAAGCAATTACAAAATTTTGGAAGAAAACCAAGAAAATACTTTTGCAGCAGATAATTCTTACAGATTTGTTCAATAAAGAAGTATACAACTAGTTACAAAATTTTGGAGGTTTACACTAATTATGGGCAAATTCAGCAGACAAACTGATGATATTCTTATTTTTCCTAGGAAATAGGAACTGACACTTCATGAAAATTGTCTCCTCAGGAGACAATTTGCATGAAGTGTCAGATCCTATTTTCTAAGAAAATTAAGAAAAAATATTTCAAAATGTTGTCTGGTGAAATTTTTACCCAGCATGCAAAAAGTTAAACACCCCAAAACATTTTTTTTTTTTGCAGCAGGCAATTCTTACCCAATTTTCATTTCCTTCTTCAGTGACCCATTCATGTGTGAAGAGCCAACATTTCTCTCCAGACTTTTTATCGTTTGTTCTTTTTGCTGTAGAAGTTCTTGGTAACATGTCTGCTGATTCATAACCTTTGCCAACTCGCATTTTGTAGATCTGAATTGCCAAGAAAAAAGAAAACTACAGAATTAGTATAACCAAGGTGATGGTTCAAAGCCATTCCTTAGAGTTGCTATGTATGGGCAAATTCAGCGGACAAACTGATGAAATTTTTCTAATTTTTCCTAGAAAATAGGATCTGCAAATTGTCTCCTTAGGAGACAATTTGCATCAAGCATCAAATCCTATGTTCTAGGAAAAATATTTTAAAATGTCGTCTGCTGATATTTCTACCCAGCATGCAAAGTGATCAGACTACCCTAACTAAAATGTCTGGAACTATTAAATGTTTTTACATTTCTGCATTATATTTACATAGGTACATGAATTTGAGTAAAGATAACTCAGTGCAGCAAAATAGCTTAATCTAAAATTTGCATTTCAAATAAATTTTGAATCCTCCAAAGTTAAAATCTCCAACTTGAATGTTTAGAAGAACTATTCGAACATAATGATGGGATATTTTTTTTTATTTTCCGCATGGGAACATGTATTGTTGGTACTCATTAGATGTGCTTCAGCCAGGTGCATCTTATGATTACATATAATGTAAGTTTTTATGAAGAACTGGAGAAAATTATCCCAGAAATACCATCAAATGCTTGTCCATAATCTTTAACAGTCTATGGGCCAAGTCAGCAGACTACACCTTGGTTATATTTCTTATTTTTTTCCCCGACACCTTGGTGATATTTTCTTATTTTTCCAAGAAAATAGGCTTTGACATTACATGCAAACTATCTCCTAATGAGACAGTTTGCCTGAAATGTCAATACCCTCTAGGATACAAGTAAATACAATAACAGAGAGGTCGCACTGTTTAATTTGTAAGATTTGCCTCCCTTGGTCAGCCATTTTGGACTACTGAAATTTTTACCCAGCATGCTAACCATTAATGAATTTCAGATTACCATATCTCAACAATTAAGCGATACAAAAGTCTGAATTTTCATTATTGTAATTATTAATTATTTTAATTATTCTCAATTATCATAATTATTATTTTAATTATTCTCAGGGAACACCATGGATTTAAGTCATAAGCATTTTTTTTCCATTTTAAATCCAAATTAACGAAAATTATACTGAAAAAGTGGCTAAAATGTCTTTAACAAGGAAGATAACTCATGGAAAATAAATATCAACTTCAACCTCTCAAAGGTATACCATGCAAACTGAAAGTATTTCTTCAAGGAATATTTCAGAGATTTGAATATTTTATCAAATATTACATCACATCCATAAAACCTCAATCTTTAAAACTTAAGTGCTTTTTGCAACATGAAAATGAAAGGAAAGCTTGTGTGTGATAAATAATGATTTAATGTTAACTTGTTTTGAACATATAGGTACATTATGGGCCAAGGTCTATGGGCATTTTCTATGATAAGACATTCTGAATACAGTTTAATAATTTAACTGTTTATGTAGGACATTAGGTATACTAAATTGAAAACAAAATGTCAATAAACACATGTTACCATTGAAATCTCTACAGGCTAAACAACAACCCATTTACATGAATCATATCAGACATTCAAGGCCTTGTTAAGGCTACGGTCAATAACATTTGAAAACAACATCAAGCAAAAAGGTGTATTCACAAAAATATGAAAAGTGCAGATTCAGACCAGCCTGTGGATTTGCACAGACTTTTCAAAGCCTTTGCTGTCCTTTGAAACAATCTATAGTATACATCATTCTGTAATTAGACATTGAAGACCCTTATCAGTTTTGCACAAATGCCCAGCGTGATCTGGGCCTGTGGTAAAGTCAACATATGCCTGAAAATACCTTTCTATATGGCACAATTCATTTAAGGGAGAATGGATGCACATTCATGGGGGGCAACTCTTTCAAATTTGTTTTGCCTCCCTTCTGAAAAGGAGTCTACTCTAAAAGAAAAGAATTTGCTCTCTTTTTCAGAAGGGCTTATGGTGCAGGAGAAAAGCCTTTTCAGAAAGGGATTTGAGTCCAGAAGCAAACAGGAAGTCACAAAAGTTGTCTCCCTTTGAAACTGGTGGAAAATATTCCATGCCTATCCGGTCTCCTTCAGCCCTTTGTAATACATTCAAACCTGTGTCAAGCAAGTACCTAAGGGAAAACTAAAAAGTGATATGCTTGCTTGAGACAGGTATATTTACGCTTATTTTCTTTTGATGGGACTTCAAATAATTGGCCTTTAAATAGAGGTGATTGCTTAACACAGGTGGCCTTTAAGACATGTTTGATTGTACTTTAAAACAATCTTTTTTTGTATCGAATGAATCTTTAATCAGACAGTAAAGGCCCTAATCAGAAAGTATGGATACGCAGGCTGATGAGGATCTTTGCCGTCTGCTTATGCCTAAGGAGTTTTCCGTGGCATCACTCTTTACCTCTATGGGCAAATTCAGCAGATGACAAATCGGTAATATTTTTTCTAATTTTTTCCAAAAAAAATGTCTCCTTAGGAGACAGTTTGCATGAACTGTCAAACCTTATTTTCTGGGAAAAATAACAAAATTTTCTGGGAAAAATATTTTTTTTTTTAAAATATTGTCCACTGAAAGTTTTTACCCTGCATACCGTATTTACCATATGTATTCGGACAGACAGGCCTGAGCAAACAGTATAGACCCAGATGAGACGCCGCAGAACGCGGCGTCTCATCTGGGTCTACACTGTTTGTCACTCATCGAGCAATGTTTAGACACAACATCGGGTAGTGAATTGTTCTGGTTCAAATTTTAGAACATATATGGTAAGGAGTTGAGGTGTCTGAATACTTAGGGTAAATACGGTACTAAGCATCAAAGTGTAACAAGCAAAGCCATACCTTATCACATAACATTATTATTAGAAGGCCACAGATAAGAAGCATGTTACAAGCTTTTTCAATTATTTTTCTAACAAATCATATGAGTTGACTAATTAGGTAATTTCTAATGAGCACCATAGCATATTTTAGTGGAGAAAAAGTACTGTATCAAAAATTTTGTGGCTTACCGTAATAACCAAGAGTATTGGGACAGATAGGCCTTTGTAAATAGTGTAGACCCAGATCAGATGCCATAGAATGTGGCATCTGATCAGGGTCTACATTGTTTGCCATACATACAGCAATATTTTAGACACATCAAGAGGTAATAGAATGGGACTATTAGTAGTATAGGGTGGTGTCACCCTATACTACTACTATTTTAAATTAAGGACAAGTATGGTAAGTAGATAAGGTGTCCGATTACTAAGGGTAAATACGACACTATATTTTATAGAGGCCATAACATCATATTGTTTGTTTTATTTGGGTTTTACGTGGTTTTCAATAATCTTTCAGTCATATCACGATGGCGTCTGGATGTGGCTGGGAGCTCAATGCTCACTTTTAGAGTGCTGCCTCACTGAAATATCATGCCCCTGAAACATGACATGATATTCCACTCAGTCACATTATATTTACACCAGGCTGACTACTACTAGCTCTATTTTTTTAATGCCACACAAAACAGCAGCTAGTACCATTTTTAACTCTTTGCATGCTCAGTAATTTTGCAAGCTTTTTTGTTATCTTGATTTTTTTTTTAAAACAAACTTTTTCAAAAAAATCTTTCAGGAATACTATCAGTGTCAAACAGTTTGGATCCAGATCAGGCTCAACCTTTTGTCAGGCCTAATCTGGGCTCAAACTGTTTGCAAAGGTTATCAGCCGATGACAAAAGTCACCACTAGCAAGGAAAGAGTTTAAGTCTTTGGTAAGAATTGGCCGGGTTTCAAACCCACAACCTCCCGTTCAAAAAGCGGACACACTACCAACTGTGCCATTGTACTAGTAAGTTAGGTAAAAAATTCAACAGACAACAATTTGAAATATTTTTTCTCATTTTTCCCTGAAAAAAAAAAAAGACTTAGATATTTCGAGCAAATTAGAGAATTTGCTCAAAATGTCCATTACGAAAACACCTATTCAAATATACAGAAAATTTCACCACCCAATAACTGTAAGTTTTCAGATAAAAAATACTGATATTTTTCATATGTTAGCAAAACATAGATTGTGGGTACTTGTTAGAACTGCCTCACCGAGGCAGTTCTAACGAGTACCCATAATCTATGTTTTTTGAGCAGAAATAAGAAAAATACTATATACCCTTGTAAACCCCAGTTTTACTATATAAAAGTGGGGTTTAAGGGGGTTCAAAATTATATAGGCATGTTTCCGTGATGCAAAGCTGTTTTTCTGGAAAAAATAAGACTCTGGACAGTTATCTCGCTGATAGTGTATCCATTCTCTTTAACATAATAGTCAACACATTCAGTCATGTTGAGACATTGCCTCAAAATTTGTAGGGCTTTTACCCAAAGTGAGATGAATGAGGAACTCAAGTCTTGCTAAAGTTACTAGCAACTCGGCCCCCAAGTATCAGGTACCCCATCTATTTCATAAGCTCCAATAGGTAGAGGCCCACATGAACAAAGAAGACTCTGATCAGACTGTGTGAATGTTCACGCTTAAATGATTTTTTTTTTTTATTTTGGCGTTTTAGCACCCAGTCAACACTGTTAAGGTCATGTGCAGCAAAAATCTGAATCCTTTTTGGGGTTGAATGGGGTGGGGGGGGGGGGTTGCATATCTTTGAGTTGTGGAGTTTTATGGCCCAGTCAACATTGTTAAGGTCATATCGAGCTGGACAGTTTACCACACTTTTCCTTGGCAAGCTTAGTCCTCTAAGTGGTTAACCAGTACTTGTGCACATTCTTTCACCAGCAACTGATAACTACCCTTCTTGAATCAGTGGAAAGGAGAGAATGACCAGAAAATATTTCATGATGGATCAGCAAGTAAGAATGTTGCTGGACCTGGCAGGAATCAAACCTGTGACCTCCTGATCACCAGTCGGACTTGCATATGACTGAGCTACCGAAGCCGGTGAGTTGATGTTTAAACAGACTTTATATATTTGGAGAATTTTCCACCATTTTGTACAAGAGAGATGACTTTTGTGACTTCCTGTTGCATTCCTACCCTTCAATCTGCCTCTGAAAAGAGGTCTACTCTAAAACAAAAGAATTTGCTCCCAAGGAGAGCAAATTCTTTCCTTTTAGAGTACACCCCTTTTCAGAAGGGGACAAATACAATTTGGAGTTATCTCCCCTGAAAGTGTATTGACTCTCCTTAACATATAAGCAACACATTCAGTCATGTTGAGATGTTGCCTCAGAAGTTTGTAGGACTTCACCAAATCTGAAATCAGTGAAGAACTCAAGTCCTCCATGAAGTTACTAGCAGCTCTGTCTAATTGGCATCAGATAGCCCATCTATTTCATAATCTCCAATGGCCAGAGGCCTATATGGACAGAAAAGACTTAGATCAGCTTCTGCCAACTGATGTGAATCTGCACTGTTTGTCATTCAGTATGTGAATTTATATCAATAACCTGGATCTAGTAATCTGATTGGCTGAAAATTGCAGTGGCATCTGAATTTATTCAGCATGACAAGGATTAAATAAGAAACTAGAAATGTGTTTCTACAATACTATGCCTCCAAACATATGCTTGTCTCTACAAAATGCCAAGGTTGGAAAGGGGCATAAATCTGACAAATCAATCTATTTTTTTTTTTTCAAAAGTTAATCAGGTGATCCACTCCTCTGCCCCAATTAGCCCATAAAGAAAATATGGACAAGTGACCCAAGTGATGCAAACACAATATGCCCCTCTTACTTTTTCGTACCCGGGGGGGCATAAAAATCAGTTATGTCTCCTAATACATCTTGTCTGGAGTGCTGGAATGACACAGAACCTCACAGCATTCAAACTTTTTCTACCATCTGTGACTAAGAACATGTCTATCATATTACACTTCCGATCAGATTTTTAATTAACACTTAAAATGCTAAGTAAAATTGTAGCAGATAACATTTTAATTATTTTAATTATTTTTCAGCAGACTATTCACATGAAAAATATATATAAAAAAAATCCAAAAAATGTGGCCTGCTGCAAACAAAAATATCCCTGCCACACGATAAAAATGTTGGCATCATGAAAACATGCCTATATAATTTTGACCCTCTTAAACCCCACTTTTATACAGTAAAACTGGGGTTTACAGGGGTATACATTATTTTTCTTATTTTGTTAAAAAAACATAGATTGTGGGTACTCATTAGAACTTCCTCACTGAGGCAGTTCTATTGAGTGCCCACAATCTATGTTTTGAGCAGGAATATGAAAAATATCAGAATTTTTTGTTTGAAAATTTTCCTTTTTTGGTTGTAAAATTTTCAATATACAGTTGACTCTCGTTATCTCGACCCCTCTTATCTCGATCCTATCACTTATGTCGAACTGATTTCTAAGTCCCGATTATTTTCCCTATGTATTTATTGTATTTCAGCTTCGCGTATGTCGAACTACTAATATGTCGACACTTCGGCTATCTCGTCCATCATTTTCAGTCCCTGAATATATTTTTCACAGTTTTTACTACCGCGTATCTCGAACTCGGACCATGACGAAGGAAAAAAAATGTAAGATGCGGCGCTGCCGGTCTCTCAGTTAATGAAAATCATAATAGGCCATTGATAAATAAATCAATATTTTAATTTTCCCCTTTGTCCAGGTAATTACAAACAACACAAACAATGTCTAAAATCTGTAATTATGAAATCACGTGCGTGTCGAGTCGGGTTTGACACGCGGCACTCAACATCGTCTCGTGTCATTGATTTGTAAGATAAAAAGCGGCCCATAATAGTGTTATGGAAGATTAATCAACAAAGTTTCTTTAATTTATTGTTCAGATATGCTCTTCACTATTGAGTACTGTCCGTCTGAATGATATAGCGTCTTCAAGAAAAGTCAGTGCGCGACAGGTTCCGACTCAGATCAGCCTGTATTGATCATGCTAGCTAAGTCTGAATCTTTGCTTGTTACTCTTTGGTCAGGCCGTGCTCTTTGGTAAGCCCAGATAAGGCTCATGCGTATAATGGAAAATTCATGGGCGTGCAGGCTGATCCGAATCTTTGATAGTCACACAGTCTCAAGTTCTAATAGGAGTTGTCGTGCACGGCCTCAAATTGACGAATCACACGTGGGTACCGATGTTAACCCTTCCGACCCTGTAGACTGGTACGGATACCCGCACAAACAGTGTAGGTCCAGATGAGACGGTTCATAACGAGCTTTCTCTGCAGGATCTACAGTTTGCCGCACTGAGATGGTTCGTTTATGCCAGGGGAGATAATCCAAACTAGCTTACCGCTGCTGCTTAACATTGTAAGCGTTTTATGCAAAAGCGGAAACCAGTCAACACTTTATCGAGCCGTCTATGCGAAGGGAGCTAATCTAAACAGTTCATAACGTATAGCTAACACAACCCGGAAACCAGTAATTTAGTTACAGCTCATATGGAAATCCAAATTTGCAGGAATATTAAAAGACAACAAGAGAGGTTTTAAATTTATTATAATTAACATTTATTGATGATATTATTTCAAGAAAACCATTGCATCTCCTAAAACAAACAGTAACAATGCAAACTGAAGTATGCGTGAATTATTTATTTAAATTGCCATATACATGTGCCTTCCAAGCACGTTTTGGCGAACAGGGAGGCGAACAGTCGTCATACACCTATGACGTCACAATTTGGTTGTCTCGAACTACTGATAACTCGAACATTTTTATCAGGTCCCGTGAAGTTCGAGATAACGAGAGTCGACTGTATTTGAATAGGTCTGTTTTCGTAATGAAAATGTTGGGCAGTCTACCAAGTATATCTTATCCCCACCCCCCCCCCACCTCCCCTCCAACCCCCTAATACATACAGACACTCAGGAGACATACTGTATTTACCATAAGTATTGGGACACTTATCTACTTACCATACTTGTCCTAAAAATTGAAATAGTCCATTCTACTACCTCTTGATGAGCTTAAAATTTTGCTGTATGTATGACAAACAGTGTAGATCCTGATCAGACACCGCTTTCTGCAGCATCTGATCTGGGTCTACACTATTTGCAAAGGCCTATCTGTCCCAATAAATAGGGTTATTATGATAGTTCTTTAGAAAACTTTCAGTAAAAAAAATTTAACATAAAATTTCCAAGTTAACCCTTGTCCTGCTGAATAAATTAAGATGCCACTCCCACTTCTGATTTTCAGCCAATCAGATAACTTGATCTAGATTGTAGCTATAAATTCACATACATAATGGCAAACAGTGCCGATCCAGATCAGTTGGTTTCTTCAGAAGCCAACTGATCTGGATCTACACTGTTTGCAAAGGCAGGGTATGTCCGGGTTCAGCAGGACAAGGGTTAATGGAGTGATTTGGGTACTTCATTTGATACTATCAAATCTGTATGGCCTGCTTGATTCCCCGCAAAAAACTGGATTCACACCATCTGAAATATATGTTTGTCATTTGGAATAGCTAGTGCCAGCTATGTCAAGAAATGGATGTTGTAAAACTGTCTGGTCATGATCTAATGCAAACAAGGATGTTGATCAGCCCATTCAAGTCTGGTGGAATCATCCAAATCTATCAGAGTTGGTAGCTTCATGGGACCACCTAGCATCTATCTCTCAGTTAACTTCATGCGTGTGATCAGACCACCAGACATTATTTCTGTCTGTTAACAACCCTTATGCCATTAGGTTGGGGAGAAAAAGTTGAGCAGCCGGCATCACTTAATCATTCATGAAGGTAAAGTGAGTAAAAGAGCCGATTTTTTGTATAAATGACCAGGGTTAAGTAAGACTGATATCCAGACAAATATTTTTATTTCTCCATGAAATAATCATCAGAACAATCTCAGACAGGTATTTCTAATGAGTACCCCCAACACATGCAGCACTTCTAATTAACAAGTACCCACAACATGGGGAAATTCAATATTTAGCTCTAGATAAGAGGGAATATCAAGCTTATATTTTTCCTTTTCTCCTTAAAAACAAATGTTGTGGGTTCTCATTAGATGCATCTTGGCAAGGTGTTTCTAATGAGTACCACATGTTTTTGTGAAGAAATAAGAGCACATTATCTGCAGCTATGATACTGTTTAGTTAAGCTAAAAAGCTATGAGACTATCTATATGCATATGTTACATGTGCTTGGAGAATCATTTACTGCTGACGAAGTGTAGCAAAGTTTTTCTTACTTCTTTTTTACTTTTCTAATGAATGTATTAACCCTTGTCCTGCTGAATATATTAGGATGCCACGCCCACTTTCAATTTTCAGCCAATCAGATCACTTGATCCAGATTGTTGATATAAATTCACATACTTAACGGCAAACAGTGCAGATCCAGATCAGTTGGCTTCTTCAGAAGCCAACTGATCTGGATCTACACTGTTTGCAAAGGCAGGGTATATCCGGGTTCAGCAGGACAAGGGTTAATTGTCTCGTTGGGAATTAGCTAAAATAACAGACAACTAGTACCTACAAATCAATAATGGCGAAGTTGCAAATAACATTTCCACATTTTTATTTTTATATTTTTTCATCGTTAGTTTTCCAAAAATATACAATACAATATTTTACAGTTCATTTCCTACATGTGGAAATTGTTCCTGGCAATGGCCAACAGGCCACTGCCTATTTCTAAAACTTGTAAAGCTACATTATTTCAGTGTCCACAAAACTAAAGAAAATGAACTACTGGACTTATCAGTCCAAGGGCAAGACTTTGACTTGTCAGTCCAAGTGCAAGATTTCAACTTATCAATTTGGATGCATGATAAAGACTGATTGATCTGGCCTTCTTCTAATTTTCTTTGGGCCAGTCAAACTAGTTGTTGCTTAGCAATCAATCTTAAGCACCAACCAAAGTTTGTATTTTACTTTGAACTGTCACTCAAGACTTAGCAGAATTTGACATTTGATTATTTGACCATACTGTCCTCATAAAAGATTAACTTACTAGAATTAACACTTACAATTTTCACACATACCAGTGAATGAATTATTTAGTTTGTACCTTTTGTAAGGAAAAGACCTGACAATGCACACATTTAGCACAGTCACATATTAGAAATATTAGATGATATGAGGACTTGATTTTTCCCAACAAAGAAGGCAAAACAATAGTTGTATTTATTCGGTTAGTACAAATCAAATTATTGTGCATCTGTTTACTGAATGTACAAAGGTCTTTGTGACAGTTTAGTCTGCTGTTTAGGAACGAGACATTTTGTCTTAATGAAAACTTGAAATATTTAATTAAAATTAAAATGAAATTCAAATTTCACTAAATTAAAAATGTCATGCTAATTTTCCCGGTTACAAAAGCCCCAGTACAGAGGATGACTACATTTAAAGCAGCAAAACTTCATTCTCAAGCAAGATGAAAGAATGAAAAGAAGGAAGAAAAAGTACTGTGGATTTGTTTCAAAAGCAAATATGATCAGATGACTTTACTCTTAGAAGTATACTCATTGTCACACATGCTATTTTTCCAACACAATCTGGGATTTTGTAATTTTGTTTTGCTTTTTTCCCCAAAAAAGGCCAGACTTAGCTATGGTGTTGTCATCGTCTGTGGTGATGGCATCCTGAAAAAGGTTCAAGCGTTTTCCTAGCTGATATTTTACATCTTTTGGGAGGGGATTTACTTCAAACCTTGTATACAGCATCCTTATACTTGGGATCTTCGTTTGATAAGAGTAACGCCTTTGACTTAAAGGTCAAGGTAATAGGGCAGATTTGCACATGAGAAAAAGATTAAAGTCTTTTCCAAACTGGCATTTTGATGCTATTGGAGGAGTTTATTTCAGATCTTGTAGACAGTGTCATGGCAACATGTCAAATTTGACAAATACATGAGAGGGGTAATATCTTTGACTTTAAGGTCAAGGTCACAGGTCAATTTTGTTAAGTACATGAGAAAAAGATTAAAGTAGCTGACATTTTGAAGCTATCAGACAAATTTATTTCAAACCTTGTGCACAGTGTCCCTATACTTTTGACAGTATTTGATACAGGTTGCAGTACCCTCAACCTCACGGTCAAGGTCACAGGTCATAGTTGACAAATATATGAGAATAAGGTTATTTTTTTGCCTAGCATGTGTTTTGAAGATGAGAATTTTACCTAAAACCTTGTGTGTAGGTACTTAGATTTAGGACATTATTTGATAAAGGAGTTTCAGTTCCATTGACCCCAGAGTCAAGGTCACAGGACAAATAGGACAAATACATAAGAAAATGGTTCATTTCTTTGTTTTGTTTTGTTTTTCTAGCTGAAGCTACTGGAGGAATTTACTTGTAACTGTGTGAAAGACATCAGTTACTGCCTATCTACCAAAAGTGTCTTTCTTTGCAGAATGGTGGTGATATTGTTCACCTTAATATCAAGTAAAGCTTTGCTAAGGAACACTGTAGATGTTTGTTTTTAAAAAAAGGGAAAGAAATAAAGAGGTTGGTAATAAAGCAAAGAAACAAGATTCTATTGTTAGTTAGCACACCAAAATGAATGCCTAGAAGAGGAAGAGAGAGAATATGTTAAGTAAGCATAAAGAAAGAACCCATCACCAGCAAATAAAGATTCTGAACTTACATAAGTTCACTTTCCAACTCGGATAGGCGGTTTGCTAACTCCAATGGGGAACTCTCACCTTTGTCAATAGCTGAATCACTTGAAGCCGAACGTGAACTACAAGAATTTAATTATGCAAAATGTTATTCAAATAAGTAACTCATTTAAGTTATTAAAGTAATTTGCATAGACAGCAAACCCAAAGGAGCACCTGCCATTTTGCTACCAACTGCTAAGGAAGTCATAAAATGTGGCTTATCACCTGAAAACCCCACACAGGTCAAGATCAACCCCACATAGGTCAAGATAAACCCCACACTGGTCAAGACAAATCAAAAACATACTTCTTATTACCTCTTAAATATACAGAATAACTTCAATGACTTGAATACCAATGGCTCATTTACTGTGGATGATTCAAACTCATTTTTGAATTCCTAGGAAATTCCTCGGATAGCTCAAGGAAACAAATATTTAAGGATATTTTTGGGATTTTTCTAATTTTATCATGAAAATGTATGCTGTGTGTACTCATTAGAATTGCCTCAATGAGGCAATTCTAATGAGTACACTCAACATACCAAACTTTTATAAAAGATCAAAAATAGATCCCAAAATGATCCCCATTTGACTTCTGACCAGGCACTATGATTAACGCCCAGAGGCTCAAACTACCCATGTCTAACAAATTTCCATGGTCCCAAAGATGTTCCAGCCACTGAGGTTCAACTGTAGTAGGGTACATACAGCCTACACAGGAAACGACATGTTACTTTAACCCATTTTAATCTGGAGACCCCTCCCCACCACCAAAAGGTAAAAGGTAAACAGTGCAGATCCAGATCAGATGCCACAGAATGTGGTGTCTGATCAGTATTCTCTACTGTTTGTAAATAGTTTAGCATTTTTTCTTTAGGAATATCTAAATCACATTGCCTGACATACCTACAATTGAAATTTGACTGTTCCAATATATAGTGTTGGGGAGTTTATTCAGTTTAACCCTTGTCCTGCTGATCCCGGATATACCCTGCCTTTGCAAACAGTGTAGATCCAGATCAGTTGGCTTCTGAAGAAGCCAACTGATCTGGATCTGCACTGTTTGCCATTAAGTATGAGACTTTATAGCAACAACCTGGATCAAGTAATTTGATTGGCTGAAAATTAGAAGTGGGTGTGGCATCTTAATTTATTCAGCAGGACAAGGGTTAAAATGGGTTAAATTTTTATGAAGCAAAACACTGTGGTCTCGTAATGATTTTTCTCTGGTTTGTATACTGTCTATGGCAAAGGCAAATGCTTCAATCAAACTAAATGGATGCACAGGCTGATCTGCACAGGCTGATCTGGGTCTTTGTCATTCATATACCATAATAATATGAAATAGGTGCAACCTAATGAGCAACCAACCAATTTGTGACTTTCCAAAAATAAAGTAATAAATAAATAAAAATGGACTTTTAAGTTTCAACAATTTGCGAGGTGGTGGTGAGGGTGGATGCGGGTGCATCTTATTTACAAGTATTCCTCAACAGGTTTTTTAAATTCAATAATACAGAAGCACACATTTAGTGATTTAAGACTGTATTAAAAGGCCGGAAAAGGCATTTTCATCCAAGTACAATGAATAAGTTCCCACTGAGTGACCTCAGTATAAGTTTAGGGGGTGACTACTTCCAGTTCCAGCATAATTTCTCACAACATTCACCAATACTAAACTGAGCCAAAGCATGACAAAATCTATGGCAACCTGTTTGTGGTTTTGTCCATTTAATTTAGATACCTGCGTTTCAAATACAGATATACCTGCTAATAAACAAGATATCTTTATTTCATTGTTATTACAAATATCTCTAATTAAAATGTAGCTACATGTATATGTAATTGAATTGAGATACCTCTTACTGAAATGCAGATATCTGTACTTGAAAAATAGAGATATCTCTATTTTCAATCATAACATAGAAATCTGCATTTGTATTAGAGACATCTGCATTTAAAAATACAGATATCTTCATTTCAATGAGAGATACATCTTGTGTAGCTGAAATTCAGATATCTGCATTTAAAATACAGACATCGCTAATGCCATTACGAAAACACGCCTATTCAAATATATAGAAAATTCTATCTCCAAAAACTTAAAATCTTCAGATAAAAATCTTTGATATTTTTCATATTTCTGCTCAAAACATAGATTGTTGGCACTCGTTAGAACCGTCTCGCGAATACGCACAATCTATGGTTTTAAGCAAAAATAATGTATACCCTGGTATACCCCAGTTTTACTATATGAAACTGGGGTTTAAGTGGGTCAAAATTATATTGGCATGTTTTCCTGATGCAAATGCAGATACCTGTATTTGAAATGCAGATATCTTTATTTCTAAATTAAATACATATATCTGCATTTCAAGTACAGATATCTGCATTTTATTACAGATATCATTATTTATGGTTGAAAAAGATACCCTTATTTACTCTTACGCGTATTTTCACATGCACTGTTCCACTGGTTACAATATGTTGGGAAGCACATTTCCCGCCTCTGCAGACCACAAAAAAACTAATTAAAGATGCTCAAGATTTCAAACCATTATGTCTTTACAGTCAAATCCATCGCTCCTTTAAGAGGAGCACAAAAAAAGAGAAAGAGAATATGTAAAATATATTTTAGGAATCTATCATGGGTGTGAGGGGTAGACAGAAAAATTCAGGCTTGCCGAGTGATGCAAGACTATGATCTCGAGGGACGGATATTTCGATCTACCTGTCACGAACGAGATTCTTTTTCTTGCATACTTTGTATCATATCTGAAGTCAAATCCCTTTGATTGTTGACATCTTCCATATTTTGATAACATTTCTGTGATGCTTAATGACAGCATTAACTTCAGTGATGTTAACCTTAACGATGGTGTACCTCTTGATTCCTATACAACCAGTGCACATCAAAAGCGTGAGAAATCTCAACTTTTACCTTACCCTGGATAACTTTTCATTTTCCGTATGTTTCTATAATCATGCGATTTTTCAGTACATGTATTTAAGTGAACCAGTTTTTGGACAGTTCTATCACATAAAGGGCAGGTATACATGATACATTCTAGGTTGCAGAATGAAGGTCCACAAGAAATTATTTAGATAACCCAATGTATGGCTCTTTAACCTGCACATGGGTACTTGATTTTCCATGCAGAAGCCAGAGAGGGCCCCAGCACAGACTGCACAGTTATTATGTCGTCCCTGCAAATCACAAAGGAAAACGTGTTCGGATTCCATTTATTATTGTTTTTTTTTTTGTTTTTTTTTTTGTTGTTGTTTTTTCTCTCGCCAATGGCCGAGATTGAACGTATCTCCAGCACTTGAGGATATTGGACTCACCACTGAGCTACCTGCTGTTGTCCGAGTTTAAGGGAAGCCTAGTAGGCTGCAAGGGACTATTAATTATGTTGAAAATAAAAGTTGAAAATAATCAGCTTCTTAAGAGAACTTTGCATTTAAAATTACAGTTATCTGTAGTTTCTATAAATAAAGATTTCTGTATTTGAAATACAGATATCTGTATTAGACATACAGGCATCTCTATTTGAACGGCAGATATATTTTATTTGAATAATAATCATAGATATCCGTATTTCAATTAGAGATTATTTCAAATAAAGATATCTGTATTTCAAAAACAGTTACCCGAGTTTCTAAAATGTACTTATATCTTACTTAAATAGAAATATCTGCATTTGAAACGCAGACATCTGTAATTAAAATGCAGATATCTATGATTCAAATTCAGACATGTCCATTAAAGAACCAAAAAGAGATATCTGCATTTCAAATACGTATAAATACTCTGTATTTGAAATACAGATATGTGCATTCAATGTAGGTAGCTGCATTTAAATGCAGATACCTTTATTTAAATGCAGATATCTGCATTTTAAATATAGATATCTGTATTAAATTGGTTTTAACCCAAACGAGCCACCATAAAAAACAATGAAATGACCTATAAAAAACACTTGTCCAAATGAATTTTAAACTAGTCACAAATTATGGCAATATGTGCAAACCAATCTGTCATTCTGCGAATACAGACAGTTCTTAAGTGGTAGCATTATGCTGCATTGAAATAAAACTCATCTGTAGATGAGGGAAGCAGTTACTGACAGTTCCTGGATTCACATGCAAGGTTACTGTATCTCATTTATAACAGAAGTAATCTATAAGAGAATAAACTAATTCTTTGTAAATAAGAATTTCAACAGTTAAGAATTAGATAAACTCCAGAATTATTATCATAAAATGCTTCTCTTTTCTACAGATTATTTTAGCATGAGAAAGTGAACAAATATTTTTTTTTCTTTTTTTTTATTCCATATAAGATTATAGGACTAGACTACTGATGGTGCCAAGTATAAGATAATAAGACATGACACATGTATAATTCTTTTGTCATACATTGTATGAAAGAACCGTTTATAGAAGTCTTTTCATTGCAGTTAGTGCCTTTTAACACACAGTAATAACTCAGTGATGAAACCTGATACAAATAAAGAAATGAAACTGTTCAATGGTGATTCTTACAAGAATTATCAACAGAACAGTGCTTCCATCCACTGTCATTCTATGAAACAAAAAAAAAAAAAAAAAAAAAAGAGAACAATAATGGTCTGTAGTGTTCACCTGAGCTTAACAGATTTACATACTTACATGTAATTTTGAAGTTTCACAAAACTAGACTGTTCAAGATTTTTCTATAAATTTTATTTTAAAAAGACATATGACGGTTCTAAACAAACAACCCCCAGGCTTATAAATTGAACAATCTTGGTGCAAATCCACAAGACAAACTCAAACTCATCCAAGGTTTTATGACCGTCCTCATTACCTGCCTGTCTGATGAACAATTTGATAACTAGAAATTGTGTTTAAAAAAAGACACTATGCCGCCCCCGCCCTCCCCCACCCGCCCAACCATATGCTTGCCTCTAAAGATAATACAAGGTAAAAATGGCCCAATCTACACAGGGTCATAATTCCTTAAACGTTTTTAAAAGTTAATCAGGTCAACTTCTAATCTACGAATCTATTCATCAAGTTATGAGGCGCTAGCTTCAATAGTTTTTGAGATCTTTTGCTGGCAAGGGAAAAAGTTTGAGAGATATTTTGCTGGCAAGGAAAAATTGCCCAAAGTTACAAAGGGCCATTACTCATGAAATATTTTTATTTTCCAACAATTTTTTAAATATTCTGCTTCATTTCAATGAGAGATACATCTTGTGTAGCTGAAATTCAGATATCTGCATTTAAAATACAGACATCGCTAATGCCATTACGAAAACACGCCTATTCAAATATATAGAAAATTCTATCTCCAAAAACTTAAAATCTTCAGATAAAAATCTTTGATATTTTTCATATTTCTGCTCAAAACAAAGATTGTCCAAAATTACAAAGGACCATAACTCATGAAGTAATTTTTTAAAATTATTTCAAAAGTTAATCAGATCGTCTACTCATCACTACCAGTCTATTCATCAAGTTCCAAAGCTCTAGCTTCAATAGTTTTTGAGATACATGTAGTTTAATGAAGTCTCTATCAGCCAGACTATATTTTTGCCATATTACATCTCTGGGAGTCTGAAAGAGCAGGTAACTCATGCAAGTAGTCTGATCTGGTTGAAAACTTGTGCAAGATTTATGTCCAGCTTCATTAATAGCAAGTTTGATATAGATCTGATCATAAAACAAAGTCGCTGTTGCACGCTGCTTGGACAACATTTTCACCACAATATGTGTACGGGACTTTTTGGTTGCTATAGCATCCAAGGTTTTCATTGGGTTACCATGAAAAGTGAAGCTCCACCAAAGGCATGCTATAGATGAGAAATGATTTAGATTGGCCTTCAGACTGCAGATATAACTGATTAAAGATACTGACGGATGACTGATGGATGAAGAATGGACTACCGCCCTATAAGCTCCCCATGAGCCTTCAGTCCAGGTGAGCTAAAAAAAAAAAAAAAAAAAAAATCTGCAGTTCTACAAAGTTTCATCACTGGACTATCTGGTGTTAAATTATTCAGGGCTGAAAATTTTTTCTTGAACTAACTCCTCCTGTAGGGCAAGTGGCCTCAAATTGTTACTTGCCCTTAAGCTGTACTCATCCTTAGTCTTATATTTGGTACTAAAAACCAACCTGTCCATAAAGTCATGAAATTTAGTTCACGTATTGAAGCGGGGTTTACTGTTGCTGTTTTGCTGCGGAATAGTAAACTCTAACAGACACCTTCCAGAATTGAAATTTTAACTTGTCAGCAGATTTTGACATCTTTTTGTGACATTTTGGAGTGACTTTTAGAACTTTGTAATTATGCTAGGTAATCCAAATTTTTCACTATTTACCCTTACTGTGAAAAAACATACCTGTCCTGTTGGGCAAGCCGTTTGATTTTTTTTCACTTGCCCTTAAAGAACATTCACTCATAAATATGAGCTGACAAGTGCAAATTTCAAGACCTAGTTATTACATGTAACAATGACACTTTCTGCAATGAAAAGATTTCATATAAATAGTTCTTTCACTTGACAAAAGAATGTCATAAGTTAGCAGTCTCACTTCAGTGAATATAGTTTTTACAATGATAGTTCATTTACAATGTCTTTGAAGAGGTCCATTAATATGTTGAAACCCTGCATCAGAGTTAAGCCAATGGCTTATTGAGCTTTCAGAGTGGCCACCCCCAGTCAGAATTAAAATTCCCCGACATTTCACTGACTTTTCCCTGACCCAATTCTATTTTTCCCTGACCCAAATGCTGAAAATTTAATGGGCTTTTTCTCATCTTGCAGAAAATAAATGATTCATTCTATTTTAACACATATAAATATACCGCCCTAATTGTTCAGTAAAAAAAAAAAATAAAATAGTCAAAATTTTGGGCATTCATTTTCTAGAATGCGCATTAATTTGTAGCAATGCGGAGTGAGCTGAAAAAACAATACAAGACTTTCAGTCACTCAAAATGGATAAAATACCTGCCACAGCCTAACAAGTTTGGGCCAAAATTAAAAATTTCCCTGACTTTCTTAGTATTTAAAATTGCCCTGATCATTTCGCAAAATTCCCTGACTTTTCCCTGACCTTGGAAGAAAAAGTAAGATTTCCCTGACCAGTGGGCACCCTGTATTTGGATTGAACTCATCAGGTCCGGTCCAGTAGTAGCCAAGTTCATTAACATGCACAACGATAGTTCTGCTCGTTATTTGTAATTCTGTTCATTTTATCAATACAGTAATACTTATACTGCTATTGGATTAACTCATCCTGGTCCGCATGTAAAATGTCTTTTAGATGTTGGTGCAGAGTGCACAAATCCAATTCCCATATCTAGAGAGGCTGGTTTTATCACTGACTAACAGCTTGTACTGGAAAGCAGAAAAAACACCTCTGGGGCTCCACTTTGAAGATGGAAAACCTGCAATTAAAAAGGATATGTTTTTTTTATTAGTCTATTGTTCATATAGGGTGAGACCTTTCAAAGAAGGGGTGTACTGTTAAAGGAAAAAAAAATTGCTCCCGTGGGTAAAAGCAATTTCTTTCCTTTAAGAGTAATCCCCCATTGAAAGGGGAGGAAACACTTCAATGGCAGGGTGATGTCTTTTGGATGTATCCATTCACCTATAGGAATAAAACAGCAAAGCTTCAGGTTTTTCACTATTATATGCATAATGTTAAACTATAATACCCCACCATAATCGTGCTGCGGGCAGATAACTGTCAAACACTGACAAAATTTGCCCATTAGCAATCCCAAACCAGGGCTCCTTAATATCAATACATGAACCAAGTTTGTTAAATCCCCTGACATTTACATGTTATTGTCAGGAAACGAAAATATGGGCGTGTCTCGGGCAGATAACTCTGTCGAAGTTTGATGAAATTTGCGCATTAGCAATTCCAAACCAGAGCTCTACAATATCAATACACATACCAAGTTTTGTGAAAATCCACTGATGTTTACTCAAGAAATCATCTGGACACTAAATATGGATGGACGGACGGACGTGTGACAGACGGATGTTCTAACAAATGGATGGTTATGTGGCTACCATCACTATTTTAGCATACTTATGTGGCTAAAAAATGGCCACCTAACAGTAAAAAAGCCACATAAAAGACTGAATTTATGTGGCGGACGGAAAAAATCCCACTGCAATACATTGCAATTGTCCATAATTCTTAGCCATCTAACTACCCATTTGTGGGTGCGCAGACAGACACACTGACGTCCAACGTGAAACCATAAAACCCCGCCATTATCGTGTGGCAGGGTCTAAAAAGTGATGCATGGTTCATTTTATAAAATCATAAAGTGAAAAGGGATTTACATATAAGATATTTCTGCTTACCATTCCTGAACAAAACTGAGCATGTCATCAATGATCTATGTGTGATGGTCTTTTCTGGCATATCCCCTTTCAGTTCCAGTGTCTTGAAGGTCTTCAGTGGATCGCTGTAGGCCGAATAGAATTCCTGAAAAATATCACCACACATAAATTAAATGTCACCTTATGTCAGTTGAATCCTTTTAACATAATAAACATGGTGGCTTGAAGCTAAATTTTGCTTAACATATTAAGATACTTAAACTGTGTTGTTAATTAAATGTACAGTTGACTCTCGTTATCTCGAATTCCAAGGGACTCTTTGAAATACTTTGAGATATCCGTAGCTCCACATATCAGATTTGCACAAGTGAGGAAAACATAATTCCAACAACCACATTTAGCAAATTTATATGTAACTGGACTTTTTTAGTTTAGAGATATATTGAAAATATTATGGATATTGTGGACCAATTTCTCCTCTTTTCAACAATATTTTTTAACCTGTTGTAAGATTTTCATGTTTAGCCAGGGACAAGATTTTCACTTCGAGATAAGCGGTTATTGGAGATAAGCAAGGTCCAGATAATGATCAACTGTACTGCAATGCTAATGCCGGCAGACCTATACTGACCTTTCACATATGGTACTATTTGCATAAGTTATGTACTATGCACATACTTAGTATGTGTTGAGCAATATATTCTAGTATGTGCTGTGCACATATTCTGGAATGCTTTGCACATATTTTGTTCTAATTTATGTGCTGTGCATAGGGCTGGCTAATCAGAGTTGAAAAGATGATTAACATGATAATCAGTCCTGCCATTGTGATCGATAATCGATTAGTAATCACTGAAGATTTGGTCATAATTTTACCTGTCGTCTCAGCATGACTCTTACCATATGTTATACTTTACTGCACTATACCTTGCCCTGACAGGCCTGAACAAACAGTGTAGACCCAGATGAAAATGTGGTGTCTCATCAGGGTATACACTGTTTGCCACTCATTCAGGAATTATTAGATACAACATTGTAGAGGCGTAACGATTCATTAAAATTGTATCATATCACGATAATTTTTCTCACGATACGAGTATTGTATCATGGGGCTAGTATCGCAATACCTGACGATACGCCTAAAAGTACAATTTCCAAAGAAAATAGTAGCTTTAACATATTTCAAGACCATTTTTATAACAAATTACAAAGATCTAAACTGTTACTGAAATACACTGATCACTTATATGACAAAATGGGCCATCTTACACAGGCATTTTCACACAATAATGAACCTCTGAGATGGTTTTGAACCTGTTTTCCAAGAGTATCAAAACTTTCAACCTCCGACTTATGCATGAATTTTGTTTGTGTTGAGGTTTTACGGCCCAGTCAACCCAATGGGGTCATGTTGAGCGCGGTCAGTTTACCTAATCACACGTTAACTGGGCAGGCTTAGTCCTCTAAGCGGTTAACCAGTATTGTGCACATTCTTTCGCCAGAAACTGACAACTGCCCTTCTTGAATCAGCGGAAAGGAGAGAATGACCGTAGAAAATATTTCATGATCAATCTCCACGAAAGAATGTTGCCGACCTCGGCGGGGGTTGAACCCGCGACCTCCTGGACTTATGCATGAAAGTAGTATCGTGATATGTATCGAATCTTTAGGCAAGTATCGCGATACATATCGTATCGTGAGCTGACTGTATCGTAGCAGCCATACAACATTGGGTAGTAAGTTGTACTTGTTCAAATTTTAGTTAAGTATGGTAAGGAGTTGAGGTGTCTGAATACTATGGGTAAATACTGTAATGTAACAGAAACAGAAATCAAATGATATTTATTTGTCCCAACTTGCTTTTTCACACTTGTAAATACTGTTAAATGTGGCTTTAAATCTTAGCACTCTGGGTAAAATTACAGCAGACTTTTTAAAATATTTTTCTTATTTTCCCAGAAAACAGGTTTAGACAGTTTGCATGTAATGTCAAAACCTGCTTTAGGGGAAAAGTAAGAAAAATATTGTTATTGCCTTTGGAAAAGAAATTGCAAAACTTCTGCAACAATGCCTCAGGTTCAGCCAATTAAAGAAAAATTTTCCAACTTGCTAGAGTTAGCAAGTGATGGAAATTGCAGCTTGCTTTTTGATCAAATTAACCAGCATTTAGCAAGTTAGCAAGTGCTAAAATTGATCCCTGCTGGCATATCAGTCAGTAACCTTGAGTATAGTGGTCTGTCACATGGAGAGTATACCGGAATATTGGTCAGCGACAGAGTAAACCCAGACCTATGGCATGTTCTCATAATTCCGTTCACCTTCTTAGAATAATATGAAAACAAATCTTTCTTAAGTTTATGCCACATTAAAATTAATAAGAAATGACTAACATTACAGCTGATTTTGAAGAAAATCAGTTTTCACTTACAATTTTAAGCATAAAAATCAAAATTTGTCAAAAAATGCTAAATATTTGGAGTATCATTCAGTGATTTAGTCAATGATGTAGGGTATGGAAGGTCTGGAGTTTAAGCTAGATTATCAACATATTTATAAGTATGGCCTGAAACATTATTGTGGAAAGTCATGTTAAGTGATGATTGTTTAAAAAAAAAAAATAAATGTGTGTGTTAGTTAAAAGAACTTGGTTTGTTTGTGTTGAGGTTTTACGGCCAAGTCAACCCAATGGGGTCATGTCGAGAGCGGTCAGTTTACCTAACCACATGTTTACTGGGCAGACTTACTCTAAGTGGTTAACAAGTATTGTGTACATTCTTTTGCCAGAAAAAGTACTTGGATTGAATAAGATCAAGGTCTAGTGAGATAATGTTGAATCTGACAGCTGGAATGCCCCCCAACCACCCTCCCCCCTGCGGGCCCCCATAGCCTAGTGGATAAGAGAACCGACTCTTAATCCATTAGGTTTCTCACCACTGCGGTTCGAGCCTCCCTTGGGTCATATGTGGGAAAGCCAAGTTCTGATTATGGATGGTCAGCTGTTTTGTTTTTTTCCTGTAGGTTCTCCGGTTTTCGCCCACTTTTGATGAACGATCAGCTCGATTTAAGTGAAATATTCTTCAAAGGGTTGTAAAGCCCAAATCCCCCTCAAATTACCGTTAAGAACTGTTTGGAAAGTCTATTATTTTCACTCTAGATATGCGATAATGCGCAGATATCAGTGGAGCTTTTTCTACTTTCGTTTCAACCGGATGTCACGTTATGCGCGCGCAAGGTATACGTTCTTCTGGAATACCACCGAAAATACTGACAAAACTATTGTGTGTTTTATTCTTACCTTAAAATCTCGCCTATGCCGGATTTTTATTTGTTTTTAGCATGGAAACGTGATATCTGTTAAGTTTAACAGTTGCTGTCACCGGGTGATTGTAAACAAACGCTGAAAACGGAAGTGACGTATTTAAAGTTTCATATTCACAATTTCCGGTTACACAAAAAAATCAGTCTTAGTATAGCAATTTTTGAATAGAACAGAATACTACCATAAAGCAACCAACTCTCGTTGTTGCCGCTTCGCGGCAACAACTCGTTGGTTGGTTGCTATTAATTATGTTGAAAATAAAAGCTGAAAATAATCAGGTTCTTAAGAGAACTTTGCATTTAAAATTACAATTATCTGTAGTCTCTATAAATAAAGATTTCTGTATTTGAAATACAGATATCTGTATTAGAAATACAGGCATCTCTATTTGAACGGCAGATATATTTTATTTGAATAATAATCATAGATATCCGTATTTCAATTAGAGATAGTTGTATTTCAAATAAAGATATTTGTATTTCAAAAACAGTTATCCGAGTTTCTAAAATGTACTTATATCTTACTTAAATAGAAATATCTGCATTTGAAACGCAGACATCTGTAATTAAAATGCAGATATCTATGCTTCAAATTCAGACATGTCCATTAAAGAACCAAAAAGAGATATCTGCATTTCAAATACGTATAAATACTCTGAATTTTTAAATACAGATATGTGCATTAAATGTAGGTAGCTGCATTTAAATGCAGATACCTTTATTTAAATGCAGATATCTGCATTTTAAATATAGATATCTGTATTAAATTGGTTTTAACCCAAACGAGCCACCATAAAAAGCAATACAAGAATTCCGCGGAAGGCGTCATCGCACCTGCTGGGGCAAAAGTCACAGGAGCCACAATCAGAACGTGGTTATTAAATAAGTTTATTTCATTCTTAGCAGTGCTTACTTGGAAAACTGGATTGAAAAAAATGTAGACAAAGTGCCTAGTGGGGCACATATATTCCATGCCAGTTCCATTCCCTCTAATGGCTATATCTTCAGCACTGACTTTTCGTATCATACAGCCCAATGATAATGGAACGTTGACGTAAAATGTGTAAAAGTCACTGGAGCATGAAATATAGGTCAAGGTCACGGGTCAAGGTACCTGCTAATTCAGTACATCAAGGAGAAGCACAGTGCAAGGTATGGTGGTTGTAGGCCTTATAGTTGAGGAGTTATCAAACATCAACGTAAAAGGTGTCAAATATAGGTCAAGGTCATCGGGTCAAGGTACCTGCCAAGCCAGTGCAATGAGGTGAAGCACTATGCAAGGTTTAGTGGTTGTAAGTCTTATATTTGAGGAGATACCGAACATTAACATAAAATGTGTCTAAGTCACTGGAGTGCACAATATAGGTCAAGGTCACCAGGTCAAGGTACCTGCCGAGTCAATACATCAAGAAGTGCTATGTAAGGTTTGGTGGTTGAAGGCCTTCGGGACAGTTGAGGACATATGGAAGGGTGACGTAAAAGGTGTAAAAGTCAATGGAGCGCAAAATATAGGTCAAGGTCACCCAGTGAAGGTACCTGCGGAGTCCCTACATTGAGGAGAAGCACTATGCAAGGTTTGATGGTTGTAGGCCTTGCAGTTGAGGAGATATTGAACGTTGACATAAAATGTGTAAAAGGCACTGGAGCGCAAAATATAGGTCAAGGTCACCGGGTCAAGATACCTGCCGAGTCAGTACATCTAGGAGAAGCACTATGCAAAGTTTGGTGGCTAGAGGTCTTACACTTGAGGAGATCTGGAACATTGACGTAAATTATGTCAAAGTCACTGCAGCCAAAATATAGGTCAAGGTCACCAGGTCAAGGTATCTGCCAAGTCAGTACATTGAGAAGAAGCACTTTGCAAGGTTTGATGGTTGTAGGCCTTATAGTCGAGGAGATATCGAACGTCGACGCAAAATATGTCAAAGTCACTGGAGCGCAAAATATAGGTCAAGGTCATCGGGTCAAGGTACCTGCCAAGTCAGTACATCTAGGAGAAGCACTATGCAAGGTTTGGTAGTTGTACGCCTTATAGTTGAGAAGATATGGAACGTCAACATAAATTGTGTCAAAGTCAATGGAGCGCAAAATATAGGTCAAGGTCACTGGGTCAACATACCTGCCAAGTCAGGAGGTCAGGGAGATGTGTCATGCAAGGTATGATGGTTGTTGTAGAATTGTAGTTGATTAGAATACTAACTTCGACGTAAATGTCGAACTTCGACATAACAGAACTGTTAACAGACAGACGGACGGATGAACGGACAGACGAATGGAAAAGCGGGCACCTATGTCGCAAAGTCCGGAGGTCAGGGAGATGTTTCATACAAGGTTTGATGGTTGTTTAGTTTTGTAGTTGATTAGAATACTAACTTTGACATAAATGTCGAAGTTCGACATAACAGAACTGTTAACAGACAGACAGACGGACGGACGAACAGACAGACAAATGGAAAAGTGGGCACCTATGTCGCAAAGTCAGGAGGTCAGGGAGATGTTTCATGCAAGATTTGATGGTTGTTTAGTCTTGTAGTTGATTAAAATACTAACTTTGACATAAATGTCGAACTTCGACATAAATGTTGACAGACGGACGGACGAATGGACAGACATACGGAAAAGCGGACGCCTATGTCGCAAAGTCAGGAGGTCAGGGAGATGTTTCATGCAAGGTTTGATGGTTGTTTAGTCTTGTAGTTGATTAGAATACTAACTTTGACATAAATGTCGAACGTCGACATAAATGTTGACAGACGGACGGACGGACGGACTGACGGACGGACGGAAAATCGGACGCCTATATCGCACCCTGCTACAAGCAGGTGCGATAAAAATGACCTATAAAAAACACTTGTCCAAATGAATTTTAAACTAGTCACAAATTATGGCAATATGTGCAAACCAATCTGTCATTCTGCGAATACAGACAGTTCTTAAGTGATAGCATTATGCTGCATTGAAATAAAACTCATCTGTAGTTGAGGGAAGCAGTTACTGACAATTCCTGGATTCAGATGCAAGGTTACTGTATCTCATTTATAACAGAAGTAGTCTATAAGAGAATAAACTAATTCTTTGTAAAGTTAAGAATTAGATAAACTCCAGAATTATTATCATAAATGCTTCTCTTTTCTACAGATTATTTTAACAAGAGAAAGTGAACAAATATTTATTTTTTTCTTTTTTTTATTCCATAAAAGATTATAGGACTAGACTACTGATGGTGCCAAGTATAAGATAATAAGACATGACACATGTATAATTCTTTTGTCATATGAAAGAACCGTTTACAGAAGTCTTTTCATTGCAGAAAGTGTCATTGTTACATATAATAACTACATTGTAGGTCTTGAAATTTGCACTTGTCAGCTCATATTTATGAGTAGATGTTCTTTAAGGGCAAGTGAAAAAAAAAATCAAACGGCTTGCCCAACAGGACAGGTATGTTTTTTCGCAGTAAGGGTAAATAGTGAAAAATTTGGATTACCTAGCATAATTACGAAGTTCTAAAAGTCACTCCAAAATGTCATAAAAAGATGTCAAAATCTGCTGACAAGTTAAAATTTCAATTCTGGAAGGTGTCTGTTAGAGTTTACTATTCCGCAGCAAAACAGCAACAGTAAACCCGCTTCAGTACGTGAACTAAATTCCATGACTTTATGGACAGGTTTGTTTTTAGTACCAAATATAAGACTAAGGATGAGTACAGCTTAAGGGCAAGTAACAATATGAGGCCACTTGCCCTACAGGAGGAGTTAGTTCAAGAAAAAATTTTGAGCCCTGAATAATATAACACGAGATAGTCCAGTGATGAAACTTTGTAGAACTGCAGATTTTTGTTGTTGTTTTTTTTTGTTTTTTAGCTCACCTGGACTGAAGGCTCATGGGGAACTTATAGGGTGGTAGTCCATTCTTCATCCATCAGTTATCCGTCAGTACCTTTAATCAGTTATATCTGCAGTCTGCAGGCCGATCTAAATCATTTCTCATCTATAGCATGCCTTTGGTGGAGCTTTACTTTTCATGGTAACCCAATGAAAACCTTGGATGCTATAGCAACCAAAAAGTCCCATACACATATTGTGGTGAAAATGTTGTCCAAGCAGCGTGCAACAGCGACTTTGTTTTATGATCAGATCTATATCAAACTTGCTACTAATGAAGCTGGACATAAATCTTGCACAAGTTTTCAACCAGATCAGACCACTTGCATGAGTTACCTGCTCTTTCAGCAAAATTTCAAATTCTCTGATTTTTCCCTGCAGGGATTTTTTTCCCACCATTTTCCCTGTTTTCCAGAGTGCGTGGCCACCCTGGGTTACCTAACCACACGTTTACTGGGCAGGCTTAGTCCTCTAAGCGGTTAATCAGTATTGTGTACATTCTTTTGCCAAAAAAAGTCTACTGAGATAATGTTGAATCTGACAGCTGGAATGCCCCCCAACCACCCTCCCCCCTGTGGGCCCCCGTAGCCTAGTGGATAAGAGAAACAACTCTTAATCCATTAGGTTTCTCACCGCTGTGGTTCGAGCCTCCCTTGGGTCATATGTGGGAAACCCAAGTTCTGATTATGGGTGGTCAGCTGTTTTTTTTTTTCTGCAGGTTCTCCGGTTTTCGCCCACTTTTGATGAACAATCAGCTCGATTTAAGTGAAATATTCTTGAAAGGGTCGTAAAACCCAAATCCCCCTCAAATCACCGTTAAGAACTGTTTGGAAAGCCTATTATTTTCACTCTAGATATGCGATAATGCTCAGATATCTGTGGAGCTTTTTTCTACTTTCGTTTCAACCGGATGTCACGTTGCGCGCGCGCAAGGTATAGGTTCTTCTGGAATACCACCGAAAATACTGACAAAACTATTGTGCGTTTTATTCTTACCTTAAAATCTCACCTTTGCCTGATTTTTATTTGTTTTTAGCATGGAAACGTGATATCTGTTAGGTTTAACAGTTGCTGTCACCGGGTGATTGAAAACAAACGCTGAAAACGGAAGTGACGTATTTAAAGGTTCACAATTTCCGGTTACACAAAAAAATTAGCCTTAGTATAGCAATTTTTGAATAGAACAGAATACTACCATAAAGCAACCAACTCTCGTTGTTGCCGCTTCGCGGCAACAACTCGTTGGTTGGTTGCTATAACCTAAGTACCAGGACAGACAGGCCTAACAAGTGCAGACCCAGATCAGACACTGCTGAATGTGGCATATGATTTGGTTTTCACACATAAACAGTTTCAGGTTAAGACTTTTTTTTAACGATTAATACTTTGCATGCTGGGTAAAAACTTCAGCAGACTACATTTTGAAATATCTTTTTTATTTTTTCAAGAGAACTGGATTTGTCACTTCACGCAAATTGTCTCCTAAGGAGACAAATTGAATGAAGTGTCAGATACTATTTTCTAGGAAAAATAAGAAAAATATCATCAGTTTGTCTGCTGAATCTGCTCGTAACATGGTAAATGTTACAGTGCCAATCACAGTTGAAAATATACAAAACTTTTCAGAGAAAAATAATATGTGAATCATCTGGTAGGTGAAGTCTTTTTTGTTCTGCAAAATACCCACCCCCTCCAAGGCCCACTCCACTCCCCACCCCCTCCCCTAAAAAAACGCAAAATATCTTCTGCTGCAGTTGTGATTAGGCTTTTAAGGGTTAATCCAAACTGATTGGGAATGAAGTTATTTCCACTTTTTTCAAGTGCCCTTCATGAGGACAGAATATACAAACCCAGCTAGTTATAGTTAGAGATTGGAATGTACTCTTGCTTCTGTAAGTTCTGAGGGTATTGTCTCAAGGTTGTCTCAACAACAACAAGATTTATAGTCTTAGTCAGGTCTAGAAAATAAATATCCTTGCTCCACACCCTTGGTGAAAGAATGGCTTTGAGCAGTATTAACCTAATCAATATGGGTTCAGATGACAGATCACCTGCTATGCAGGATGTTAATTACCCTTAACCCTTAAAGCACCAAGAAAAACTGCATCTGAAAATGTCGTCTGTTTAAGTCGTCTGCTGAATATTCTTGCAAACTTCTCAAAGCTATTTTTTGCGTACCTGCAAACAGTGTGGACCCTGATCAGACTGCTCCTAAAGGAGCAGTCTGATCTGGGTCCACACTGTTTGCAACAATGACTTTTAAAGTAACCGGCAGAAGACAAAGCAGACGACAATTGCTGTGATTGGCGCTTTAAGGGTTAAAACACTAATCAAGACTGCAGCAGATGACATTGATCTATGTGTATTTTTTCCTTTTTCAGAGGCAGACCAGTCACATGAAATACCAAGTCTTATTTTTCTATTAGAAAAAATCTAAAAAAAATAAATAAATAAATAAATTAGAATGCATTTTTGCTCAGCACTTTAAAGTTTAAGAAAATTATTAAAACTGCTTAACCCTGTAAGGTTTAGAAAATTATATTGGTCATAAAAGTGATGTTGGAATGATAAACAGACCCTGAAGAGACAGCTCCTTTAGAGCACCACTATCATGTTTAGTTACTGTAAATGTCCTACACTTTCGTGCACCAAATGTTCTGAAAAAATGGCATATGCAAACTGTGTAGACCCAGATCAGACTGCTCCTGAAGGAGCAGTCTGATCTGGGTCTGCACTGTTTGCCATTTCACTAAGAATTTCAAGAAACAAGTGCATAAAAAGCAAAATTTAGGCAAAAAACAAAAGTATGGAATAAAGTGTTCAAAATTTTAGGACATTTACCGCAATCAATATGAACAATATTTATCTTTATCCTTGGACAGGACTACTGCTTAATCCTTTCACCCCTGAGTTTCTGAGTCAACTACTCCACAATTTTAATTTGGACATGTACATTGTTGCAAATATGAGTATCAGCCAAAAATGCATAACAGAATGGCAAACAGTGTAGATCCTGTTGCAAGCTCATTACAAGCAGTCCCATCAGAATCTACACTGTTTGAAAAGGTATCCAAGTTGATCTGTGATCTGCAGAGGTGAAATGAATGTTTACTACATGCTTGCATTTTGTCCTTAGGCATCTTTGAATACTTACTGCATGCTTGCATTATGTCCTCAGGAACCTTTGAATGCTTATTGCATGTTTGCATCGTGTCCTTAGGTACATTTGACTACTAACTGCATGCTTCCATTATGTCCTTAGGCACCTTTGCCTGCTTACTGCATGGTTGCATTATATCTTAAGGCACCTTTCAATACTCACTGCATGCTTGCATCATGTATTTAGGTACCTCTGTATGCTTCCTGCATGCTTGCATTATATTCCTAGTTACTGCATGCTTGCATTATGTCCTTAGGCACCTTTGAATGTTTACTGCATGCTTGCATTATGTCCTTAGGCATCTTTGAATGTTTACTGCATGCTTGCATTATGTCCTAAGGCACCTTTGAATACTTTCTGCATGCTTGCATTATGTCCTTAGGTACATATAAATGCTTACTGCATGCTTGCATTATGTCCCTAAGTACTGCAGGCTTGCATTATGTCCTTAGATACCACTGAATGTTTACATGCTTGCATTATGTCCCTAGGTATTGCATGTTTGCATTATGTCCTTAGACACCTTTGACTACTTGCTGAATAATTGCATGTTCTTAGGTTACCTTTGAATGTTTAGCCCATGCTTGCATTACATCCTTCTTTAGTGAATGATAGGCACCTTTGAATACTTACTGCATACTTGCATTATGTCCTTAGGTACCTTTGAATGTTTACTGCATGCTTGCACCATGTCCTTAGGTACATCTAAATGCTTATTGCATGCTTGCATTATGTCCCTAAGTACTGCATGCTTGCATTATGTTCTTAGGTACCTTTGAATGTTTAGCCTATGCTTGCATTACATCCTTAGGTAGTGAATAATTGCATTATGTCCTTAGGCACCTTTGAATACTTACTGCATACTTGCATTATGGCCTTATGCACCTTGAATATTTTCTGCATGCTTGCATTATGTCCTTAGGTACATCTAAATGCTTCCTGCATGCTTGCATTATGGCCCTAAGTATTGCATGCTTGCATTATGTCCTTAGATACCGTTGAATGTTTACATGCTTGCATTATGTCCCTAGGTATTGTATGTTTGCATTATGTCCTTAGACATATTTGACTACTTGCGTAGGCACCTTTGAATGTTTAGCCTATGCTTGCATTACATCCTTAGATAGTGAATGATTACATTATGTCCTTAGGCACCTTTGAATACTTACTGCAAACTTGCATTATGTCCTTAGGTACCTTTGGATATTTACTGCGTGCTTGCATTATGTCCCTAGGTATTGCATGCTTGCATTTTACCCTAAGGCACCTTTGAATACTTACTGAATAATTGTACTATGTCCCTAGATACCATAAATGTTTACTGCATGCAAGCATTATTTTCTTACACACTTTTGAATACTAACTACATGATTGCATTACATCCTTAGGTACCTTTGAATGTTTACTACATGCTTACATTATGTTCTTAGGCACCTTCCAATGCTTACTACATGCTTGCATTATGTCTTTAGGTACCTTTGAATGCTTACTGCATGCTTGCATTATGTCCTTAGGCACCTTTGAATGCCTAGTGAATGCTTGCATTATGTCCTAAGGCACACCTGAATACTTACTGCATGCTTAAAGTACGTCCTTAAGTACCTCTGAATGTTTACTGCATGCTTGCATTATGTTCCTAGGTACGGCATGCTTGCATCATATCCGTAGGCACCTTTGAATATTTACTGAATAATTGCACTGTTCCTAGATACCATTGAATGTTTATTGCATGCTTGCATTATGTCCTTAGGCACTTTTGAGTCCTAAGATACCTTTGAATGTTTACTGCATGCTTACATTATGTTCTTATATACCTTTCAATGCTTTCCGTATGTTTGCATTATGTCTTTAGGTACCTTTCAATGCTTACTGCATGCTTGCATTATGTCATTAGGCACCTTTGAATGCCTCTTGCATACTTGCTTTATGTCCTAAGGGACATTTTAATACTTACTGCATGCTTGCAATATGTCTTTATGTACCTTTGAATATTAAATGCCTTCTTACATTGTGTTATTAGGCACCTTCCAATGCTTACTGCTTGCTTGAATTATGTCTTTAGGTACCTTTGAATGCTTACTGCATGCTTGTATTATGTTCTAAGGCACCTTTGAATGCCACTTGCATGCTTGCTTTATGTCCTAAGGGACATTTAATACTTACTGTGTGCTTGCATTGAGGTTTTACAGCCCAGTCAACCCAGTGGGGTCATGTCGAGTATGGTCAGTTTAGCAAACCACACTTCTACTGGGCAGGCTTAGTCCAGTATTGTGCACATTCTTTCGCCAGAAACTAACAACTGCCCTTCTTGAATCAGCGGAAGGGATAGAATGACCGTAGAAAATATTTCAAGATCAATCTCCACTAAAGAATGTTGCTGACCCGGCAGGGGTCAAACCTGCAACCTCCTGATCACCAGTCGGACACACATCCAACTCAGCCATCGAGGCCCGCATACTGCATGCTTGCATTATGTCGCATACTGCATGCTTGCATTATGTCCTTAGGAACCTTTGAATATTAAATGCATGCTTACATTGTGTTCTTAGGCACCTTCCAATGCTTACTGCATGCTTAAATTATGTCTTTATGTACCTTTGAATGCTTACTGCATGCTTGCATTATGTCCTTAGGTACATTTGAATACTTACTCCATGCTTGCATTATGTCTTTAAGTACCTTTGAATGTTTACTACATGCTTGCATTACATCCCTAGGTACTGCATGCTTGCATTATGTCCTTGGGCACCTTTGAATGTTTACTGCATGCTTGCATTATGCCCCTAGGTACTGCGTGCTTGCATTATGTCCTATGGCATCTTTGAATGCTTACTGCATGCTTGCATTATGTCCTTAGGCATTTTTTAATCTTTGCTGCATGCTTGCAATAGATCTCTAGGTACTGCATGCTTATATTATATCCTATGGCACCTTTGAATACTTAACAGCTTACTGCATGCTTGCATTATGTCCTTAGGTATATTAGAATGTATACTACATGCTTGCATATGTCCCTAGCTACTGCATGCTTGCATTATATCCTATGGCACCTTTGAATGCTTTACAGCTTACTGCATGCTTGCATTATGTCCTTAGGTACATTAGAATTCATATTACAAACTTGCTTATGTCCCTAGCTACTGCATGCTTGCATTATATCCTATGGCACCTTTGAATGCTTTCTTCATGCTTGCATTATGTCTTTAGGTACATTAGAATGCATCCTGCATGCTTGCAAATGTCACTAGGCACTGCATGCTTGCATTGTATCACTAGACACCTTTGAATGCTTACTGCATGCTTGCATTATGTCTTTAGGTATTCTTGAATGCTCATTGAATGTTTGCATTATGTCCTTTCAATGCTCACTGAATGCTGGCATTATTTCCTTTAATACCATTGAATGCTTACTGCATACTTGCATTATGCTCATAGGTACGGCATGCTTGCATTATGTCCTTAGGTACCTTCAAAGTCTTACTTACTATGCCTGCATTATATTCTTAGTCAAATGCTAACTGAATGCTTGCATTATGTTCTTAGGTACTTTCAAATACATACTGAATGCTTGCATTATGGTTTGAGATATCTTCAAATGCTTACTGAATGTCTGCTTTGTTCTGAAGTATATTTGAATACTTAGTAAATGCTTGCATTATGGTCTTAGGTACCTTCAAATGCTAACTGAAAGCTTGCATTACATTCTTCGGCACCTTCAAATGCTTACTGCATGCCTGCATTATATTCTTAGGTACCTTTTTTGCCTACATGTTTTGTATACTGTTCTGAGCAAGAGGACTTCTAAAAAAAGCACACATCAATATTATCTGGAACAAGATCATTTCTTTTAAAGGACACTCACATCAATACATCTATAGATACATGCAATCTAATTATTTGTGTTATTATCCATATTTGTTGTGAATAATATGAACTGATTCACCAGTAACGACAGCTGGACGTTTCTTTTTTCTTTCCTTACTTCAAACATCAATAATGTCAATCCTTATAACTTATGTGACTCAACCATATAAATGGAGTGAAATGTGGCAAACTAAAGCACCACTGTTACAATGCAAAAGGTAGAAATTTCTACATTTTGCATTAGCCTCATTGCAAAATGTAGAAATTCACTTTTTCTCCATTTTGCGTCAATATGATCAATATCGATGCAAAATGTAGAAAGATTTTACCATTAGTGTATGTGGTTGTATTATGTCTCCCCATCTAGGAGATTATCATTTTTGTTACTGTCATCTGTCTATCTGTCCACTGTACTGTGAACTATACCCAATGTCACCTCATTTGCCTTACTACAGTCAAATCAATTAGATTCATAGTTCAACCTTCAGGATGCCATAGGCAATCAATGTCGCCAGGGGATAAAATAAATAGAAAGACTTTTATTTGCTATTTTCACACACCAGGCCACAATGGTTGTAGAGACAATGGATCTTGTAATCCCAATGGCTAATTTTTACTGCTTCCTTGAAATAACACTAAACACTCTAGGGAAATGTAAGAACCATTGATTTGTTTTTGTCTTTTTTGCAAATCTGTTCTAATGTCCATTTACTGCTTTGGAGGACAGAAGAAAAAGCCTCAACAGGAAAAAAGGGTCTTACCACATACATAAGCTCGGACAGCAAAGATCAGCCTTTGCATCATGGGGGCTGATGACTGCAATATTTACTCTAAATGTTGACACTTTACAGCTGGCTATAAAAAGTGTCATTTTGTTGAATATTTGCTGCATTACTATAAATAAAACTTAAAATTTTGCTCGTGCTATTTTATTTCCTTTATGTAACTGAATCCAGACTTTCAGTTTTAACTTGTCTCAATCATGCTTTTGTCTATTAAATTCCATGTACAGTCACCAAGCAAGTGTGCATTTCATGCAAATTGGTTCATATAACATTATTCTGAAAATTTTAGATATTTTGAAAAAGTGAAACATATATCATCATCAATGGATTTTTGATTAACATGCAGGTACATCCACATCAGTGGGCCCCATTCTAGGTAGCTGGCTTGCTGCACATATGGCAGATCTCACACCAGATCTCAAGGTATATCATGAAGGTTGATAGCCGAGAGCTTCCACTCTCTGCAATCCCTCTCTGTCAGCTGCTTCCATGTCATCTTTGGCCTCCCAGGCCCATGCTTTCCATCAACCTGTAGGTCAAAGGCTGTCTTGACTGCACCATTCGAGCATTCCACATGTCCATACCAGCAGAGCCTTCTCCTTCAGAATGAGATCCAGATCCTCAATGCCAAGCCGCGCAAGTAGCTCATTAGATCTGGTGGTGACAATGTCTTGCGACTTGACATTGCAGATCTGTCTGACCAATGCCCTGTCATTTCGCAGCAGACGTTGGAGGTTTGGCTTTGTCAATGGCCAAGTCTCACTGGCATGGAGCATTGCACTCCGCACACAAGAGCTGTACACGTGGCCATGTGTCTTGAAAGAGAGGTGGTAGGAAGGGAGGACTGGTAGCAGCTCCTTGAACTTCTTCCAGGCACTTTCACACATGTTGTGGTTGAAAGTTCACAGCCACCAGCTGCTGAGAGCATGTCTCCTAGGTAGCAAAAGGAAGCTACCACCTCTAGCTTGTCAAGTCCGATTTGGACTTCCCTCTGTCCAAGGGGTGTGCAGTTCCTGGCACTGTGTACATCAGTAATCAGGGTCCTTTGTCAAGTGCTTAAGCCTACTGCATTTCTTGTGCACCCAGTACTTGCAGCCATTGCAGAAGATGCTGTTGCTGCCCACTCCAGTGCAACAGACAGCACATGGAAACTCGCCTGAACTCTGCAAGAGGTCCACGCCCATACCACAGATCATGATCATTTACTCTCAGTTCTTTCTCCTCCACTGCTTCTTTCCATGTTAAGAGCCTCTTGACAGATTCCTCGAGCGATTCAGCGATGATAACAAGATCATCGGCATAGAGGTCCTCCTAGGGGACCCTAGAGCAGAACTCGTGTGATAAGGCTTCAAGCACAATTATGAAGAGCAGCAGACAGAGTACCGAGCCTTGGTGAACACCGACCTTCACTTCAAACTCTTCACTGTACCCCTCCCCAACACAGACACTGCTCCGCGCATTGGCATACATTCCCTGCACCAGTCGCACAATCCACTCCTCCACACCAAGTTTTCTCAGTGCCCATCAGATGACCTTCCGAGGCACTCAATCAAATGCCTTCTCCAGGTTTACGAAAGCCATATATATATATATAAAAAAACCCTGACTTCAAGCTACCTACCCTTATCTTTTCTTTTTTGTTTGTTTGTCTTCTCTTTTACATGAGCAGCCATTTTTACATGGGATTCTTTTTTTGTTTTTAATTGGGAAGTGGTGGGGGTTCATTTTGTGTCATCTCTCATAGGAAGGGAGAAAAGGACAGAAGAGTAAGTAGAGGAGGGGAAACAAAGGGCAGGATGAGGAAAACAGTGCAGAAATAGAAGATCTACTAACATGCCTCCTACCCCTACCTACTGCAATTACACCAGGCCTTTACCACCATCTTACCACTGGAAGGGAAAACATATCTTTTTAACCAATAAATACAATTAGAATGCACAGTCGATGGCGGGCCATTGCAAATCCCCAGGCTCGTTGTTAATGATGCTAATAGCATGACTGACGGATGAAAGGATGGACACACAAACAAACGGGTTTGCTCTCCCACAGCCTCACCATGAGAGGAGGTCATGTAGCAAGTTTGGTTAAATTCTATCCAGTGGTTTAGGAGATGATAGCGTAACAGACAGATGGACAGACAACGGACACATGGAAGGACGGATGCACAGAAAAATAATGTTATTCTTGCACACCCTTACCATGTGGGGAAGTGATGTAGCAAGTTTGGCAGTGGTTTAGGAGGAGATAGCGTGACAGACAGACAGATGGATGAAGGCATTCACAAACCCGATTGCTTTTTTAAACAAGAGGCCCACAGGCCACAACTCGCTCACCTGAGTGAAACCGCCACTGCAGATATGCAGATGACATGCAACATTTTTCCAATTCTCTTATGACAAGGCAATGGCTTAAACAGTTTTTGAGATATCTTGCTTACAAGGTTAAAATGCTGAAATTTTCAAAACACCATAAGTAAAAAAAAGTTAGATGTTTTTCAGAAGTCATTTGGTTAATCTACTTATGCTGTCCTTTAAAGGTTTTTTTTTTTCTATTTTTAGCTCTGGAAACCATTTTGTTCAGCAGAGCAGAACCATTTTAGCAATTTTGGCAAAGGGACATAAGAGGAACATTGACGTGAAATTATTTTGAAATCTTGCCACTGGCCATGGAGATGTCGTTTAAAGGTTTTTCTATTTTTAGGTCTGGTGACCATTTTGTTCAGCAGAGCAGAACCATTCTGGCAATTTGGTAAAGGGGGATAAGAGGAACATTTCTGTGAAATCATTTTGAAATCAGGACACTGGCCAAGGGGGAGATGTTTAAAGGTTGTTTTTTTTTTCTATTTTTAGCTCTGGCAGCCATTTTGTTCAGCCGAGCAGAATTTTTTTTAGCAATTTTGGTAAAGGGCCATAAGAGGAACACTTCTGTGAAATTACTTTGAAATCAGGACACTGGCTGCGGAGGAGATGTCTTTTAAAGGTTTTTCTATTTTTAGCTCTGGCCGCCATTTTGTTCAGCCAAGCAAAGCCATTTTAGTAATTTTGGTTGAGGGCCATTGGTGGAATACTTCTGTGCAAATATTTTGAAATCAGGCCATTGGCCAAGGATGAGAGTCGTTTGAAGATTTTCTATTTTTTAACTCTGGGGGCCATCTTGTTCAATGGAGCAGAACCATTGTGGCCATCTTGGATTTTCGATCGACATAATTTTAGCTTGTTTCGATCCAGAAGTCATCCTGTGGCTAAAGAGCAAGTTTCGGCTCAAAGGGATCTAAGGTTTGAGAAGAGATGTCGAAAATTGATTTTCAAGATGGCGGCTGTGGTGGCCATCTTGGATATTCTACCGGCTCATTTAGCCATTTTGCGTCTCATAAGTGCCCAAATGCTCATCATCAAGTTTTGATTCAACTGGATTATAGAGGAGACGTCCAAAATATGAATTCTCAACATTTTTCCCATATGAATGTATAGGGCCCATATAAATGCATGAGGAAGCAAATTTGATCTTGCCGTAAAAGTCAAACCAACGTAGGACCATCATTTTAGCAATTTTGGTAGATCTCCTGTCCCCGAGGATTTGTGCAAAGATAAGGCCTCAGGGCTTATTTGGTTCTAGAGAAGAAGATTTTTAAAGGTTTTACCATATATGAGCATGGTCAATGGACCGTGACCATTTTAGCAATCTTTGTTCCCCAAACCTAAGGAGGCTCCACATAAAATTTGACAATATTGGCCCAGAGGCTTCAGAGGAGAAGACGTTTGAAATTCTCAACACTTTTCCCATACAAATGTATGGTGCCCATATAAATGCATAGGGAAACAAACTTGACCTTGCCGTAAAAAGGTCAAACATCAATGTAGAACAATTATTTTAGCAACTTTGGTAGACCTCTTGTCCCCGATGATTTGTGCAAAGATTCAGCCCAAAGGCATCCTCTGTTCTGAGAAGAAGATTTTAAAAGTTTTTAACCATATATGGGCATGGCGGCCATCTTGGTCTATGGACTGTGACCCTTTTAGCAATCTTTCATTCCCCCATCACTAAGGCGGCTCCACATGTAATTTGAGCAACATTGGCCCAGAGGCTTCAGAGGAGGTCGTTTGAAATTCTCAACATTTTTCCCATACAAATGTATGGTGCCCATACAAATGCATAGAGAAGCAAAATTAACCTCGCCGTAAAAAAATCAAATGTCAATGTACAAAAATTATTTTAGCAACTTTGGTAGACCTCTCATCACCAAGGGTTTGTGCAAAGATTCAGCCCAAAGGCATCCTCGGTTCTGGAGAAGAAGATTTTTAAAGGTTTTTACCATATATGGGCATGGCAGCCATATTGGTCAACGGACAGCCACCATTTTAGCAATCTTTTGTTCCCCCAACCTAAGGAGGCTCCACATGAAATTTGAGCCACATTGGCCCAGAGGCTCCAGAGGAGAAGTCATTTGAAATTCTCAACATTTTTCCCATACAAATGTATGGTGCCCATACAAATGCATACGAAAGCAAACTTGACCTAGCCGTAAAAAAGTCAAACGTCAATGTACAACAATTATTTTAGCAGCTTTGGTAGACCTCTCATCCTTGATGATTTGTGCGAAGATTCAGCCCCAAGGCATCCTTGGTTCTGGAGAAGAAGATTTTTAAAGGTTTTTACCATATGTGGGCATGGCGGCTATCTTGGTCAACGGACCAAGACCATTTCAGCAATCTTTCATTCCCCCAACCTAAGGAGGCTCCATATGAAATTTTTTGGCTCAGCAGCTTCAGAGGAGAAGTCGTTTGAAAATGTTAATGGATGGACGGACACACAGATGGATGGACGGACGGACGATGGACGAAAAGTGATCACAATAGCTCATCCTGACCATAGCTCAGGTGAGCTAAAAAGCATGGGGATAATAAAAATGTGCATAGGCTGTTACAACACAAGATTTTGCACTAAATCATAGCAAAACCCTGCAAATTTAACCCTTGTCCTGCTGAACCTGGATGAACCCTGCTTTTGCAAACAGTGTAGATCCAGATCAATGGCTTCTGAAGAAGCCAACTGATCTGGATCTGCACTGTTTGCCATTAAGTATATGAATTTATAGCAACAACCCAGATCAAGCAATCTGATTGGCTGAAAATTAGAAATGGGAGGGACATCTTAATTTATTCAGCAAGACAAGGGTTAAGTCTTCTGAGAAAAGAATCAAGTAGAACAGGATATTCTGAAAGCTGTGGAAAGCAGTGTAGGTATAGATAAAAGTGGTTTTCAAAAGATAATTCTTAGCCTCTCCATCCACTCTGTAAGTTGAGTTTTCCAGAGTTAATTTTTGTTATTTTTGCATCAAAATGTCTTGTGGGTACTCACTGAAATTGCCTCGCTGAGGCAATTTCATTGAGTACCCACAAGATATGTTCTTGAGCAAAAATAACAAAATATGTCCCAAATTATCACCTCAGCTATCACATTTCTTGAGACAATGAACATATACTTTATCTGAGCTTTCATTTTTCTCATGTGCATGTGTACTAAGGCTCATTTTTTTCAAGACATGACTCAAACAGCTGTTAAAAAAGATGAATGAGATAATGCAAGTATGAAAATGTGTCATGCAAATTTCCATTTCAAGCCATACAACTGGTCAGTTTCACACCCAAGACGACTGGCAAAGAATTGTGAATTAAAGCCCTGCAAGCACTGCTCCATGCCCTGCCACTGCGCTTACATCAAGCAAGTGCCATAACTCTGTCAAAAATAAAATCAAAGGGAAGGTGCATTAGTCTTTCCCTAAGTATTATCAACATTGATGCATGTACATGTGTAAACTTTGGCTACGTACAATGTTCATAGGGCAATAACTCCAAAAGTAGGCAAACCAGAGTTATGGTTCAGGTGTTCTGCATGTCATCTCTTAGTGCTTTACATTTGTGTGAAGTTATATGAAAACATAGAGCGGACACAAATACATAGTAGAAATGGCTATTTTCAATATCTACTATGTTCAAAGGGCCACAACTCCAAAAGTAGGTTAACCAGAGCTATGTCTTTTGTATTCTGTGAGTTGTCTCATGGTGCTTTACAGTTGTGAGAAATTTCATAATAGTATCTCGGAGAGTTTTCAACTTACAGAGCTGACACGAGAACATGGTAGAAATGGCTATGTTAAATGTTCAAATGGCAATAACTCCAGGAGTAGGCATATAAGAGTTACAATTCATGTGTTCTGCATGCTGTCTCATAATGCTTTACATTTGTGCGAAGTTTCAAGAAAATATCTTGGATGGTATCAGAGTTATGGAGCGGTCACCCAATGGTGGAAGCCCCGACAGACAGATGGAAGGACACTCAAAATTTCTAAGGGTATAAATAACACCCTCGTCACTTTTTCTGCCAGGGCAATGTGAAGCACTGTCCCCTTTGAATATCATTATTTTCTTTTGCACATTAACTTTTAGCATTCTCATCAACAGATGACAAAATGACAATATTTATTTCATCATTCCAAGAAAATATGACCTGATATTTCCATAGCAACAGATAAGGCACTTTTTTCATCAGAAAATTGCTGATGTCTTTCTTATTTCTCCACGAAAACATATGTTGTGGGTACTCATTAGAAGCGCCTTGGCGAGGCACTTCTAATGAGTACCCACAACATACGTTTTCATGGAGAAATAACAAAAATATTATGTGGATACCCCCTCTTATCTGTAGCTATGTAATTTCATGCAAATTGTACCCTAAGGAGACAATATGCATGTAATGTCAAACCCAATTTGGTGAAAAAATGTGGAAAATATTACAAACTGACAACGAATTGATCTTTTGTACCCTGCATGCTAAGTGTTCATAAAAAAAAAAAAAGAAAAAAAAAAGCCTACTGCAAACTGAGAGCATGCAATACTCATCGTACAGATTCAACAAACTCAGAGTCAAAGAAACTGTTCAGATTGTGCAGATGCTGATACCTCCTACTAACTTGCATTTTTTTTTAAAAAAGAAAATTGCGCTACACATGCTGCAGGAAGCTTAGTTGCAGAAAATGTTACATGGGTAATTTTGGACAGTTTTAGTAGCTTAGGGAAAGTAAATAAAAAAATGAAACAATAATATCCAGCCACTATCATGTGGCAGGCAGATGACTCTGTCAAAAATTTACAAACTTTGCCCATTAGCAATCATAAACCAGATCTCCACAATACCACTTACAAAAATACAGATATATAACAGGTGGACACAGACAATCAACATGAAACCATATGAAAGGAGACATTTCAGATGACACGTCAAACCAAAATCCTATTTTCTGGGGAAAAATAAGAACAAGACCTGTCGCCAGACAGGATAGCTCGCCTGAACTTGCGCATGTCAATCAAATAAAAAATAGAACTATGAACTTAAAATTAGGACCGCATTTCTGAACTAGAGATGGTGTTTATGAAACACTATGCCCCAAACCTCAGCTCAACCTATACAGAACTCGTTTGTAAACAGAATTACAATTTAAAGTAGCAAACCTGAAAAAATAAGGTATAGCAAACAATATCAATATTTTACTTCTAAATCTCATTTTATTGTAGAAAGTACTTACTAGTTGTTTATGTAAGACTGCTGATGGTTGTCTAGAAAAACAAATATGTGTCAAAAATGCCCAAAATGACAAAGGGCCATAACTCAAGAAGTACTTTTCAGAATTTATTCAAAAGTTAATCAGGTCATCTACGCATGGCTACCAATCTATTCCTTAAATTTCAAGGCTCTAGTTTCAATAGTTTTTAAGATATTTTGCTGACAAGATTTCATCCATTTTTTTTTCAAATGGCCATAACTCAGGAAAGGGGCATAATCCTGATAAAAAAAATAATAAGTGTCAGCTATTATTTTCATGAGAAATCCATATATGAAATTTCAAAATCCTAGCATGCACAGTTCAAAACTTATGCTATGCATCAAAAAGTCTGCAATGTAAAAATGCCCAAAATGACAACGGGCCAGAGCTTGAGAAGTATTTTTCAGAATTTATTCAAAAGTTAATCAGGTCATCTACGCATGGCTACCAATCTGTTCCTTAAATTTCAAGGCTCTAGTTTCAATAGTTTTTAAGATATTTTGCTGACAAGATTTCATCCAATTTTTTTCAAATGGCCATAACTCAGGAAAGGGGCATAATCCTGATAAAAAAAATAATAAGTGTCAGCTATTATTTTCATGAGAAATCCATATATGAAATTTCAAAATTCTAGCATGCACAGTTCAAAACTTATGCTATGCATCAAAAAGTCTGCAATGTAAAAATGCCCAAAATGACAAAGGGCCAAAGCTTGAGAAGTATTTTTCAGAATTTATTCAAAAGTAAATCAGGTCATCTACTCATCATGACCAAACTATTCCTCAAATTTCACGGCTCTAGCTTCAACAGCTTTTGAGATATTTTGCTGACAAGATTTCATTCAAATTTTTTCAAAGGGCCATAACTCAGAAATGGGGTAAAATCCTGATAAGAAAAAAATTTGTGTCAGCTATTTTGTCATGAGGAATCCATATATGAAATTTCAAAATCCTAGCATGCTGGGTTCAGAAGTTATGCTATGCATCAAAAAGCATAATGCACGGACCCATGAACCAGAAGCAATATGCCCCTCTAACTTCTTTGAAGTCGGGGGCATAAAAACAAGTATTTACATGGTTTTCTCAAATGAGTTATTTTGGCACTGTAATCAGTATAAAAGTTTATTACCATATTTTTCCTATGTATGGAGATAGACAGGACCATATGTGATAATAGTGTCACAAAAATGACCCCTCCTTAAGCACAAAATGTAATTACAGTAAACGTCCTAAAATTTTGAACACTTTATTTCATACTTTTGTCCAAATTTTGCTTTTATAAGTTTGTATCACAATGTACTTGTCAGAATGGCAAACAGGACTCCTTTGGAAGCAGTCCAATCTGGGTCCTTACTGTTTGCATATGCCATTTTGTCAAAAGTTATTGTACAAAATTCTTGGACAATTCCTGTACCTGTTTTCTAAAAATGAATCCTTCCAAAACTGCCACTCTGCATGTGAAGTAAGCATCTATCATAAGTATTCAAGCACTTTCACTATTTACCATACTTGTCCTAAAACTTAAACATTTTAACCCTTGTCCTTCTGAACCCCCGACAGGTCCTGCTTTTGAAAACAGTGTAGTTCCAGATCAATTGGTTTATGAAGAAGCCAACTGATCTGGATCTGCACTGTTTGTCATTCAGTATGTGAATTGATATCAACATACTGAATCAAGTAATCTGATTGGCTGACAGTTAGAAATGGGTGTGGCATCTTAATTTATTCAGCATGACAAGTGTTAAATACCCATGTCACAACATCAGAAAATGTACCTTTGGATATGTGCATCCAGTTAAGATTCAAATCAGCCTGCACATTCATGCAGTCTGATCATATCAGAATCTTCAATGGGCGAATTTGGATAGCAAAGGATGATGCTGGTGATTTGAGTCTTTGTTGGGCACACATGTAAGAAGGCATGTTTTCTCACACTGCGACTCACCTGCAGATGTATCTAAGACAGTGGTATGAGTGGCAAACAATGTAGACAATAATCAAAGGCCATAACTCTGTTGCAAATTTACAAAAATTGAGGCATAACAATCCCAACCCAGATCTGGTTAAGGTTAATGCATATGCAAATTTTGATCAAATTCCATCTATTCTTTCAGAAGATATTGAGCGGAAATGGAATTTTGACAATAACCATGGGCCATAATTCTGTGTAAATTTGCAAAAATTGACAGGTAACAATATCAACCTATATCTGATTCAGGTCAATGTATATTCAAAATGTTATAAATTTCTATTAATTTCCTTCGCAAGATACTGAGCAGAAACTAAATTTTGATGATACCAAGGGCTATAACCAAGTTGTAAATTTGTGGGTAACGATTCAGTCAATGTCAATGCATATGCAAAATATGGTCTAATACCTTCAATTCAATCTCAAGATATTGAGCAGAAATGAAGTCAGAATCACTCAATGATGGACAAGCTGAAAACAATATACATATATATATATATATATGCAGGGGGTAAAAATACAATATAACCCTGGAAATTTGTTCCCAAACTGAGAACAAGGGAACATTATACACACCTATAGCTAGATTCTCTAACAGGAAAAACTGGAACAGAATACTGAAGCCTTTGTGACATCACAGCTGATTGCAACTTCCTCCAGTTTCGACTTAAACCTTTTCGTTTCTTGTGTTTCAGTACCTCACCAAACACGTCATCGCTGTCATAACTGCCAGTGCTGGTAGTCGGAGAGCCAGATAACCTGGATATGCTACAGTGATGTCGCCGTACCCGTGTTTTACCAGGTGGTGAATGCTGTAATGGGGCACTTCTTGATGTAATAGGGACACTTCTTGATGTTTTAATTGGTAAACTTTTTGTAGGTCTTAAAGCTGAAATGGTAAAAGGGAAACTTTGCCATTTAATGTGCAGTTCAGTATTGTAGCAGATGACAGTACACTTTCCAAGAAAATAAGATTTGATATTTCGCTTTGTACATGAAATCTCAACCCTTATTTTCTTGTAAAATTAAACAAATTCCAATGAATCCCACAAGATGTGCAAAAAAAAAATATGTATTCATATATTTATATATCCTAACATTTACCACTCTATGGGCAAATTCAGCAGATAACAAATTCATGGTATTTTTCTTATTATTCCCAGAAAACAGGATTAGACATTTCATGCAAACTAACTCCATTGGAGACAATCTGCATCAAATGTCAGATCCTGTTTCCTGGGAAAAATAAGAAAACAATATTTCAAAATGTCATCTGCTGATTACCCAGAGTGCTAAGAGTTCAAATTTCCACCTTAGGGTGAATGGTTACACTTGATAGATTTTCTGCAAATTTTTAACAAGACAACTTTTGTGTCTTCTTGTTTATTTTCCTGCATATCAAGCCCCTTCTGAAGGGGGGTCTACTCTGAACTGAAAAAATCTGCTCCCATGGGGAGCACATTCTTTCCTTTTAGAATAGACCCCTATTTAAAAGGGCGACTAAAACAGTTTTTTAGTTACCTCCCCTGAAGGTGTATTCCCTTAGTTATCATCCTACCTGCCTGGAATTAGTAGCTTTCAGTGGATTCACGTGATTCAAGTGTTATTAATGCAAGGTCCATGGCTAAAGCAAAGTGTTAATATACTTTCCTACTCCTTCATGTAATTGTAAGTTGTATGTACTCTCTAGATGCATCTTGCTGTGGCATTTCTAATGAGTATAACAACATATTAACTGTAGTCCTGCTGATCACAGATATGCCCTGCTTTTGGAAACAGTGTAGATCCAGATCAGTTGGCTTCTGAAAAAGCCAATTGATCTGGATCTGCACCATTTGTCATTAAGTATATGAATTTGTATCAACAACCTGGATCAAGTAATCTGATTGGCAGAAAATTAAGTGGGTGTGACATCTTAATTTATTCAGTAGGACAAGGGTTAAAACTGCTGGATGATCAGGAAACAGTGTAGAAACTGATCAGTCTCTAATCTGTTTACTCAGGCCTGTATGTTCAAATGCTTAGCAGGAATAAGGTATCCATAACATGTTTTGGAGCAAAAAAAAACAAGAGCACCGCATGCGGGTGCCAATGCTCGGCTGCAGTTTCTTTTAGAAATATATAGGGCATGTTTGATTATAAGCAACAGAACTACTTAAAGAAACCATTTTTCAACAAAAATTCTAAGTCGAAAAAGGAGCATAACTGTGCCAAAAATATTTTGAGGGTTACCTCCCCTATTGGTATGAGTTCCCCTTTTCATAATGAACAACTAGTCCAAGTTTCAAGTAAATACCTTCAGTAATGACAGAGATATTACAAAATGTCTAGGTTTTTGCACGACGACGACAAAAAATCTAAGTCGTAAAAGGTGCATAACTGTGCCAAAAATATTTTGAGGGTTACCTCCCCTATTGGTATGAGTTCCCCTTTTCATAATGAACAACTAGTCCGAGTTTCAAGTAAATATCTTCAGTAATGACAGAGATATTACAAAATGTCCAAGTTTTTGCACCACGACGACGACAAAAATTCTAAGTCGAAAAAGGGGCATAACTGTGCCAAAAATATTTTGAGGGTTACCTCCCCTATTGGTATGAGTTCCCCTTTTCATAATGAACAACTAGTCCGAGTTTCAAGTAAATATCTTCAGTAATGACAGAGATATTACAAAATGTCCAAGTTTTTGCACCACGACGACGACAAAAATTCTAAGTCGAAAAAGGGGCATAACTGTGCCAAAAATATTTTGAGGGTTACCTCCCCTATTGGTGTGAGTTCCCCTTTTCATAATGAATAACTAGTCTGAGTTTCAAGTAAATATCTTCAGTAATGACAGAGATATTACAAAATGTCTAAGTTTTTGCACGACCACGATGACGCCAGAGCTATGACAATACCTCGTCGTTTTCGTCAAAAACAGCCAAGCTAAAAAGAATAAATAAATTATATAAAATTATGAACTGTCGATAAAATTATCTCCTTTATATCTGGAGTTTCGGAATTTCTGTCAGTGCCAGTTTTTGCCATTTACAAGATTCATATTCTGCACTCTGTTACTGACAGACCTCTATATGGTACTGATATTTACTGAAATTCTAAAATATCATTTGTGGTTGGTGACAGTGAACTATAAACATGCCTTTGTTGCATAATGGGACATTTCAGTAGCAAATGGTATATATATAAATTGTCTTAATTGCATAACCAGCCATTTCAAGTTGCATAACAGGACATTTAAATATGCATGTATATATATATAAAAACCAAAACTAAACAGGACTGCTTCGGTACTGGTGCTATCAGGGTATTCACAAACCAGGACTATTTAACCAGTAATTACGTCAATAGTCTATTGTGCAGGGAACATTATCATGATGTTACATTCTCATTGCTAGGATATTCATTTAATTTCTTCTTGAAAATCTGTACTAATCAGTGAAACTGCCGTAGAATATTGAATTACAGAATATTTTGGCATTATCTTACGTTGCTTTTCATTACCCTGACTGGCGCCATTTCTTAATTATAATCATATTTTAAGTCTACAACAATGATATGTCAAAGTCAATCCACCATGAATTATAGGTCACTGACCCACATACAGCTTTTACAAGGTGATCTTTAAGCGACACTGATCCATTATCTTAAGTACAGCATTTCTTGATCAAATAGTCATCAAGACACAAAGCATAATCGCTGGACCATAAAATATAGGTCAATAACCTACATATACTTGATCAGGTCAATCTGATGTGTCACACTGATCCATAAAACCAAATATGATGTTAATCCATCAAATAATCTAGATGATATTAAGCAAAATCCCTAGATCCCGAAATCTGAGGTCAAAGTTATGTCTTATTATCTGAAAATATGACACTCATGCATCAAATAGTGTTGGAGATATTAGACAAAATAACTGGGCCAAGATATTTAAGTCAAAAGACCTTTATTTTTACATTTATTTTTAGGTTAAATGTTGTGTCATACCGACCCATTATCCTAAAGTATGATACACGTAAGTGAAATTGGATGTAACACAAAATCACTGGCCCATGAAATATAGGTCACAGTGATCTACATCTACTTTGAGGTCAGACGTCAGGTCATACCAGTTCATATTCCGAAATATAGAAATTCATACATCAAATAACATTTAAGATTAAAGCCAAATTACTGGACCATGAAATATAGGTCACAGTGACTTACATTTATTCTGAGGTCAAACCTGGGGTCATACAGATTCATAATCCTAAATTATGATGTACATACATGAAACAGACTTCAAGATGTATAAGACAAAACCACTGGACTGTGAAATATGGATACGTAAAAACAAACTAATGGATGAACAGAGAGACTAAAACTATACACCCTTGACATACTTCGTATGCCAGGGATGTAACTAATGAAAAACTGAGAAGGCTGATAGCTGCCAAAAGTGCCCAGTTTTTGTCTATTTCCAACACTGTTAATGATTGTATCTCAGCATACATATAGTCAAACTTCAATGGTTTGAACATCTTTGGGACCATTGAAATTTGTTCTAGACATGGGTAGTTTGAACAACTGATGGTTAATCCTAGCTCTGGATCAGTAGGCAAATGGGGACAATTTAGGGATGTATTTTCTATCCTATAAAATAATGGTATATTGAGTGTACTCATTAGAATCACCTGAAAGAGTAATCATCTCAATGAGGTGGTTCTAATGAGAACACACAACATATTTTTATCATAAAATAGGAAAATCTCCCTAAAATATCCCCAAATATTTGTTTTCTTGAGAAATTTCCTAGGGACTGAAAAACCAGTTCGAATGTGCCATGATAAATGAGTCATCAGTGTTTGAGTACCGTATTTACCCTAAGTATTTGGACACTTCAACTCCTTACCATATATGTTCTAAAATTTGAACCAGTACAATTCACTACCCGATGTTGTGTCTAAAAATTGCTGGATGAGTGGCAAACAGTGTAGACTCAGATGAGACGCCGCGTTCTGCGGCGTCTCATCTGGGTCTATACTGTTTGCTCAGGCCTGTCTGTCCAAATACATATGGTAAATACGGTAGTTTAACTGTATAAGTGAAGTAAAAGAACTGATCAGAGAGGGTAGACGTACAGTCTCTTGTGGGAACTGTTCCAATACACCTGACACCCATTTTCTTACGGTACAATGTATATATGTACAATCGACTCTCGTTATCTTGACTTCACTTATCTCAAACAACCGCTTACTTCGAAGTGAAAATCTAGTCCCTGTTTAAACATCAAAATTTTACAACAGGAAAATATTGTGAAAAAGAGGAGAAATTGCTCCTAAGGAGCAATTTCTCCTCTTTTCGACAATATTTTCAATATATCTCTAACATGAGGAGTCAAATTACATATTCATTTGTGAAATGTGGTTGTTCAATTTATTTTTCCTCAATTCTGCAGATACGGATATCTCAAAGCATTTAAGAGTCCCTTGGACTTTGAGATAACTAGAGTCGACTTTATATGTGTTTGTGGTTTGTGAAGTGTATATGAATATGTTTGAGTGCAATGTTGATCCTCCAAAATACTGTTTTGAAGTTACATTGTAGGTAATCGGAGTCACTGTTGAGCAAATATCAGACAATGCTCTCACATTTTAAGTGCCTTGCTGAGGCATTTCTAATGAGTAGCAAACAATATATATTTTCCTTGAGAAATGCAAAAAAAAATTATCTGGATACTGTTTTTAACCTAAGCTATGATTTTATGAAAAAGTTGCTATAAACAGTACTTTATCTAGAGGCCAAGTGTCCAATTACTGCTATACAGAAAGCATCATAACGTCCTTGGCCCAAGTCCCACTAGACACGGATTTCCACTCATTTCTGTACTGTGTTTCATTACATCAAAAATTTAGTAAAATCAATTTAAATCCCTGGTAGTTTTTACTACTGACCATGCTTAACCCTTCTCTTGCTGAACACGACATATCCTGTCTTTGCAAACAGGCTAGATCCAGATCAGTTGGCTTTTGAAGAAGCCAACTGATCTGGATCTGCACTGTTTGTCATTAACTATGTGAATTTCTTAAAAAAAAAAAATCGGATCAAGTAATCTGATTAGCTGGAAATTAGAAGTGGGCGTGGCATCTTAATTTGTTCAGCATGATAAGGGTTAAATCCCTGGTAGTTTTTTTTACTACTGACCATGCTTAAGTAGTGGTTCTGGTGTTGTTTGTTCTTTGTGTGGCCTTGTGGCTGCTCACTGTGGCGCTTTTTCATGTTTTGTCCTGTTTTTTTGTCATTGTTGTATTGAGCCCATTTTGAACTGAATAGCTTCCCCCATATTATATATTGGAAGATTCTAATTTCGATTTGAGGTATGTCAGGCTATGTCACAGTATGTGATTTAGATATTCTAAGAGAGAAATGGGTGAACTATTGCAAATAAGGGAGACCCTGATCAGATGCCGCATTCTGCGGCATCTGATATGGGTCTGCACTGTTTGCCAATTACCCTTTTAGGGGTGGGGTCTCCAGTCTACATACAATGGGTTAGGGGATCCTGCATAGCATTGTGATCACATTTTCAGTGAAGAAGGAGCTGGTTGCTTTGCTTTTCGTTGCTTTGTGGCTCGTGTACTATCTGTCATGGTCTGTTTGCTCTTCCTCTTGGTGTCAGTGGTAGACTATGTTCTGTGATTGTGGCACTTATTGGACATCTTCTATACTACATTTCACTACCATCCTTCCACTGTCTTGATATAACTGAAATACTGTTGTATAAGGTGTTAACCACAAATTTTATCATCATCATCATCATTATCATCATCATCATCATCATCATCATCAACAACATCATCACCCACCATCTTCTTCATCATCATCATCATCATCATCATCAACATCATCACTATCTCTATTCTCATTAGACATCATTAAGCAAAAGCGAAGAAATCACGCTGCAGTATACCAAGATATTAAATTTTCTGATACAGGTAAGCAAAGAAAGAGGTGTCTATTTTTTTACAGTACATAAAGTGTCCCACAGGATATGAAATTTTGAAAGAAAATAATCTTTAAGCTAAAGCCTTTAGCTATAGGTCAAGGTTTAAGAGATACAAACTATCAAAAATGTGCATTTTTCAGAAGACTTATTTAGGAGTATTTAGTGATAACTTGTGATACTTTTTCTTATTTCTCCATAAAAACATGTGTTGTGGGTACTCATTAGATGTTGTAGGTACTCATTAGAAGTGTCTCATTGAGGCAATTCTAATGAGTACCTAAAACATGTTTTTATGGTGAAACTGAGAAAATTATCCCAAAAGTATCAACAGATACGCTTCCTTAACAAGTCCTCTAAAATCCCTACTATCTAGATTGAAAGTATATGAAAACCAACTTTGTGCCCAACATAACTAGTAAATTGCCCAGACCAGTATGCACAGTTGTGCAGTCTGTTCATTATCTTGAGAGAATGCTTACAATGTAATGACCTTAACCATTAAAGCACAGAGAACATTCTAATGTTTGGTTATCATTTTTCAAAGAAAATAAGACTTGGAATTTCATGTAAATTCTTTGCTAATAAAACTTGGCATTTGGTCTGCTATGAAATGTCAAACCTTATTTCTCTGAAAAAAAATGTCATCTGCTGCAGTGGTGATTACCGCTTTAAAGGTTAAAAGATTAAACAGCAAGCACAAGAATTCAAAGGCTTACCTGTCATGCTGCTAACAATTTTATTCTTAATATTTAGACAGATATACCATATTCAACCTAATTACCACATTGTGCACTTAGGTTTTTTAAAATAGCTGGGAAAACTTGTGGTAAAATATGTACCTACCTATACTAAAGGTACACTACAAAAAAAAAGTGCGAAGGACTTATCAAATAATGCTTATGTGATGTTTTTGTATGTTTTTTGTTTTTTTCTGATTTTCTTCATAAAAGCATATGTTGATGATACTCATATGAATATATCAAGTCAATGCAATTCAAATGGGTACCTATGACATATGCCTTTATAAAGAAGTAGACAAAAATACACTGGCTGTAACCTGAAGACTACGGAAAAGCTTGACTGCGCGCTTATAGGGGTATGTGCGGTAATTAGGTTGAATATGGTACTGGAGTCAGACCAAGGAGCAGCAGACCCAGTTCAAGCAGAAGTAGACCCAGACCAAGGAGCAGTTTAATAAGAATCTGCACTGTTTGCCATTTAGCTCACTCTTTTAAGACAAATCAACAGGTGTAAAATTAACTTGTTCAAAAATCTGGATAAGTTTGGTAAGGAATTGAAGAGGCCAAAAATTTCAAGTAATTATGCTATGCACATAATGTGGAAGGTAAGTTTTTCTATTCTATGATGTATGAGCTATGTCAGACATAGTGGTGCCAAGAACAAGAACTGTTGCTGGACAGGAAAACTCAATGAGGGGGTGGGGCTTGCAATGAAGCAAATTTTGAACCAGTGTCTAATATTACTCCAGGTACGGAAAACTTTGGGTAAATCTGTTAAGCTCTAAATCAATCAGAGCTTTCTTTATTTTTATTAATACATTCTACCGAACAGAGGTTATCTGAAAATGGACAGTGAGGGTCCTAATCAGACTGATAGATGTGCAGGCTAATATAGGCCTTTGCTGTCTGTCTGTGCCCTGAATACCAATCTCAAATACCATGATTATCTTAATTCTTATCATGCTGAATAAATTAAGATGCCATGCCCACTTCTAATTTTCAGCCAATCAGATTACTCCAGGTTGTTGATAAAAATTCACATACTTAATGATAAACTGTGCAGATCCAGATCAATTGGTTTCTTCAGAAGCCAACTGATCTGGATCTACACTGTTTGTAAAGGCAGGGCATATCCGAGTTCAGCAGGACTGAGGTTAACATATAAGTCACAATGTCTGATAAAGTACCTTTGGACACATGCACCCAGAAAAGACACAAATCAACCTGCCCATCTCAGCAGTATGATCATTCTTCTTTATCTGCATAAAGAAACATTTCATCCCTGAACATCCAAAATACGCCTAGTGAAATTTCTGATCAGATTGAATGAATATGCAGGCTGATCCAGAGCAGTTGTTAAGGAGGAGCATTTGTTGATATTTCCGGGAGAATTTTCTCCAGTTCTCTATAAAAAAAAAACTTCTTAACCCTTGTCCTGCTGAATAAATTAAGATGCCACGCCCACTTCTAATTTTCAGCCAATCAGATTACTTGATCTAATTTTTTGTTATAAATTTGCATACTTCATGGCAAACAGTGCAGATCCAGATCAGTTGGCTTCTTCAGAAGCCAACTGATCTGGATCTACACTGTTTGCAAAACATGGTATATCCGGGCTCAGCAGGACAAGGGTTAACAATTCCCCTGTGATCTGAATTTTCTTGGCACATATGTCAGAAGGTATGTTCTCTGATGTCGCTGCTCCTATATATTCTAAAGTTTGTAGGGGTCTTTACAGCTCCTAAAAAGGGCAGACAGTGGAAAACAGTGTGGACTCTGATCAAACTATTCTTTTCAGACTAATATAATCTGGGTTTAAACTGTTTGCTCAGTTTAGAATAAAAAGTTAAAAACAGCATAACTCAATAAGAAATATGTTAAAAAGCAGTTGAGGAATTTCAGGAAGGAAACTATTTATAGGGAAGTATTAAAACTGTTATGAATGCCATAAAACTGAGGAAATGAACTAGTAAAATGTTAATGAAAAACAGAAATTAAGAAGATCAGGATTGGAGGGTCTCTAAAAACCATCAATTGTTAACAGAAGCTATAGAATCAAAATGAAAGCACACCAAGCCATATAAACAACAAAAAAAAAAAAAATCCCCAAAAATTATTATCCAAATCAAAGTCTACTAGAATTTGTTTTTCTACAAAAACATAGATGTCTCCCCCTTTTTGGTGCCATATTGTATTGTACATTCAGCAAACATTTATATTAACTAATGGGATTCCAAGGGAAATAACTCAAAAAGTATAAAGGCAAGAGTTATGGGTCTTGTGCTTTGCATGTCATCTATTGTTGGTTGATAGTCATATAAAGTTTTGTGAAGATATCTTGAAGGGTTTTCAAGTTATAGAGTGGACATGTTTTTTTATAATGGACAAAGTTCCAAGGAAAATAATTCAAAAAAGTATAAATGCATGAGTTATGGTTCTTGCAGTCTGCACGTCATCTAATGTTGATTGATATTTATATGAAGTTTCGTGAAGACAGCTTGAACAGTTTTCAAGTTATAGAACAGACATGATTTTGTGATTAAGTCCAAGGGAAATAGCTCAAAAAGTATAAATGTAAGAGTTAAGGTTCTTGTGCTCTGATGTCATCTAATGTTGATTGATATTTATATGAAGTTTCTTGAAGATATCTTAAATAGGTTTCAAGTTACAGGGCGGACACTATTTTGTGATGGACAAAGTTCCAAGGAAAACAGCTCAAAAAAGTATAAATGCAAGAGTTATGTTTCTTGCGCTTTGTACATCGCCTAATGTTGATTGATATTTATATGAAGTTTCGTGAAGATAGCTTGAACAGTTTTCAAGATATAGAGCGGACACAATTTTGTGATGGAGTCCAAGGGAAATAATTCAAAAAGTATAAACACAATAGTTATGGTTCTTGCACTCTGCACGTCATCTAATGTTGATTGATATTTATATGAAGTTTCGTGAAGACAGCTTGAACGGTTTTCAAGTTAAGGAGGGGACACTATTTTGAAACAGTCCAAAGGAAATAACTAAAGAGTATAAATATAAGAATTATGGTTCTTGCACTCTGAACGTCACCTAATATTGATTAATATTTATATGATGTTTGCTGAAGATAGCTTGAAAGGTTTTCAAGTTATAGATTTGTTTGTGTTGAGGTTTTACAGCCCAGTCAACCCAATGGGGATGTTGAGCGTGGTCAGTTTACCTAACCACATGTTTACTGGGCAGGCTTAGTCCTCTAGGTGGTTAACCAGTATTGTGCACAGTCTTTTGCCAGAAACTGACAACTGCCCTTCTTGACTCAGCGGAAGGGAGAGAATGACCATAGAAAATATTTCACTATCAATCTCCACGAAAGAATGTTGCCGACCTTGGCGGGGGTTGACCCGTGACCTCCTGGTCTCCAGTCGGACGGCACATCCAACTGAGCCACCAAGGCCAGCTTCAAGTTATAGAGCAGACATGATTTTGTCACAGAGTCCAAGGGAAATAACTAAAAAATAATGCAAGAGTTATGGTTCTTGCACTCTGCATGTCGCCTAACGCTGATCGATATTTATATGAAGTTTCGTGAAGATAGCTTGAACGGTTTTCAAGTTATAGAGTGGACACGATTTTGTGACAGACAGAAAGATAGATGCCCAGGGGAAAAACAATATGTCTCCCAACCCTAAAGGGAGGAGACATAATGATTCTATGAGGTTTTCCTGAGTCAACTTTATAGTTCTGCCTCTTCATTTTTTGTTTATCTTTTTCTTTTGTGATTTCTTTTTTTTTCTCTAAAAGACCATCTATTGTCTTATTGTCAAATTGAATTTGACTTCTTATAACTATTATTATTATTAAATTATTATTATTATTATTATTATTAATATCGTTGTTTTGTTTTGTTTTTGTTATTACTATTGTTACTGTTTGGTCTTTGTTTAAATATATGCCAAAGAAATCTGTCTAGTATTTGTTTCGGTCACTACTGCTGAAACATCATTATGAATATTTCCTTTAATTTCAAGCCAGAACCCTCTGATATTAACAGTGATAATTAAATAATAGTGACTGGTAAATGTAATATACTTATCAGTAAAATAATACCATCAAGCTTGGTTGTTGTTGTTGTTTTTTTTCTGTGTGTCTTAAAGAAACTCTCAAAAGAAAGGACAGCAAAATTTGACAAAAGTGTAACAATAATCTTCAAACAAGACAAAACACGTCCAAAACTAGTTGTTAAAGCAACAAACTTTGCAACAAGTTTTCCATGATTTAGAATAAATTTCAGATGAAAACCAAAAATAATGAAAATCAAAGAAATTTTAATAGAGAATGACCAGGATTTACCTACACAATGCAGGTTTCAACCATTCCAACTCTTGAGTTTCTGAAAAGGATTCTTTCTTCACAGCAACTATTGCAAATAGAGATGTCAGTCACAAAAAACAAAAAACAAACAAAACCCAGAATTGCAAAGATGGTAGCTCCTGATGAGATAGCTCATTATGAGCCATCTGATCTGGATCACCACTACCTGCAAAGGTATTTGTTTTTGTCCACAGAGCTGAAAGGGTTTTAGTTCTCTGTATGCCATGGCTTTGTTATAATCTGTTACTTATTATCTCATCAGTTACAATTTTAGAAGGAAAATTAGGAAAGCTCTGTATATAGATATATCAGTAAACTAGCTACAAAATGATAATATATAGAGGTAAAGCAATGGCTAAATAATATCACCCTATAGTATACCTTCAAACACAGGTGGTAATGAGCGAGATCTAACACCTTGTCTCAGTTCTTGACTTCCTGTCGGAATATTTGTGGCTTTTATTTTCAAAACAGTTTTGTAATCAAGGTTCAGTGTAATATGAAAACCTTAAATAATGTATGCTACAATCTAATAACTCCTCAGTTTTTAAGTAAACATTTTTTTCCCTCAAGTGTTCTGCAATTAGAATTAAAAAAACATTAGATAGTACTTAAGTTCTATTCTTCTGTATATAACTTCCCCAAATATCTAGGACTAGCAATATTTTGTCTATATCCATGGGAGAGTAGACAATCCAAATGGATGTCATTGCTCCCGAAGCACTTATGAAATGTCATGGACTGGTCCAATGCTATTTTCAATAGACTAAACTGATATTATAACAAAAACCTGGGACTACATACAGCTACATTTTGTATTATAACTTAAATCCAGGGCAAGCAGGAGCACTGATTTGGCTCACCACACTTATGTATTCTAAAATAACCCCAAGATGAACTGTCATCAAATTTGCTGGTAAGAATGAGTACCCCAAGATAAACTGTCAACAAACATACTGGTAAGAATGAGTGCCCCAAGATAAACTGCCATTAACATGCTGATAAGATAAATTATCACCAAGCATGCTTCTAAGAATGAGTACTCAAAGATGTATTGCCATCAAACATGCTGGTAAAAATGAGTACCCAAAGATAACCTATTTTCAAACATGCTGGTAAGAATGAGTGCCCTAACATAAATTGTCATCAAACATGCTGGTAAGACTAGATACCCCAAGATAAATTGTCATCAAACATGCTGGTAAGAATGAGTACCTAAAGATATATTACCATCAAACATGCTGGTAAGAATGAGTACCCCAAGATAACCTGTCATGCTGGCAAGAATGAGTGTCCAAAGATAAATTGTCATCGAACATGCTGGTAAGAATGAATACCCAAAGATATATTGCCATCAAACATGCTGGTAAGAATGATTACCCAAAGGAGATTGCCATCAAACATGCTGGTAAGAATGAGTAACCCAAAGATAACCTGTCATTAAACATGCTGGTAAGAATGAGTACCCCAAAATAAATTGTCATCAAAAATACTGGTAAGAATGAGTGCCACAAGATAAATTACCATCACACATGCTGGTGAGAATGAGTATCCCAAGGTAAATTGTCATCAAACATGCTGGTACGAGTGGCCAAAGATAAATTACCATCAAACAAGCTGACAAGAATGAGAATGAGTACACCTAGATAAATTATTATCAAACATGCTGTCTAGAATGAGCATACCAAGAATAATTATTGCCATCAAACATGCTGGTAAAAAAAGAGGTAAGAGAAAAGTCCAGGGAGTGCTACAATCACAAACCGCAGCCCTTCCCAGACACCAAGAGGAAGAGGAAACCGACAAATCCAAACAAGCACAAATCAAACAAGCATACGAAAAGCACTAAGATTAGCTCTCTCTTCCCCAAGCAAGGTAATCGCAATACTAAGCTGGGAACCCCAAAATAAATTGTCATCAAACATGCTGGTAAGAATGAGCGCCATAAGATAAATTACCATCACACATGCTGGTAGGAATGAGTACACCTAGATAAATTATCATCAAACATGCTTGTAAGATAAATTGCCATACAAGCTGGTAAGGACGAGTACACCAAGAATAGTACAAAAAGATAAACTGTCATGAAACATGCTGGTAAAAATGAATACCACAAGATAATTGCCATCAAACATGCTGGTAAGAATGAGTACCTGAAGGTATATTGTCATCAAACATACTGGTACGAGTGGCCAAAGATAAATTACCATCAAACAAGCTTACAAGAATGAGAATGAGTACACCTAGATAAATTATTATCAAAGATGCTGGCAAGAATGAGTATACCAAGAATAATTATTGCCATCAAACATGCTGGCAAGAGTGATTACACAAGATAAATTGCCAACCATGATAAATTGCCATCAAACATGCTGGTAAGATTGAATACCAAAGATAAACTGTCATCTAAAATGCTGGCAAAATGAGTACCAAAAGATAAAATGCATCATACAAGATAGTAAGTATGAGTACTCCAAGATAAATTACCATCAAACATACTGGTAAGAAAGAGTACTCCAAGCTAAATTGCCATCAAACATACTGGTAAGTAAGACTCCCCTAGATACACTGTTATCAAACATGCTGGTCAGGCAGGGTACCCCAAGATAAATTGTCATCAAACATGCTGGTGAAAACAAGTGCCCCAAAATAAATTGTCATCAAACATGCTGGTGATAATGAGTACCACAAGATAAATTGTAATCAAACATGCTGGTAAGAAATAGTATCCTACGATAAATTGCGATCAAACATGCTGGCAAGAATGAGTGCCCCAAGATAAATTGTCATAATAATATGCTGGTAAAAATGAGTACCACAAGATAAATTGTCATCAAATATGCTGGTAAGAATGAGTCCCACAAAATAAATTGTCATCAAACATGCTGGTGAAAACTAGTGCCCAAAGATAAGTTGTTTTCAAACATGCTGGTAAGAATGAGTACCCCCAGCTAAATTGTCATCAAACATTCTGGTAAGAATGAGTACCCCAAGATAATCTTACATCAAACATGCTGGTAAGAATGAATGCTCAAAATAACTGTCATCAAACATGCTGTGAGAATGAGTACCCCAAGATAAATTATCATTAAACATATTGGTAAGAATGTGTACCCCAAGATAAATTGCCATCAAACATGCTGGTAAGAAAGAGTACCCCAAGACAAACTGTGATCAATTATGTTAGTAAGGAGTACCCCAAGATAAACTGCATCAAACAAGCTGGTAAGAATGAATACCCTATGAAGAACTGCCATCATACAAGCCGGTAAGTATTTCTACTTTATAAAGTGGTGAATCAGAGAACTACCTAGGATTCTGAATAATTGCAGCATTTCTATTCATAATTGTACTTAAAATCTCAGAAATAATTTAGTAAACATTTCTGTTTGTTAGACTGCCCACTGAAAGTGGGTAGAGATGAACTAATTGTAAAAAAAAAATCACAGATTATCGAAAGCTGAAAGCAGTCTACTTGACTACAAATAGCAGATGACATATTATAAAATATTTTACACAAAAACAAGAATATTTTATTCAGTTATTTGAATGAATTATCAAGCATTACTTTTTGTAAAATTAAGAGTTAAAAAAAAACAAATCAAACATCACTTATTCGTTGTATTCAATTTAAAAAAAAAAGTACAAGGGGGCCAAACATGTACAAGGTACGATCGAGAAGTTCTCGGCCTGATAAACTTAGAATGAATACATTGAAATGAAACCACAATCAGCTGATAATTTCATCTTATTCAAAGAATAAAATTTCAAAGCTACTGATTTCAGTACAAATTTGTGCAAATGGGAAAGGTGTGTTTAACTGAGAAAATGGACAAAGCTGAAGTTAGAGCAGTCATAAAGTACTTTTGCAAGAAGGGCATGTTCCCAAGGAAATTCATTACAACTTCCTTGAAACCCTTGAGGATGAGTCTCCTTTTTACATCATAGTGAAGAAATAGTCTGGGCACCCTAAAGAGGCTGCTACAGATGAAACTATTGCCCTTGTGCACAGTCTGATCATGTGTGACAGGAGAAGAAGCCTGCATGATATAGCTAGACAAATAGGCATGAGTTTTGGGGCAGTTCAGTCTATCTTGAACAATATCTTAGGCATGTCCAAGGTCTCAGCTAGATGGGTCCCTATAATGTTGACCAAAGATCACAAGAAGAGCAGGCTGGATATTTCTAATAAGTATCTCCTGTCTCTCTATGAAGATAACCCTGAGGAATTCATGCATTGTGTTGTGACCAAAGATGAGACTTGGGTCCATCACTTTGATCCTGAGGCCAAAAAGCAGAGTAAGCAATGGAAGCACCCTGGCTCACCCCCTCCTTAGAAGTTTAAGAAAGTTTCTTTTGCTGGGAAGTTGATGGCCTCTATCTTTTGGTATAGTCAGTGTGTTATCATGGTGGATTATCTTGTGGAAGGTCCCAAGATAAATGGTGCATATAATGCAGAAGAACTATGGCAGCTGCTTCAGGAGATTGTGAAGAAAAGGAAAGGAAAGTTGACTTGAGGTGTTCTGCTTTTGCAAGATAATGCAACAGCTTACACCTCTCATGTTGCTATGGCTGCTGCGACTAAATACAGCTTCAAGAGCCTTCCTCATATCCTGTATTCTCCAAATTTAGCCCCTTTTCTATCTGTTTCCAAATCTGAAAACTAACCTTCATGGTAGGAATTTTGGAAGCAATGAAGATGTCATAGATGCTGTTGATGAGTACTTTGGGGACCAGGGAAAAGGCTTCAATTTTGGAGGGATAAGCAAACTGGAACAGCATTGGAGATAGTGCATTGAGGCAAAGGGAGATTATGTTGAGAAATAATGGCACAATTTCTGCTCTTGGTCATTCCCAAAGGGGCCGAGAACTTTTTTATCGTCCCTCATAACGTAAGTATCTAAAACAGACTCTTTCACCTTTGAATCTGGACAAACAAAGAGGATAAAAACCACAAACAGTATGTCAAACATTAAAGATCTTGATGTACAATGAATTATACCATCTCGTTCTCAATGTTTGTAAACATCTATATTTGCTCTTAGGGACTCAATATATACAAGAAAAAAGACAAAAGATCAACAGCCAGTTAGACAACTAAACTCATTATACGTAAGCACTAAAGCAGGAATGCAACTCCTAGCAGAATACCTTTGCTCAGAGTAAACCGTAATCTGTTTCTGTGACTCTCCATGTTATTATCTGGATATCCTACAGAACATTAACACATTAATGTCTGGGTATTTTAATGGACTCTTACACCTCTCAAGTCTGAAGTGTTCATTATTTATTTTGAGGGGCATACCAGAACAGTTGGGCTGGACTCATGCACTGGATGCATGTGCCCAGTCCTGCTTTTCTAGTATGTCATTTAATAAACTGCTTAAACTGCTGGGAAAATAGCATCATAAACCAGGTCTTTGACTTACTGCTGCTGCTGTAGCTCTATAAATGTATTTTCAACAGCTTGATTATCATTATTATAATGTTGCCACTGATGATCGATAACAATTGATCATCAGTCACTTTTGCCTCTTGTGACTGATGATAGGAAAGATTTTTTTATGTCGACTTATTGGAAAATTCTAGTTTTAGAAACATATTTTTCTCACTTTTTACTTTTATAGGCAAGTTATAAAGAAATGAGATTCAAAGCTGTCTATTTGGGTCATTTTAGATTTGTGGTCAATAAAAGTGAAAATGGATAAAAAAGCCTTAAACATGAGGCCTACAGGCAACAGCTCGCTCACCTGAAACATGAGGCCTACAGGCAACAGCTCGCTCACCTGAGTGAAATAGCCACTTCAGATAATCAGATGTTATGCCACATTTTTCCAGTCCTGTCATTGCAACTAATGAAAGGATCATAGTTTGAGCAATTCTTGGTTTTGAAGAAGAAGAATGTACTTGTTTTTTTTTATTATTATCATTATTTTACCATATATGGGTAAGACAGTCAATGGAGCATGACCATTTGAAGAAACTCTCAATCCCGTTTCAACAGTAGGATCGACATGAAACTTGGTGGAAATTGGCCAACTGATTTCTGAAGAGAAAGTGTTTGTCTTTGTGCACGTGTTCATTGCTCTTAAGGTCATTCTTTTTATAATACAGCTATATTTGCTCTAGAGGTCATCCTGTTGCTACAGTGTGTTTCAACTCAAATCGCCCTACAGTTTGAGTGGAGAAGTCAAAAATTGGTTTTCAAGATGGCAGCTATAGTGGCCATTTTGGATTTTGGAGTGGCATGGTTTTAGCTATTTTAGCGACGTGTCAACCTGTTGCAACATTGCAAGTTTCAATTTAATTTGCCTTGTGTATTGCGAGATGTCCAAAACAGATTTTTGATCTGGTGGCTGTGGTGGCCATCTTGGATTTCCAATCGATACAAGTTTAGCTCATTTTGATCCAGGTTGTCCTGTTGCTACAAATCAAGTTTCGACTCGAATTGACCAAATGTTTGGGAAGAGGTGTAGAAAATTGATTTTCAAGATGGTAGCTATGGCGGTCCTCTTGGATTTTCGATCATCAATTTTAGCTATTTTGTGTCTACTAGGCACCTTGATGCTCCTCATCAAGTTTCAACAACTGAAACACAGTCTTTATAGGAGATGTCCAAATATGAATTCTCAACATTTTTCCCATATAAATGTATAGGCGCATACAAATGCATGGGTTAACAAATTTGACCTTGCCGTAGAAGGTCAAACGTCAATGTAGGACCATCATTTTAGCAATTTTGGTAGACCTCTTGTCCCCTGATGATTTGTGCAAAGATTAGGCCCCTGGGATTATTTAGTTCTAGAGAAGAAGATTTTTAAAGGTTTTTACCATATATGGGCATGGCGGTCATCTTGGTCAATGGACCATGACTATTTTAGCAATCTTTCATTTCACTGCCCCACGCAGGCTCCACTTGAAATTTGAGCAACATTGGCCCAGTGGCTTCAAAGCAGAAGTCATTTGAAATTCTCAATATTTTTCCCATACAAATGTATGGGCCCATACAAATGCATAGGGAAGCAAACTTGACCTTGCCGTAAAAAGGTCAAACTTCAATGTATGACCATCATTTTAGCAGCTTTGGTAGATCTCCCATCCCTGACAATTTGTGCAAAGATTCAGCCCCAATGCATCCTCCGTTCTGGAGAAGAAGAAATTTAAAGGTTTTTACCATATATGGGCATGGTGGCCATCTTAGTCAACAGACAGCGACCATTTTAGCAACCTTTCATTCCCCGCAACCTAAGGAGATACCGTATGAAATTTGTGCAAAATTGGCTTAGCGGCTTTACAGTTGTTTGAAAATGTTAACGGACAAACTGACGACGGACAAGTGATCACTATAGCTCATCCTGAGCATAGCTCAGGTGAGCTAATAAGTCAACCAAAAGTATTGATATTTTTCTTATTTCTCCATAAAAACATATGTTGTGGGTACTTATTAGAAGTGCCTCACAGAAGAACTAATGAGTACCCATAACATATGTTTTCATGGAGAAATAAGGAAAATATTACCTGGATACCCCTCTTATTGAGCTGGAGTTATGAGTAAGTACCAAGAAGAGGGCTAAATTAAGAGAGACTATATTTTCTGCAAGTTGACTATTAGACGATGATCATTCGGTTTTACAAAACCAATAACAGACTATGAAATTCTGGCTGATTCCCAACACTACATTATTAATTGTAAATTTTTAATGAAATTGTGTTTACACTGAACAGTGCTGACCTTGATAAACGGCTGCATTCTGAGCCATCTGATTAAGGTCTACAATGTTTGGAAAGGCCTATTTCTTGGGATCACAAGGCATTAAATAGTTAATTTTTAAAATGATAATCACAACTAGAGACTAGAAATTTGCAAGAAATGTCAAACCTTGCTTTCTGGGAAAAAGCAATAAGTAAAACATCACAGTAGGCAGTTTGCAGGCAATGTAAAACCTTTATTTTGTACAGCCTAGGGAATGCTTATGGTCAATCTCTTGTTTCAACAAAATTTGAAGAATGCTTTCAACATGCAAACAAATCATATTTTAACCCTTAAAATGCTAGTCACAACTGCAGCAGATGACATTTTTATTTTATTTTATTTTTTTTTTTCAGAAAAATATTGGTTTGTAATTTCATGTGAACTGTCTGCCTAGCAGATGATTCATATGAAATGCCATGTCTTATTTTCTATCAGAAAAATAACAAAGAACTAGAAATGTGTCCAAAGGACATGGATGCCCCTGAAAAACTTAAATTCAAATTGCTAACGCCTGAAAAACTTAAACGCAAATTGCAAATTTGCGAATGCCATCTCAGACATGGACATAGACAGATGAACAGGGGTAACACTATATGCCCTTTCCAGCATTCTTCAAATGGTGGGGTCATAAAAACATTTGGAATGCTGTCTGCTTCAATTTGCTTATCTCTTAAGGGTTAAAGGATTTAACATAGCATAGACAAATGAAATACTGACATTAGCCCTTAAAGCGTCAAGCACTCTAGGTAAAATTTTCAGCAGACACATATCGAAATATTTTTCTTATTTTTCCCAGAAAACAGGATTTGACATTTCATACAAATTGTCTCCAATCCTGTTTTCTGGGGAAATCAATGGAGACAATTTGCATGAAATGTCAAATCCTGTTTTCTGAGAAAAATAAGAAAAATATCACCAATTTGTCGCCTGCTGAATTAGCCAAGAGAGTGGTAAAGGTTAAGCTTTAATTTACTCTCATTCTCCCAACAAAATGTATGCTGTGCCATGTTAATCAGACACAACTCTAGTTAATGAAATCTAAGATTCACAAGAAATGTTAGGGCTTATCTTCTGGCAAATGTAACAAAAATGTCTCCCATTAATTTCATTGCCTGTTAATTTCATCATAAGGCTTAACCCTTAAAGTGCCACAAAACTGTAGTAGACAATATTGTTAAATAAATACACCTTTTTTTTTCAATTTTTCTGAGAAAACAAGAAATGTTAGTAAGCAGTGCTCATTAGATACCTCCTTGCCCCCACCCCCCTCCCCCCCACTACTCCCACAAGCAACATTTCCCACACAAGTCAGTTGAGTGTGTCTATGGAGCAAATCTCAGTGAAATACATTGAAGTGTCCATAATTTTCAAACGAACAAGTATACGATTGTCAGCCTGGACAGACAGAAAATGTGAAAACAGTATACACCACCCCAAAATCATGACAAAGTCACTAGAGTGCAAAATCCAGGTAAAGGGTACAGGGTTAGTGCAGGCTTGAAGAGTATGTCGAGGACAAATACTAAGCAAGTTTTGACCCTCACAGCTATCAGAGCTACTGAGGAACGCACTTTAATAGTAGACTCATTTAAAATCATGACAAAGTCACTCCAGCGTGAAATCTAGGTCAAGGGCACCAGGTCATAGTGTGTACTTTAAGATTATGTCCAGGACAATTAATATGCAATGTTTGACACTCACAGCTGTCATCGCTTCAGACTCACTTTAATGCTAGACTCGGCATGAATAATGCTAGACTCAACTTAAAATCATGACAAAGTTACTCCAGTGCGAAATCTTGGTCAAGGGCATGGGGTCATACATAGCGCATGCTTGAAGAGAATGGCAAGGACAATTACTATGCAAGGTTTAACACTTGCAGTTATCCCCACTGGAGAGAAATGCATTTAAATGCTGGAGGCTTAGCTCGAGATAAGGCATATATCTGAGGTGACAATTTAGGAAAACTTCATAATTTGTGCACCAAAACATATATTGTGGGTACTCATTGAATTGCCTCATTGAGGCAATTCAATGAGTAGCCACAATACATGTTTTGGTCCAATAATAACAAAGATACCTTAAATTATCAATCAACAAAAATAATCCCTTATCTGGGGCTATGGCATGTTGCTCTGGGCCTTCACCAGTCACATACAAAGACCCTTTTTACATGAAACAGCTCCCTTTCCTATGATGCTTAGCTTTGAGAGAAGGCAATGACTGAGGTGACAATTAAGGAAAATTTCAAAATTATTATTTGTGCACCAAAACAAATCTTGTGGTACTCATTGGAATTGCCTCACTGATGTGATTCCAATGAGTACCCAAAAGATGTGTTTTGGTGCAAAAAATAACAAGAATTATATTCTGCTAACCCATTGTAGACTGAACAGACTCTCCCAGACTATATATTGGAAGAGTCCAATTTCAATTTTAGGTACATCCGACTATGAGATTTACACATTCCTAAAGAAAAATGGCTAAACTATTTGCAAACAGTGGAGACCCTGATCAGATGCCAATTGCCCTTTTACGAGTCTCCCAACTACAATGGGTTAAATATTGTCTTCATCTGGAGCCATGAGAGTTAACTGTTACCACTCTCTGGGCTTATTCAGCACAGGACAAATATTGTTGATATTTTTTTTATTTTTCCCAGAAAACAGGATTAGAAATTTCATGCAATTTGTCTCCAATGGAGACAATCTGCATTAAATGTCAAATCCTGTTTTCTGGGAAAAATAAAAAAAAATATTTCGAAATGCCGTCTGCTGAAAATTTTACCCAGAGTGCTAAGCGTTAACAAGAGAAAGACTGTCAAGTTGACAAATTATTGATTACAGGAGTTGTTTGAGCTAATTTGAAGGAAGAAACTCTACAAGAGCGATTACAAGGCAACTCCATGAAACAGCTGTCTTTAATTCCAGCAAAAACACAATGAAAAAGTAGCCAAAATGTTACTCCCAGGAAAAAGCACATAAAGATCAAGGCCTATTCTATATGTAAGTTGATAGTTTTGGTGATATTTACAGTGGCTGATCGAGATGGGGCTACACAAGATCCCCTCAAACCCCTTCTTGTATGCAAAGCATTACGAAAACATGCCTATTCAAATATACTGAAAATTTCACCACCAAAAACTGGAAGTTTTAAGATAAAAATTCTGATATTTATCATATTTCTGCTCAAAACATAGATTGTGGGTACTCACAATCTATGTTTTTGCGCACCCACAATCTATGTTTTTGAGCAGAAATAAGATAAATATTGTATACCTCTGTATACCCAAGTTTTACTATATAAAAGTGGGGTTTAAGTGAGTCGAAATTATAGGTATGTTTTCATGGTGGTATTTCTTTTTCATACAGAATTTTGTGAAATGACAGGGAAATTCTGCAAATTTTACACTCAATTTCCCAAATCAACATTCACCTGGCTTTGTAAAATCAAACCCCATTTCTGAAATCCAGGATCTGACCCAAAACTTCCACTTTGTAAAATCGAACTCTCATTTCTGAAATCCTGAATCTGATCCTGAATTTATCATTTTAACCCTTGTCCTGCTGAACCCGGATATACACTGCCTTTGCAAACAGTGTAGATCCAGATCAGTTGGCTTCTAATGAAGCCAACTGATCTGGATCTACACTGTTTGCCATTCAGTATGTAAATTTATATCAACAATCTGGATCAAGTGTTGATTGGCTAAAAATTAGAAGTGGGGGTGGCATCTTAATTTATTCAGCAGGACAAGGGTTAAGTTTTACTTTTTGCACCTAAAATTATGTTGTGCACATTTGGAAATCCATCACTCACTCTAATGAGTAGCCACAATATAATAATAATGTGCAACACAAGATAATGGCCCTTATGCTATATGCTGACAACAAAGGCTGTGCATTTGCAAGGTATTATCAGGGTATTCTTGGTCTGCGGCAGAATCAACCAATATTGAAGAATATATTAGTGCTTCACAGGAATTTCTCAGTGTCATAAAGGAGAAATTTGTACCGGTTAGAGTTTAATTGCCCAGTCAACATAATTAAGGTCATTTCAAGCCATTCAGTGTACTTAAACAGACTTCTCCTGGGCAGGCTTAGTCCTCCGAGTGGTTAACCAGTACTGGTGCATTCTTTAGCCAGAAACTGACAACTGCCCTTCTTGAATTAGCAGAACGAAGAGAAAGACCGTAGAAAATATTTCATGATCAATCCTCACTAATAGAGAGTTGTTTCTAATGAATACCCACAATGTATAATTTTGTGGAGAATTATGAATTACATAGATAACGCCAGGTGTGCTTTTCAACAAAAAAGGAGTCATTTTTCTTATTTCTCCCAATAAACCTAATTAGAAGTACCTAACTAAGGCAGTCCTAATGAGGTTTCAGCAAGAAATAAGTATTTACCTGATACAATCTTATCTGCAGCCTTGAATTATATTTCAATACTTCAATGTCTATATAATTTTGACCCCCTTCAACCCCAGTTTTATATAGTAAAACTGGGGTTTACAGGGCTATACATTATTTTTCTTATTTCTGCTCAAAAACATAGATTGTGGGTACTCATTAGAACCACCTCACTGAGGCGGTTCTAACGAGTACCCACAATCTATGTTTTGAGCAGAAATATGAAAACTATCAGATTTTTTTTTATCTGAAAAGTTTCACTTTTTGGAGGTAAAAATTTCTATTTGTTTGAATAGGTGTGTTTTCGTAATGAAAACTCTAGATTAGGCACTCTCTTCAACCAAAAAGTATTGATATTTTCTTATTTCTCCCTGAAAACATATGTTGTGGTACATGGTAGAAGCACCTTAGCAAGGCGCTTCAAACAAGTATCCACAACATGTCTTCATGGAGAAATAAGAGAATTTATTATGAGGTGCTTCTAATGGGTACCCACAACATATGTTTTAATGGAAAAATAAGAAAAAAATCATGAGGTGCTTCTAATGAGTATCCACAACATATGTTTTCATGAAGAAATAAGACAATTATTACGAGGCACTTCTAAAGAGTACCCACAACATGTTTTCATGGAGAAATAAGAGAATATTATGAGGTGCTTCTAATGAGTACCCACTACATATGTTTTCATGGAGAAATTAGAAAAGAATATTATATGGATACCCCCTCTTTTCTGGAGCTATGATACTTTTTGCCTTATCTGGAACTATGTAAATTATCCCTGTGTTGTCATTGTGTTTCAGTTTTATCCCTGGTGAGCACACATACTTGGAATCAGGTCAATCTTCAAAAAGAACAAAAAGGATCCTGAAAAATCTACTACTGTCTGATCTGCCAATTAAAGTCTGCCATTTGTTATTAAAGCAAGCTTCTTACATAGGTCTAGATAGGAGTGGGTAACAGGTTAATAGTTTTCTTATTTCTTGATGAAAACATATGTTGTGGTACTCATTAGAAGCACCTCGGCGAGGCACTTCTAATGAGTACCCACAACATATGTTTTCGTCGAGAAATAAGAAAAATACAGATACTTTTTGCTTGAAAACGCACCTTATCAAGAGCTATGTTCTTAACTTCCTAAATTCAGATACACAGCTCTGGGTAAGGTCGTTTGTTGTGCTTGTTTTTTTATTAATCAAAGAGTTTCAATAATTTTCTTATTTCTTCATTCTAAGCTGCTTCTAATGAGTACCAATATGTTTTTGTGGAGACAGGAAAGGCTCTTCAAATGAGTACCCACAATATATGTTTTTGTGGAGAAATAAGAAATACTTATCTGTCTACTCATCTTCTCTCAAGCTATGCTTAGAACTAACAATATATGTTTGGACCAAGTCATCATAAAATCTCAAATGTACGGTCTGATTAGGTCATGCACTGTTTTGTCTTATTTTTTTTTTATTTTGGAATAATTCTTTTTTTAACCCTTAAAGCGCCAAGCAAAAAATTGTAGCAGACAACATTTTGACTTTCTTATCTATTATTATTTATATTTCAGAGAAATGTCTTGACATTTCATGTGAATCATCTGCTTAGCAGACGATTGTACTTGAAATGTCAAGACTTTATTCTCTGAAAAAAAAAAAAAAAGTAAAATTGTTTTGTGCTGCTGTTGTGATTGGCGCTTTTTCACTGCCATAGGCGATAATAATAGGTTTTTTGCAAACAGCATAGCTCCAGATGAGACGGCTCAGTGAGCCGTCTCTTCTGGATCTATGCTGTTTGACATTCAGTCTTTCTACTTTACATATAAACGTCTTTCCAAACGATAGTTTATTAAAATAAAAAAGCAGACGACAAATGTCATCTGAAATCTGGCACCGAAAGAGTCAAGGGTTAAATCTACAATGTCTAATTTTTGCACAGGCTAACAGCTCATGCGCTGACTTCATTGTGGATGTGTGCAGTCTGGTCTGGGTGAGCAGAGTTTATATATACCCAAAGGAAAATGTTGTCATGACACAGCACATATTATAGGCATATGGCACATATGACGAGTTACATGACAAAAAGGCCCTCATGCCATAAGTGAACAGCAAAAGCCCAGCTCCCTCTACACATCCACATAGTCTCATCACGGCCTGCTCTGTTTGTCTCCAACATATATCAGAGGTCTATATAAGATGGATAGACAGATAGAATTTGTTTGTCTTATTCCTCCACAAAAACATACTTTGTGGGTACTCATGAGAAGCGCCTCAGTGAGGCGCTTCTCATAAGTACCCACAATGTATATGTTTTGTGGAGAAATAAGAAAAATATCAACAGATTTTGATAAAAAAAATGCACCTTATACAGAGCTTGTCATATTCTGTAAGCCAGAAACTAAAACTTTGATCAAATATGCATGCTGATCTGGGCTTTCCTTGCCTAGAAATGGAATAAGGGCCCTTTTTTTGCAATGCCTGTCAGTCTGTTTAATGTTTATAGTGATTTCAATACCTAAGAAAACTTCTTTTGTAACAAATGTAAACAATCTTTCATAGTGCCAGATTGCAAGAAATAATGAATGATATTTTTCTTCTGGGTTTGTCAAAAAGAATTGAAATTAAAGGCTCAGTGTATAAAAGTAGGTATCACCTTTCAAGATTCAGATACATAACAGCTACTATAAAACTGCCGCAAAATTAGGTGGATCATATTTGTCAGGTAGATGGCTCCTGAACCTAGATACACTTGCTATTGATAACCCTAATCTTTTTTCTCTATCACTTTCTGGTTATTCATTAGAAATGCCTCATAGACATGTACAGCATGTTTCGTGCTGAAATAAGTGTTCTCACGCTGTCATAACAAAATATATTTAACTGGATACCATTTTATAGGAAGCTATTGCCTTTATATGAAACAAAAACAACAGAAAAATGCAATCATATTTGAAAAAAAAAAAAAATCAAGAATCCATATATATAATTTCTAAAATACACAGGAATCTTTATAACCTGGCTCACTATAGCAATTTGAGATAAAGTTTAAAGATGGGCCTCAAAACGGTTGAATTTAATGAAATGTATAGATTATATAGATTATAAAAAGTTTTTTTTTCTTCTCTTTTATACACACACAAAAATGTATAGATTATATAGAAAAAAGACCATAAAGGTCATTTTTCTATATAATCTATACAGTTTCGTTTGAATAAAACACAGCTGTTTCTCTAAAGTTTTGCTTCGGATCCCAGCAGTAGTTTTATGAAGAAAATTTCATGTGGCACACAAGCAAATCCTTGTGTTAGTTTTATCATGAAACTGACATGGCAGTTGAACATGGTAACAATTAATGAGGAATACATGCTCTTTGAAATGCACCAGACCCTTGTATATTTCAGAACTCTTACTTTGAGCTTCTCAGTTCTGATTTTCACATTGTTTTAACCTTCATGTTGAATCCAAATACTGGCAGACATGTTAAAACATTTTTCTCATTTTCTACAGAAAACAGAGCTTGAAATTTCATCCAGTCTGAATGAAATGTCAAGCCTTGTTTTATAGAATATAAAGATAACATTATTTTTATTCATTCATTTCTTTCAAGAAGAGCAGTTGTCAGTTTCTGGTAAAAGAATGTGCGCAAATACCGGTTAACCTCTTAGAGGACTAAGCCTACCCCCCAAAAAAGTGTGGTTAGGTAAAGTGTCTGGCTCGACATGACCCTAATGGGTTGATTGGACCGTAAAACCTCAACTCAATCAATCAATCAATCAATCAATCAATCAATCATTTTTGTTATTCTTTTTAATGATGAATTTTACGTTTTTGTAAAAAAAAACAAAAAAAAACTTACGTTTCTTGTACACACCCAGTCCAGAGTCCACAGATTCTCCCCACTTATGAAGTTCATATTTTTCCCATCGGAAGCTTTTTGGATTCAGTGACCTTGGGGACTGAGATGCAGCACAATCATCTAGTGGCTGACTGCTTGATAAAGCCATAAAAAGGTTTGGTCGACTCCACATACTCACGTCAGAGTTCCTCTGAAATAATGCATAGCTCCAGTAAGGCACTTTTTCAACTAATAAAGTGCTGTTATTTTTTTCTTATTTCTCCATGAAGACATGTTGTAGGTACTCATTAGAAGCACCTCTGCAAGGTGCTTCTAATGAGTAACCACAACATATGCTTTCCACATACACCATCTAGTGGCTGACTGCTCAAGAGAGCCATAAATAGACTTTGTCTGCTCCACATATTCATGTCAGAATTCCTCTGAAATTATCAAGATTTGACATAAAAAAAAAAAAAAAAAAAAAAGATGCTCTAACCTTTGAAGTGGCAAGCAAATTGTACCAGATGGGACTCTAATTTCTGAGTACTTTTCACAGAAAATTAGGCTTGATAGTTTATTAGTTCATTTAAATTGTCTGCCAAGAAGACAATTCATATGAAATGTCATGCCTGGCTTTCTCTGAAAATAATAGAAAAAAAAATAAGAATGTTGTCTGCTGCAATTGCACTTTAATAGTTAAAACTACTCTGCTACCAACATCTTTCAGAAAGGCATTTTTACACAGTTATTATGAGTTTTACATCCCCTTAAAAATTATTTGTCATAGCAAGATGATGGAAGGATAATAATGAAAGGCTCTGTGCAATAAAGCACCATATAGTCATGAGCTGAATTCTGTCTCAAGCAGGTTATGAACCCAAGACCTTGTAATCTGAAGCTGGGACTACTAACCACTTGGCCACGTGGACACTTCATAATGTCAAGCAAATAAACATCTTTCCAAGTGATGTTGAAAGGACTGTAAATAACCTTTATCTGGATAGATATCCATCCCCACAACTCTTCACCTACCCAACTAATCTTATACTGAATATTTGGACACAGAGGCCTGAGCAAATTGTGCAGACTCAGATCTAGCTGCTGTGTAACTTTGATAAGGGTTTACTCTATATCCTATCCCGTCACTACATTTTATATATCTTGTCAGCAGTCAAACTGTCTTGTTCAAAATTTAGGATTCCATACTGTTGACTCAAATAAAATGGATTTTATTTACAAGTAAGAAAGAAGTATAGTTTATGGTAAGGCTAGATATTTTGATTTAAATTTATGTTGTAACTTATTGGATTATAACAAGTATTACTGAGAAATCAGTTTGGGTAGAAAATATTCAGCCTCATTTTTTCGACTGTAAAGTCTGTTTTGCTGATGTTTTAGACAGGATTTCAAGGCAAATGCCAACAAAACATATATTCTTGTAGGAAAATCAATGTGCAACACCTTTTTTTTCAGGTTTTGTATGTTTTTAATAGGTAATTAATGTATAATCAGAAGTTGAAAATAGGTACTTATCCAGATTTTATTGATAAAAGCAATCAGTAGCTGGTTACAGTACCCATAAAAATTAAATTAGCATTATAACAGATAATTCATTTTAGCTAGGGAAACTCCTAAAATGGTAATTAGCAAACAGTGCAGACACATACCAGATGCTGCAGAATGCATGTCTGATCAGATAAAAAAGGATTTGACATTTCATGCAAATTTTCTCCACGGAGAGACTTTCCATGAAAGGTCAGATCCTGTTTTCTGGGAAAAATAAGATAAATATCACCAATTTGTCCTCTGCTGAATTCACCCAGAGAGTGGTAAAAGTTAAACAACAGTGTCAACCCACTTACCCTATTGCTTAAAGTATCATAATCATCATCATCATTCTCATTTATCGCTGTTACTTTCCAGGAATAAATGTCTCTCTTTGCCTGGAAAACAGAAAAAGCAAAAAAAAAATATCAGATATTACGGAATAAATTGCAATAAAGAGAGATTTATTACTGGGGCTGCTCTTAAAGAAAAGAATATGCACCCTCTGGAAGCAAATTCTTTTCTTTAATAGCTCCCACTTTGGAAAAGATACCAGGGAAGATTGCTTCTAAATTTTTCCTGGGTGTGCATAAAAATAATTCTGTTTAGGATACACTATTGAGAAGAACCCTATAAGCTATGAAGTTTCAGGGCAGTGCTCTCTCTACCACTCCGCCCATCCACAAATGCAGACAGACAGACACTGCATTCACCAACATACCTGAAGTCCCAGAAGCCATATCATCATCGACTCGTGATTTTCTGCCGTAAAGTAATGTTCCTTCCCATCACTCCTGAAACACACAAAACAAGAGTACAGTCAGTATTCTTTAACCCATTAATACCACTCTATGGGCTTATTTAGCAGATGACAAATTGACATTTTTCAATTTTTTCCCAGAAAACATTTGACATTTGGAGACAATTTGCATGAAATGACAAATCCTGTTTTTTGAGAAAAATATTTCAGTATGTTGTCTGCTGGAGCTGTAATAGCATATAGTGTTAAAGTGCTGATAACAACTGCAGCAGACAACATTTTGATTTTATTTTTTGTATTTTTCAGAGAAAATAAGGCTGAGCAGACAATTCACATGAAATGCCAAGATATTATCCCTGAAAGATAATAAAAACATTAAAATGTTATCTGCTACAATTTCGCTTAGTGCTTTAACTCTTTGCATACTGGGTAATATTGCATGCTTTTTTGTGTCTTAAGTCATTTTGGCAAACAGTGTGGACTCAGATCAGACTGCTCCTTTAGGAGCAGTCTGATCTGGGTCCATACTGTTTGCCTGTATGCAAAAATAGGTTTGAAAAGTTTGCAATATTCAGCAGACGACAAAAACAGATGACATTTTCAGATGCAGATTTTCTTGGCATTTTAAGGGTTAAATTAACTTTTTCAAAAAAATGTTTCAGGAACACCTTCAGAGTGTCAAACAGTTTGAATCCAGATCAGGCCCAATGTTTTGTCGGGCCTGATCTGGGACCAAACTGTTTGCAAAGGTTATGAGGAGACTATAAAAGTCGTCACTAGCGGGGAAAGGAAAGAGTTAAGCAAAATTAACCCAAATAGCCAGACACATACATACACACATTAACCCTCCAAGTTCTAAGCAAAACTGTAGTAGATGGTATTCTAAATTTTCTTTTTTTATTATTTTAAGAGAAAATAAACTTGACATTTCATGTGAATCATTTGCTCAGCAAACAGTGTAGACACTGATCAGATACCACATTCTGCAGCATCTGACCAGCTCTACACAGTTTGCACATCTCTACCTGTCCCAATACTTATGATTATTATGGTAAGTTGCTTATTTCTCAATCAGAGAGTATGGACACTTTTGTCTCTCCGAGAAAAATTATTGTGGTACTCATTAGAATTACCTCCGAACATCACAATATCTTTTCTCGGGGAGATAAGAAAAGTCTTTATATGGATACCATGCTTATTTACAGCTATGACTGAAGACCCTGGCCAGACTAAAGAGATATGCATGCTGGGCTGACCTGTCTGTTCTTGCCTGCAAAAGTGCTTTTTCAGAAAAACATGACTAAAATACAGAAATCTTACTTTATAATGATTCAGTATTTGTTATTTCAAATAAGCAAGCTGTCTCTCCTTGCTTCATCCAAGGACAGTAAATATAACGCTTAGCACTCTGGGTAAAAATATCAGCAGACAACATTTTGAATATTTTTCTTAATTCTCCCAGACAACAGGTTTTGACAGTTCATGCTCATTGTCTCCAATGGAGACAATTTGCATGAAATGTCAAATTCTGTTTTCTGGGAAAATATTGGAGACAATTTGCATGAAATGTCAAAACCCGTTTTCTGGGAAAAATAAGAAAAATATTTCAATACAAGGGCTGTTCGTTAAGTTTGTCATTGGACTAATAAAAAGTAAGCTATACATCTGGCATTCAATTGTATTTCATCAATCCTTCTGGCTGAAGTACATTTCTTGAGTCTTGAAAAACATCAATTTAAATGCATTTAAGTAGTCACTTTTGGGGATACCCTTTATGTACTGGAAAACTGCACTCCCCAGAGAACTCCGTGCAGTATATCTGCGCCCAGCTAACATTTTCTTTAGTACTGGAAACAAAAAGAAGTCACAGGGACTCAGGTTCGGGGAATATGGTGGCTGGTCAAGCTGGATTATTTATTCTTCTTTCAAGAAGTCCTGCACATTTTTGCTCTTGTGAGGAGTAGCATTGTCATGTAAGAGATAAACATAATGGGTTCCTGTTGGTGGATACTTCTTTTCAAACTGTTTTTTTACTTCTTTCAGCACTTTATTTCTATAAAATTGTCCTATAACTGTTCGGCCCTTCAGAGATGGTATTCGAATATTTGTCCAACTAGAATTAAAGAAAATAGTATAAAGAACTTGCTTTATGTTCTGCTTTTGCTTGGCAATAACTCAGTATTGCGGATTTTTGGTGAGCCACATCTTGTTATTAACTTTTCTGTCAGGTTCATGATAATAGATCCATGTTTCATCGCCTGTCAGTAGTTTCAAATAAAGACATTTTCCTGATTTTTGGCACATTTTAAGTAGCTTTTTGGCACATTTAACACTGTTGGCCTTTTGTTCTTCAGTGAGTAGATTTGGAACCCACTTAGCGCAGATCTTCCTGCCTTTCAGATTTTTAGTAATAATGATATGCAACCAATCACAGCTTATGTCAAGGGTCTGAGAAATATCATGCATTGTATATCTGCCATCTTCATTCAGCAGTTGCTCCACAGCCTCAATGTTTTTATCAGTCAACACTGTCTTTGGGTGACCTGCTTGAGGAGCATCTTTCAAATCAAGTTTACCCGACTCAAACATAATACTCACTGGATACTCATAAGAAGTGCCTCACCAAGGCTACATACATTTAAAATTGAAATTCCTTACCCCTCTTATTGTAGAAAAAATATATCCTGTGGATACTCATAAGAAGTGCCTCACCAAGGCTACATACATATAAAATTGAAACTCCTTACTGCTCTTATTGTAGAAAACACAAAAAACATATCCTGTGGATACTCATTAGATGCAACTCACCAAGGCTACATACATTTAAAATTGAAACTCCTTATCCCTCTTATTGAAGAAAACTTAACACAACATATGTTTTCATGGAGAAATAAGGAAAATACCAATACTTTTTGGTTGAAAATGTACCTCATCTGGAGCTATGTTACTGGTGTCTTAACCTTTGTCATGCTGAATAAATTAAGATGCCATGCCCACATCTAATTTTCAACTAATCAGATAACTTGATCCAGGTTGCTGATATAAATTCACATATTGAATGACAAACAGTGCAGATCCAGATTAGCAGAAAATTAAAATAAATAAATAAATAAATAAATAAATAAATTAAAATGAAAAAAATCCAAATTCACCCTATTTACCTTAAGTACATTTATTTGATTGATTGATTGTGTTGGGGTTTAACGACACGTCAACCCTTGTGGGTCATTTTGTGTCGTCTCCAAGAGAAAGGGAGAAAAGAGACAGAAGAGATAGCAGAAGAGATGAGAGAGAGGGACAGGGAAGAAAGAGGAACAGGAATGAAAGTGAAGAACCAGAAGAAATAAAAACATCACCTCCCTACCCTTACCTGCTACAAGGATAGCAGGCCTTGCCCAACTGTAAGCCAATATCAGCTGGACGCCCCGGTGACATAAGATACATGACACCTTCGCACCACCCGACCACCCCCTACATTTATTTGGACAATAAGGCCTGAGCAAACATTGTAGACCACGATCAGATGCCACAGAATGTGACACTTGATCAGGGTTATAGCTCCAGATAAAACGGTTTTTTTTCAATCTTATTTCTGCATGATAAACCATAGGCCTAGATAAGAGTGGGTATCAGGTTTATATTTTTCTTATTTCTCCACAAAAACATATGTTGTGGGTACTCATTAGAAGCGCCTCGGCGAGGCACTTCTAATGAGTACCCACAACGTATGTTTACGTGGAGAAATAAGAATAATATCAATACTTTTGGAGTGAAAAAAGCGCCTTAATTAGAGATATGATAAACTTATGTTGTGGGTGCATGAAAACTAATGGTGTGGGTACTCAACAGAAGTGCCTTGGTATCCTGATGAGTACCAGCAACATATGTTTTCATGCAGAAATAAGAAAACTATTTGCCTGATACCCCTCTTTTATCTGGAGCTATGAGGGTCAATGTTTGCTACTCATCCAACAGTTCTCAGGTATCAACAGGTATTATTAACCCTTAAACTGCCAATCACAACAATAGTCGTCTGATTTGTCGTCTGCTTGTGATTTTAAAAGCATTTTTGCAAACAGTGTGGACCCAGATCAGACTGCTCCTCTAGGAGCAGTCTGATCTGGGTCCACAGTTTGCCTGTATGCAAAAATAGGTTTGAAAATTTACAAAAGTATTCATCAGACGACATAAACAGATGGCATTTTCAGATGCAAGTTTTCTTGGCGCATTAAGGGTTAAAATGGACTTGGCCAAATTTTAGGACAAGTATGGTAAGGAAAGTAAATAAGTAAACTCATGCCCTGTTAATCCTTTCATCCCTACAGACCAATACAGATATATGTGCAAACAGTTAAGATCCAGATGAGATGATGCATAACAAGCCGTCTCATCAGGATCTACACTGTTTGCTGTTCTGTTTTTGATTTTTCACTAAAACCTCTATTTGCATTGATGGTCCTGTTCAGATTCAAGGATGGAAGAGTCCACTTCAGAAACTCAGGGTTGAAAATGTTAAGGGTACGGAAGGAGTAAATTTCAGTATAAGTCACAAATATATTGGTTTTCAACTGTCCGCTCCAGCTTGTAAGAAAAGGAATTGTTGTCCTTCGTAAATTATTGGATTCTAATAATTAAGACCTAGTGAAGTCTCAAAAGCTTCAACATTGATTATCAATTTGTTTCATCAGTCACGCTTTCTGTACATACACATTTGCAATTAAAAGATCTGGAAATCCCATTCTCATGGCAAGTTTTTAAATGGAGCATCAAAACTTGCATGACTTACTTCATCTACATGGCCTGCTTCTTTTGCATGTCTTGCTCTGTTTGCATTTCTTGCTTGCTTGCATGCATTTGTGCACATGGCTTACTTCTTTTACCTGGCATGCTTCATTTGTATGGCTTGCTTCACTTGCATAGCTTGCTACCTTTGCATGGCTTACTTCATCTGCATGGCACACTTCACTTGCATGACTTGCTTCATTTGTATGGCTTGCTTCATTTGTATGGCACACTTCACTTGCATGGCTTGTTTCATTTGTATGGCTTGCTTCATATGTATGGCACACTCCACTTACATGGCTTGCTTCATTTGTTTGTTATTGTTGAGGTTTTACGGCCCAGTCAACCCAATGGGGTCATGTCGAGCGTGGTCAGTTTACCTATCCACACGTTTACTGGGCAGGCTTAGTCCTCTAAGTGGTTAACCAGTATTATGCACATTCTTTCGCCAGAAACTGACAACTGCCCTTCTTGAATCAGCGGAAGGGAGAGAATGACCATAGAAAATATTTCATGATCAATCTCCACGAAAGAATATTGCTGACCTTGGCGGGGGAATTAAAATTTGGTGTCAATATTCAGCCTCAATGCTTTCTAGGTTCTGAAAAAACAAGGTTTTTTATGTGGTTTTTACCATATATGGACATGGCTGCCATCTTTATCAACAGAGTGTGACCATTAGAATAAACTCTTAATCTCTTCAGTACATTATATGCAACATAGTTCCGGATAAGGCACTTTTTTTTTCAACAAAAATTGTTGATATTTTTCTTATTTGTCCATCAAAACATATGTTGTTGGTACTAATTAGTACCCACAACATGTTTTCTAGGAGATATAAGAAAAATAATTTCCTGATACCCCCTCTTATCTGGAGCTATGTGCAAGGATTCAATACCAACGCTTTCTTGGTTTGGGAGAAGAGTTTCCAGGTTTTAACTGTATGTCTTGATGAATGGCCCAAAATTTAGCAATCCTTTGTCCCCCACCCCCACCTCCTCTGTCTGCGATCCAAGGATGCACCACATGAAATCTGATAGAAATTGGCCCAGCAATTTCAAAGGAGAAGTCATTTGAAAATGTGGACATAGAACAATAGAAAAGATGAATGGACAATGAAAAGAAAGTGATCACTATAGCACTCTCAGGTGAGCTAAAATTATTTCAAATGTCGTATGCCAATATTTTTGTTCAGCATTCCAATAGTTAGAGATCATTTCTTCATAAATAAGCATTATATTATAATTAAGCCAAATAAAGAAGAATTTACACAATACTTTATTAAAACATATTTCATCTAAATCCTGAATCAGGCAAGTTTATGGACTTAAATATGTTCAACCTTAGATAACAGGACCAGTCCTTGAATTACTTGATTAATCCCCAGAAGTATTAGTTTCTGAAATTTGTAGGACAGGTGAAAAACTATGAGGGATGTTCGAAATGAATTGCTTATTTTCCTCTAGCTCGATATCCACGTGGGGCACGATAAAAACCAATACATACCTGTATAGGGCTATTCAATATCTACACAATGGTATATAAATATACATGTTAGACTAAGTATAAGACATAAAATTTGCCATTTGAATACACGCAGTCATTGACCACTGCAGTAAAAATGGTTGGTAGAAGCGTCGACAAAAAAGATGAAATACGGGCTTACATCAAAGCTCGCTCAAAACTTGGTTGTTCTTTGAAGAAGCTGATGACTGAAATTTCTACTGCTTTTGGACCTTCTTGTGTGTCTTATGACACAGTTCGGCGGTGGAAAAAGAAATTTGAGTCTGGTGTAGAGTCCATCAAAAATGCACCGAAATCAGGTAGGCCAAAATCTGCATCTCGTAAAGAAATCATTTCCAAAATAAAGGAAATCATTGAAGGAGATGCCAGATTTACAGTTCGTGATATTGCACGAAAGGTAGGCATATCACTATCTACGGTTCACCTTATTTTGAAGAAGCATTTGAAAGTCAGAAAGATTTCTGCTAGATGGGTGCCACATCTGTTGACTGGCGAGCAAAAGAGGCAACTGGTTAAAGTGGCCAAAAAGCTGCTTCAAATGTTTCCAAAATATGATAAAAAGCAGTTTGCTAATGTCATCACAGGTGATGAAACCTGGGTCCATTATTTTGAGCCTGTCAGAAAGGTTAGCAATAAGATCTGGGCCACTAAACACAGCAAACGCCCAATAATTGCCGAACGTTCTTCGAGTACAAAGAAGGTTTTGTATGCAATCTTCTTCTCTGGTGAAGGAGTCGCAATAAAAGTGCCAGTGAAAAAGGGCAAAAGCATCACCGGAAAGTACTACAAAGACGTAGTACTGAAGAAACTGAAAAAGTATTATCAGAAACGACGCCCTGCCACTGGTTTTAAACATGTCCGTCTTCTACATGACAATGCCCCAGCTCATACCTCCGCAATAGTTACGGCGTTTTTGAAGAAAGAAAAAGTAACTGTTTTGCCTCACCCCCCGTATTCCCCAGACCTTGCCCCATGTGATTTCTTTTTGTTTCCGAAATTGAAAGCATTCCTTGCTGGGCGGAAATACCAGTCCCGACAGGCACTTGGATCTGCCATTCATCAGTACCTTATTACTGTGCCCAAATCAGCGTACCGTGACGCCTTCAAGAAGTGGTTACATCGGCTGAAACTTTGCATTTCTAGCCACGGGGAGTACTTTGAGGGCATGAAATGAGTACTTTTGGGCTAACTTGAAATTCGAAGTCTCCAGATAGAAATAAGCAATTCATTTCGAACATCCCTCGTAAACACTGGCTATACTTCTCTGTTAGTCAAGCCATGACAAATTTAATTTAAGATGATAAAATTGCGGTAACTTAAAATTAATATCATAAAAATGTGGACGCAACACATGTTATGAAACATGACAATTGTTCAATACTTTAAAAATATCACTAAATGTAAAAATAATAATATATTACTGTGCAGCCTTTATCAATCTGGAAGCAAAACTTGAAGGCTGATAAGGGCTGCATGTCCAAAACATTCCCCTTGAATTGAGTGATAAATAAATATATTAAAATTAACCCTTCAAGTGCCAAGCAAAATTCGTAAAAGAAGACATTCTAATCTTTTTTTTTTTTCCAGTAAATAAGTCTTGACATTTCATGCAAATGGTGCTTAGAAAGATTTCTATTCTTTGAAAAATAAAATAAACAAGAATATCGGTGAAACCGATGGATGCTCCCCGAACATGCAATAGTCGGAACAGGAAACATTATCCTAGATAAAGAGCGGTATACTGTGTATACTCACTGTACTTCAAAATGGAGTATCACAAAACCTGTTGGTGGACAGATAAGCTTGCCTGAAGGCACTGTCATACAAACATCAGCAACATAAAAGTTGGAATAAATGAAAGGAATAAATCTAGGCACTAGAGCAAAAACAAAGTTTTTCTAAAAATAGCCACAGTGACCTTGACCTTGAGCCCAGGACCCTGAATGTCAAACATGCTCAAGATATTATCATACCCAACATTTGTTTGAAGTTATATCAAAATCCATCAATAAATGTAGGCACTAGAGTGTTGACAAATTCTTTTCTAAAAATAGCCAGTGACCTTACACTGCAGCTTTAAACAAAGTAGCATGACTCTGTGACATATCATCTAACCAGAAAGATTGAACAATATGCACATCCCCTATTGCTGCTTAAGATTCCATTAAAATTTCGTTGAATTTCTGCCAGTATTTGCTAAGAATTTGCGTGGACACGAACAGTACCCTATATATTCATGCAGAACTCATCAAAGGGCAATAACTCTTGGAAAAATCATCGAACCAGAACACGCAGGTGAATGTCGAACATGCTCAAGATATTTAAAAGCTGCAGTGACCTTGACATTGAGCCCAGGACACTGGAAATTGAAATTGCTTGAGATGTTATCATACTCAACATTTTTGTGAAATTATATTAAAATCCATCAATAAATCTAGGCACTAGAGCAAAAACAAAGTTTTTCTAAAAATAGCCACAGTGACCTTGACCTTGAGCCCAGGACCCTGAATGTCAAACATGCTCAAGATATTATCATACCCAACATTTGTTTGAAGTTATATCAAAATCCATCAATAAATGTAGGCACTAGAGTGTTGACAAATTCTTTTCTAAAAATAGCCAGTGACCTTACACTGCAGCTTTAAACAAAGTAGCATGACTCTGTGACAAATCATCTAACCAGAAAGATTGAACAATATGCGCATCCCCTATTGCTGCTTAAGATTCCATTAAAATTTCGTTGAATTTCTGCCAGTATTTGCTAAGAATTTGCGTGGACACGAACAGTACCCTATATATTCATGCAGAACTCATCAAAGGGCAATAACTCTTGGAAAAATCATCGAACCAGAACACGCAGGTGATATGCACCTCCACCTTCCATACTTAATATTCCCATGAAGTTTCAATGAAATCCGACTAGTAGTTTCCGAGAATTCGCGTGGACACGAACAGTACCCTATATATTCATGCAGAACTCATCAAAGGGCAATAACTCTTGGAAAAATCATCGAACCAGAACACGCAGGTGATATGCACATCCACCTTCCATACTTAATATTCCCATGAAGTTTCAATGAAATCCGACTAGTAGTTTCCGAGAATTCGCGTGGACACGAACAGTACCCTATATATTCATGCAGAACTCATCAAAGGGCAATAACTCTTGGAAAAATCATCGAACCAGAACACGCAGGTGATATGCGCATCCACCTTTGATACTTAATATTCCCATGAAGTTTCATTGAAATCCGACAAGCAGTTTCCGAGAATTTGCGTGGACAAGAGCGGGACGGACGCACGGACGCACGGACACACGGACGTACGGACGCACGGACGCACGGACGAAGCGGCGACTATATGCTCCCCCGAAATTCTTCGGGGAGCATAATAAAAATGTTGACTGCTGCAGTCGTAATTGGTGCTTTAAGGGTTAACTGTTCTTTCTGTGAAGAAACTTTTAGTTTGAAAAAAAAAAGAGTAAAAATAATAGACTATAAAATACATCTATGTACCTTTAACAGGGTAGGGATTTTTTGCCTACCTTTTTTATACTGGATCTAGTGGAAGAGGTCTGGTGAACTGAAGGTGTCAAAGATGACATCTTGCTACTTAACATTTAGCATGCTCGGTAAAAATTTCAGCAGATGGCAATTTGAAAAATTTCTGTTATCTTTTAAATAAAATAGACTATTTTCTGGGAAAGATAAGAAAAATAACAGCAATTTGTCGTCTGCTGAATTTGCCAAGAGAGTGGTAAACATTAAAAGAATGCGATGTAATTCCCAATAACTGTCATACTTACAAGACAACAAACTGGTTTTGATTTTCAAGATCAAGTGAGATGGCAGCACCGTTTACGTCAATGTGACCTTGAGAAGATCGCTGCTTGTGCACATCTTCCTCTGACTTGTAGTAGTGCAGCTGGCACTTGCTCTCTTCCAGGACACACCATACTTTACGCTTTGTTATCAAACGACCAAGAGCTGAAATGAAAGAATCACAGGCTTTCTTGTTTAACCATTACATCATATTTTGTGTGTTTTGATCAAATGACCAAGAGCTGAAATATAAGAATCACAGGCTTTCTTGTTGAACCCGTACACCATACTTTATTTGTTGTTATCAAACGACCAATAGCTGAATTATATGAATCACAGTCTTTCTTGTTTGGGTTAACCCTTCTCTTGCTGAACATGACATGCCCTGTCTTAGCAAACAGTGTAGATCCAGATCAGTTGGCTTCTGAAGAAGCCAACTGATCTGGATCTGCACTGTTTGTCATTAAATATGTGAATTTCTATCAAAAACCTGGATCAAGTAATCTGATTGGCTGGAAATTAGAAGTGGGCGTAGCATCTTAATTTATTCAGCATGACAAGGGTTAATATAACATACAAACAAAGTTGACTACATACAAAGGATTAGAATGAAAGCAAGGCTTATAAAGTTCTTAAAGTTTCCTTAATATAGTTCCTTATTCCTTGTCACTGTGCACCAAATGGTGCAAGATTTAAAAAAATCTCTTTGAACGGTGATCTTATATGACTTTTTGTTATAAGTCTTATACATGTATATAGCCCTGGGGCAGGGGTGAATAAGCCCTGGGGGCAGAATTTCAATGTCAACAAATAGCTTTTGTCATTGTGACCCACTGATGCAGGTTTCATAACAGTCTAGGATAGTTCCTAAAAATCCATTGTTTTCAGGTTTTCCCATACAAAAACTACAAGGAGCCAACTTTGAATTTGCAATAAAATAGGTCAAGGTCAACCCAGGCTCATCATATGAACAAACTATGATGGGCCCATGTCCCCAATGCTGTATACAAAGTCCCATGGCCACTGCCCATTGGCTCTGGAGAAGCAAAGTTTTAAAGGGTTTTCCTCGCAGCCATCTTTGTCAAGTGACCTAGACCCTGTGAACAAACTTTAGTTCCTCTGACTCATGGAGGCTTCAATTGGCCCAGTGACTTCAGAGAAGATGTTTGAAAATGTTGATGACAACAATGGCAACCATACCAGCCTGCTAACCATGCCAGCCTGCTTATACAGTAAGCTCACCTATGAGCCTAAAGACTCAGGTGAGCTAAAAACACCAGACTTTCTTGTTTAAAGCTAAGCACTCAGGAATAAATTTTCAGCAGACAACATACTGAAATAGTTTCTTATTTTTCCCAGAAAACGGGATTTGATGTTTCATGCAAACTGAGACAATTTGCTTGAAATGTCCCTGTTTTCTAGGAAATGTTAGAACAATACAATCACTTCATCATTAAACCCTTAAAGTACTAATCACAACTGCAGCAGATGACATTCTAATGTTTTTTCATTATTATTTTTCAGAGCAAATAAGACTTGAAATTCCATGTGAATCATCTGCTTCGATTCACAGGAAATGTCCAGTCTTATTTTCTCTAATATAAAAAACATTTTAGATTGTCCCTTCTGCTATAATCTTACTTAAAGGGCCAATCACATTTGCAGCAGACAACATATTGATTTTTTTGGAAAAAAGGCTTGACACTTCAGGTGAATCATCCTAGCAGATGGTTCACATGAAATGTCAAGTTTTATTTTCTCTTAAAAATAATAATAATAAAAAACATTTAAGAATGTCTGCTACAATTTTGTTTGGCACTTTAAGGAGTAAAGAACTGATACAGTTCTATAGGAGATCACTATGACCTTGAACAAGTAGCACTTGACTTGAAGTTATAACAAAGAAGGCAAAGGCCCCCACAGACAGTGCAGATGCACTGACAGATCTGGGTATTAAGTCCCCATGTACCCTCAAGACACATTTTCACATAATTGTGAAAAAAGCTCAGTAGATTTTGGCACAAGCTGTTTATCAGAAACCCAGATCAGCCAGGTAAGGAAGCTTCAAGTAATAATCACAATGGCAGTTTTTTTTTTTTTGTTTTTTTTTTGTAATTTTCAGAGACAATTCACATGAAATGCCAAGTCTTATTTCCTCTAAAAATAACATATAAAACTAGACAAATGTCCAAAGTACACACATGCCCCTGCCCTTAAGGCAACAACATCTGGATGGATAAATTTCAAAACTATTTCCAATTGCTCAATCTGATCTCTCATACATTTTGACTCCTAGCCCCACCCCAGGGCATGACCCATGGACAAAACTTGCACAGAGTCGAAGGTTTTGGTCTGGGTTCCAAATTCCAACTTCCTGAAAAAAAAGGTATCCAAGTTACAACCTCCAAGAGAAATGAGGACATAAATGCCAATGTAAATTTGTGTAAACTTAAGTCCATTATACATTTGGAACCCTAGCCCCACCTAACCACAAGACTCAGGGGCAACTTTAGCATAGAGTTAAAGTAGCATACCAAATTTCAACTTCCTAGCATAGAAGATACCAAAGTTGTGACCTCCAAGAGAAATGTGGAAAGAAATAAGCTTACCAAATTTCAACTTCCTAGCATAAAAGTTATGACCTCCAAGAGAAACAGGGACATAAATGTCAATGTAAATTTGAATGTAAAAAACATTTGTTAGACCGGTTATGAACGTGATACATGCACTTACGGATGGATGTAACATCACAGCGAAACGCTCTATGTCCCACTGTTGCCTTCATCACATGGGGACATAGAAATTTAGACTGTTGTCTGCTACAATTTTACTTAGCACTTTAAGGATTAATATATCTGATGGTTCTATAAGAGGACAAAAAAAATGGCTTGATCAGACTGTGCAGATGCACCTGCTGTCTGGGTCTTTGCTGTCCACATCAGCATAAGGCACATTTTCACATGGCTGGACTCAGCTGGTTTTGGCACAAGCGGATATTTGTCAGAAACATTAATGACGACAAATGTTAATTTACTGAAATAATTGTCCACTTCAGCTTTGTATGACCACAATAGTAGAGGCTAACAAGTGTCAATGACAAGGAAATAGCTAATGCCATTAGAAGTGCATCTCTGGAAAATGTACCTTCGGCCAAAAAAAAAAAAAAAAAAAAAAGACAGCTATCCAAATGGTTCTCACATAATACATTTCTTTTTCAACCTGTGAAACACATTAACAGTTGAGGTTTCTCATTTAGTACTTTTAGTGAAATTGCAATCCAGATCCCAGATGTATAAAGAATCTGGTCCCCTTGAGAGCATTCTTTTTTCTTTTGAAATAGACCCCTTTTTTAAGAAAGGACAGCATATAGGAAAGCAAACAGGGCCCAGCTGTTCAAAACTTTAACAAGTTAGCTAATGTGACATTAAATTTCTATCTTGAAATATGGCAAATACATTGATATTTTTTTTGCTGAATAAAAAGTGCGTAGCTTTTGCTATCTAACAAGGGCCAGGGCTTGATCACAGTGACATAGCCACTGCAGATATGCAGACGTTATGCAACATTTTTCCAATCCTATAATTGCAACTATTGAAAGGATCATCATTTAAGCAGTTCCAAGTTTTGAAGTAGAATATATGGGCATGACAGTCAATGGAGAGAACTCATTTGAACAAACTCTCAATCACATTTCAACAAATGGATCAATGTGAAATTTGGTGGAAATTGGCTAAGTGGTTTCTGAAGAGTTGTTTAACATGGTTTTATACATGTAAACAGCACAGGGGCAGGGAAATATAATAAGCGTAAAAAAGATTGCCTTTGGAAACAAAAAACTCACTACGGATTAGAAAATGGGAGTCTCGGTTTTATTGAATCTTCATAAGCAGTAATGAAGTTTGAAACACAGCTTACTGTGGTTTTGGAGGAGCTGTCATTTAAAAAATTCATTTTTTTTTTAATTTAATGTTGCCATGGCAACCAAACAAAATTGTCACTGGTCATAAAACACAAAAATTGGGTAGACAATCATCCAATGATCATAACTGCCAAATATGGTTCACATCACTTCAATGGTTATGGATAAAATACAATTTAACCATTTTCTCATATAATTCTATGGGAGTTTTCTGTTGCCATAGCAACCAAACCAAGAGGCAGATTGGCAGACTTTTAGCTATTTTCAATTGCCCTTACCCATTTAACATTTGTACCAAATTAGATTACTGCTTCAGTGGTTTTGAAGGAGAAGTCATTAAAAACAAACCTTTTTTTTTAATTTGATGTTGCCATGGAAACCAAACAAAATGGCCACTGGTTATAAAACCAACAAACTGGATAGACAATCATCAAGTGATCGTAACTGCCAATGTGGTTCACATCACTTTACTGCTTATGAAGAAAATGCAATTTAACCATTTTTCCTTTATAAGTCTATGGGAGCTTTCTGTTGCCATGGCAACCAAACCAAGAGACAGATCACCATCATTTTAGCTATTATGAATTGTCTTTATCCAAGCAACATTTGTACAAAATTAGAGCTTACTGCTTCAGTGGTTTTTGAGGAGATGTCATTTAAAAAAATTCTTTTTTAAACTTCAATGTTGTCATGGCAACCAAACAAAATGTCCATTGGTCATAAAACACATAAACTGGGTAGACAATCATCCAATGATCATAACTGCCAAATATGGTTCACATCACCTCACTGGTTATCGAGAAAATGCATTTAACCAATTTCCCATTACAAGTCTATGGGAGCTTTCTGTTGCCATGGCAACCAAACCAAGAGGCAGATCACCATAATTTTAGCTATTTTTAAAAGGCCCCTGTCCAAGCAACATTCTTACCAAGTTTGGGACAAATCTCTTCAATGGCTTTGGAGGAGTTGTCATTTGAAAGTGTTAACAGATGGATGGACAACCGGATGGACGGACGGATGGACAACGGACAAAAAGCGATCCCTATAGCTCATCCTGAGCATAGCTCAGGTGAGCTAAAAATACCTTAGCTACAACAGTTAATGGGTTTGTCATTAACTAAGCTAACCCTGCTTTGAATTAGGCCGAGTATTCATCATGTTTCTGTAGATAAATAGGAAATCTCCATAAAAACATATACTGCGGATATTTATTGGAACTGTCTCGCACAGTGGTGGCTACCATATTAAATTTTATCTTGTGTGTTTGTTTGTGTTGAGATTTTACAGCCCAGTCAACCTAATGGGGTCATATCGAGCGCAGTCAGTTTACCTAACCACACTGTTACTGGACATGCAGGCTTAGTCCTCTAAGCAGTTAACCAGTATTGCGCACATTCTTTTGCCAGAAACTGACAACTGCCCTTCTTAAATCAGCTGAAGGGAGAGAATGACAATAGTAAATATTTCATGATCATTCTCCATGGAAGAATGTTGCCTAACCTGTGGCAGTTGAACCCGCAACCTCTTGATCACCAGTCGGACACGCATCCTACAGAGCCACTGAGGCCAGCATTTACCCAAAGTATTTGGACCATACTTCAACTCCATACCATACTTCTTCTAAAAATTGAACAAGTACAATTCACTACCCGATGTTGTGTCTAAAAATTGCTGGATGAGTGGCAAACAGTGTAGACCCTGATGAGACGCTTTGTTCTGCAGTATCTGGGTCTACACTGTTTGCTTGGGCCCATCTGTCCGAATACATATGGTGAATACGGAAATAAGTGTCAGTGACAAGGAAACAGCCCATGCTATTGTAAGTCCATTTCTCAAAAATGTACCTAACACCCCAGTCTTAACCCTTGTCCTGCTGAACCTGGATATGCCCTGCCTTTGCAAACAGTGTAAATCCAGATCAGTTGGCTTCTGAAGAAGCCAACTCAACTGGATCTGGACTATTTGCCATTCAGTATTTGAACTTGTATCAACAACCTGGATCAAGTAATCTGACTGGCTGAAAATTAGAAGTGGGCATGGCATCTTAATTTATTCAGTAGGACAAGGATTAAGGGGATAGAGGATATTTATTCTTTTGCTGTGAATACCATAAATATTGTCATCGAGTGAAATGAAAACATCAGTATTTTCATGAATGCGAAGCACGAGTGAAAATTAGAATGAAAATTTCTATGGTATTCACTGAAAAAGAGTAAATTTTCTTTTTATTTTATTGTTTACACGTCAATGTGCGTTTCTGACGTCATAAGTAACGTCACCAAACAAAACATGAACGTCATGGCGTCGACGCTCAGTGCTTAACATGTGAAACGCTGGAGAGACAAAAACAAAAAGTTTCGGCGAATCAAAATAATTTTGATACCAAAATGTTCCTTACATTCTAACTAAGAAAATGCACACCAACTCTTGATAGTTTAGTTGAGAAACAAAGAAGTTAGAGGTGTTCAAAAATCTGAAGTGGAGGTAACATCCACTTCTGAAACAGTGAAGAAAACCGACGTCGTCCAAAGCGAGGAATGAAAATATAAATCGTATCAGTCACTATAGTAAAATGATACGATATCAATTCACTAGTGATTGATACCACTTTTATTTTCATCAGATATACACTGATTTCACCGCTAACAATAAAATAAATTGGATATACTTTATGGAGAGAAAACCTTAACAGTCCTGTTTGCCATGAACTCTCATCCTTATTACATATCAGTGATTTAATCTAAGATACATGCTTTTCTGCTTTTGTTTCACCAATTCGAATTAGGGAGCCTCCATGCAAGACTTACAATTATTTTGTAATTTTTACAATATTTGAACCCAGGCATCAATAAATTAGCCCAATGAAATCTGGAAACTGCAAACAGTACAGACCCAGATCAGACACTGCAGAATCAGGGTCTGATCAGGGTCTTCACTGTTTGCAAATAGTTCAACCATTTTTCTCTAGGAATATCTATATCACACAACCTGACATACCTAAAATCGAAATAGAATCTTCCGATATGTTGTGAGGGAGATTTCATTCAGTCTACAATGGGTTAATCAATTTAAACCCCCTCATAGTTTTTACAACCAACCGCTCTAAGGCAGTGGTGTTGTTTGTTCTTTGTGTGGCCTTGTGGCTGCTCACTGTGGGGCTTTTTGTTGTTGTTTTTTTTTTTTTTTTTTTCATATTTTGTTCTGTTTGTTTTTATTGTTATGTTGGTGGGTCCTGTCTGGTATTGTGATGACCTCCAGTTGTTGGGGAAGAGGGAGCTGGCTACTTTGCTTTTTAGTGATAGGCTATATTCTGTGATTGTGGCTCTTCTGGACATTTTCAAAATCATTTTGCCTCTCTCTTGAAAAAGCGTCTATTCTAAAAGAAAGAATTTGCTTCCCATGGCAGCACACCTTACTACTGTAAAAATTACAGTGTTATTTTCTATATGTATCTTAATACAAACTGTCCTTATCAGTACTCTCAGTGCTTTGATTTCATAATAATTTATAAAGTTCTGTAATACTAATGACACATCATGCAAGAGATAATATGAATTTAATAGGTGCTACCTATATCTGTGCGTCCAAATTATCATCACATGCTTCACAGGTGGGTTGGCCAGATCTAAATGAATTTGGTTTCAGACTACACTTGACTGCTGAATCCATTGCATGAATTGCAATATATCATCCAAGTCAACAATATATCAGTAGTTTAGAGACACTGCCTCCAAATTTTCGGGACTTTTACCCAACCCGATCACATGAATTTGGGTCCTGCTTAGTTACTAGCAGCTCTGCCATGGAGGCTTTAGGCAGCCCATCTATTTCGCTGGCCCCAATGGGCGGTGGCCATGCTTTCCGAATACCGAAAACTAGTGTATGCCAATGGCAGGTACAACGACAATACACTTTCGTGCGCTTACCTGAAATCCATTTTACTGCTTAAGGACTTTTTCTAAAGGTTTTTGACTGCTTGTGTGTTTTTAACTTTGTTTCTTTTTGGTCTTGTTTTTCTTTCTTTCTTTTTTTTTTTTTTTTTTGCAAGTCTACATATTATTTATGAAAAGCAGAAAAGAAAAAAAAAAATAACAATAAAAATAACAACAATTTATGAACTGGTCAAGCAAACACATTACTGTGTCGGAGTTTCTACAGATTATCAAGCATTATCTATGTGTTATCTAAAAATCTACATCAAAGAATACCATATGCACTCAACAAATCATGCTTAGTTTGTAAATAGACGGATAACGGATAGAAATAAAATTCGAAGTGGAGACAAATTCAAAATGGCGGCGATCACAAATTTTGTGGGCTGACGTCATGTCTCCTGATTCAACCCCTTGCAATTGGAATACTTGGTGTTATTGGCTGTTTTGTTGCTATTATCAGCACGGCTGCTGTGTCAACAGCCTCTGCCAAATCACAGAATGCTTATTGTTTTTTCAAAATAAGCAACAATCCACCCAAGCATTTGTTGGACCATCACAGTTTTGGTCACATACATCACTGGTCACATAGTTAGTCTACAGTAGTGTGTCTTCACGCCAAACCACTTCGCTGTTCGGGCTTTGTTTTGTTTGTTTGTGTTGAGGTTTTACTGCCCAGTCAACCCAATAGGGTCATGTCGAGGGTGGTCAGTTTACCTAACCACACGTTTACTGGGCAGGCTTAGTCCTCTAAGCGGTTAACCAGTATTGTGCACATTCTTTCACCAGAAACTGACAACTGCCCTTCTTGAATCAGCGGAAGGGAGAGAATGACTGTAGAAAATATTTCATGACCAATCTCCACAAAAGAATGTTGCCAACCTTGTCGGGGGTTGAACCCAGGACCTCCTGGTCTCCAGTCGGACAGCGCATCCAACTGAGCCACCGAGGCCTCACTGTTCGGGCTGGACGCACTTATAATATAGGAGCTTGTTTTCTTGGAAACTATCAAAAAATAAAACTGCAAGCCATGCACCATGCCCCGCCACAGCGACATATTCCCTATGCACATCTGTAGTATAAGGGTTGAAAACAATCTAAGTTAAACATGAAGAGAAGCAATAAACAGTTATTTCATTAAAAAAAAAAAACACACACACACACACACACACAAAAAGTCTAAGTTAAAAATGCAATAAAAAGTGATAAAAAGTAATTTCAGGATTCTGAAAAAAACAATATGTATATCTTCAGACCATCCTAAAAGTGTGTGTAAAGTTTCAAAAAGATCGGCCTGAAAATGTAGGAGGAGTCGCTTGTACAAGGTACATACTCCCTATACATTTCTGTAGTATTAGGGCTCGAAAAAAGTCTAAGTTAAAAATGCAAAAAATGTAATAAAAAATAATTTCAGGATTCTGAAAAAACAATATGCGTATCTTCAGACCATCCTAAAAGTGCCTGTAAAGTTTGAAAAAGATTGGCTTAAAACTGTAGGAGGAGTTGCCAGCAGAAGGTACATACTCCCTATACAGTTCTTAGTATTAGGGCTCGAAAAAAGTCTAATTTAAAAATGCAAAAAATGTGATAAAAAATAAATTCAGAACTCTGAAAAAACAATATGCATATCTTCAGACTATCCTAAAAGCGCCTGTTAAGTTTGAAAAGGATTGGCTTAAAACTGTATGAGAAGTTGCAGGCAGAAGGTACATACTCCCTATACATTTCTGTAGTATTAGGGCTCGAAAAAAGTCTAAGTTAAAAATGCAAAAAGTGTGATATAAAATAGTTTCAGGATTCTGAAAAAACAATATGCATATCTTCAGACCATCCTAAAAGCACATGTAAAGTTTGAAAAGGATTGGCCTAAAACTGTAGGAGGAGTTGCGGGCAGAAGGTACATACTCCCTATACATTTCTGTAGTATTAGGGCTTGAAAAAAGTCTAAGTTAAAAATGCAAAAAATGAGATAAAAAATAATTTCAGGATTCTGAAAAAACAATATGCATATCTTCACACCATCCTAAAAGCGCCTGTAAAGTTTTAAAAGGATTGGCCTAAAACTGTAGGAGGAGTTGCGGGCAGAAGAATGGTGGGGGCGATGACGGACGGACGGACGGACTGACTGATGGACGGACGGACACTCATAATTTCAGAGGGTATAACATAATACCCCACCACTTTTTTAGTGGCGGGGCATAAAAATTATTTAAGATTGTTGTCTGCTGCTGTTAACCCTTGTCCTGCTGAGCCTGGATATACCCTGCCTTTGCAAACAGTGTAGATCCGGATCAACTGGCTTCTGAAGAAGCCAACTGATCTGGATCTGCACTATTTGTCATTCAGTATGTGAATTTATGTCAACAATCTGGATTAAGTAATCTGATTGGCTGTCAATTAAAAATGGATGTGGCATCTTAATTTATTCAGCATGACAAGGGTTAAGACTGGTGCTTTGGTTAACCCTTTAAGTGCCAAGCAGAATTTGTAGCAAAAGACATTCTACTTTTTTTTTTTTCTTTTTTTTTTTTCAGAGATAAGTCTTGACATTTCATGTGAATCATCTGCCAAGCAGACAATTCACATGAAACATCAAGACTTGTTTTCTTTGAAAACTAAAAAAGAAAGCGTCATCTGCTGCAGTTGTGATTGGCACTTTATGGTTAATAAAGTTCTTGAGGCTGATAATCCACTCAGAAAAACACAAGCATTCTCAAAGCTGTGATTGCAACTATAAATGGAGTGTTTCCTGATTCTTTCAAAAGATGACATTTGGAAATATTCTCCAATGAGACAATCTGCATAAAATTCCAAAGCCCATTTCCTGGGAAAAATAAGAAAAATATCATAATTTATCATTTGCTGAATTTGCCTAGACAGTGGTAAAAGCTAAATAACCCGTTATTGGTTACAAATATGAGCTTCATTCATAGGAAGTTGTCTTATTCCATGTGTAAATAGCAAAAAACATACATCATTACGAAAACTCGCCTATACAAGTATATAGAAAATTTCACCTCCAAAAAACTGAAAATTTTCAGATAAAAACTCTGATACTTTTTATATTTCTGCTCAAAACATAGATTGTGGGTACTTGTTAGAATCGCCTCGGCGAGGCAGTTCTAACGAGTACCCACAATCTATGTTTTTGAGAAGAAATAAGAAAAATAATGTTACCCCTGTAAACCCCAGTTTTACTATATAAAAGTGGGGTTTAAGGGGGTCAAAATTATATAGGCGTGTTTTCATGATGTTCAAGTCAATCAAATGAAGGACCGCTGACACTAACATAGGCAATCTGCCTATTCTAGGGTCAATTGTTTACATACAATCTAGCCATAGTATACATACACCAAAATTTCTTTAAGGTTGTGTTGTCCACATGATTAAAATTGACCAATGAAATCAAAGTATGCGTTTGTACAAAATCCAAGCAACAGTTATCCATAGCCATGCTATTCTTGTTGCTGTGACATCAGAGTGCTGTATAAAGCGGGTTATCTATAAAACCTGGACTGGGACACTGGCAAAGAGTACAGATCCAGATCAGAGCCTGCAGAACACAGTGTCTGATCAGGGTCTGCCCTGTATGCTTAAATTACAGGAAGTTTAGGGTTAAATGAAACAGTCAAGTCCCCGTTCAGGACCATTTTCCCAGCCTACACTCAAAGACTATCGACCCACCAGTGCTGTTAGTGCTTTGATTTAATTCCTTGATTTTCCTTTACCATTATCATAGCTCTAGACAAGGTGCTTTTTTCAACCATAAAATACTGGGCCCAGTTGTTCAAAGCATGGTTAGCTTAATGAGCTCATTAGTGGTGAAAATGTTAACTGTTCTAGTAAGTACAATATCAAATTCACTGGTATTTTTGCTGAAAAATGTGCGTAGCTTTGCTAATGCAAAAGCTACTCACATTTTTCAGCAATGATTAAAGTTTTAACGATATGTTAACTAACGACATCGTTAGTTTTGAACAACTGGGCCCCGATATTTTTCTTATTTCGCCACAAAAAACACGTTGTGGTAGTCATTGGAAGTGCCTCAGCAAGGAGCTCCCAATGAGTACCCACAACATGTTTTCATGGAGAAATAAGAAACAGAGGATCTTAAATGAGTGGTCATTTAATATAAAATTTATGAAACGAGTTTGGGTAATTTTGGGGTATTTTTCGAGCCTTGGCAAGCAAAATTCCGAAATTACCCTATGAGTTTCATAAATTTCATATTTAATGACCACGAATATAAGATTCTGTTTATCACATGGTCCTTCTGATGACAAAAAAAAATGCACAAAATATATTAAGATAACGGCTTTCCATAGGTAAGCGGAACAACTCTCTACCAAAGATTCAATAGTACTACGCAACAAAACTAGTTTGCATATTATTTGATAAGTACTGAAAATAACTAGACACAAGGCTCAGGAAAACCAGAAAAATAGCCAGTCTGGACCGAAATTAAGAATTCTGGACCGATTTCAAACACCCCAAAATGCTAATAAATCAGTCCAACACGTTTGTGCCTTGAACCCCATTTTTCCCCAACCAACCAATTTTCACAAATCAATGATGTCTAAAAAATCACAAAGGGTCAAGTCTTCCCACGTCCGTGCACCTTTTAACTGCGATATTATGGTAGTAAAAAGGCTCTAAACGGTCATTTGACATGTATATTGGAGAGACAGCTGAATAACGGCAACCTACCGCAGCACAAATTAATTACGTCATTATCCAAACATTGTCAAAAAATCAACACTTCACTGACCTTTGTGTGGTAAACAAGCAATTAACACGAATCATCAGTAACGGTAGTCTGATAATTAATCCGTTTGTGTGACACGTGTGAATACACTGAGACTGCAAAACATCCAGGTGCAGTCGGCGTGTCCAAAAAGATCAAAGGTCGCTTTACTGAGAGTGATAAAAGAATGCACCGCTTGAACGCACCCATTTTTCTTCCTCTTCTTTTTTGATTTGATCAACACGGTTTGTCGGTCCCAGATTCGATAAATGACTTCCCAAACCATGTACGTCCAGATCAGATGTTGCATACAACAGCATCTGATCTGGGTATTATTGATTGCTTCTTCTTTTTTTTTTTTTTTTTTTTTGTTGTTGATTGCCGTAACACTCGAGTATAATTCAAGGTAGATTTCACGGTAAAAATAAGTAATACACCACTTGCGCTAGACAAGATTGGTCAGTGCTTAAAATTTAAGCAGTCTGATTAAATCTTGAAACATTGAACTGCAAAACCGCCCATGGAGCAGGCCTTTTTTATTAGACCTAATTAGGTCCATGAAAGTCGTTTCGTTCCGTCTCTCCTGTTTCCCGCCATCTTCGTGCTTATACAAGACGGGAATCAGTTGTTTATAAATAGTTTAGGAAAACTCTGCGGAGGTGGAAATAAAAACAAAACCGTTTTTTTTTTTTTTCTTTCTTTCTTTTTACATACCTGATTGTATTTATTGATGACCCCAGCTTTGATCATGCTCGTTATACCCGGACTTCCGTCATATAACGGAGTTGAGGTGTATTATTTAAAAGGAGTTATAGGACTGCCAATTGTCATTAGTTTTCGTGACAGGTGATATATACATATTTTTTTTTTTTGGAAATGGGCTCATTGATGACGTCATCGTCATCGGCTGGACCGATTCAGATTTCAAAATTTCCAGAGCCCTGACTAGACACAAGATAAATATGTCATTCATTAAACTGTAGGAATTAATGATTTGTTTGTTTGTGTTTAGGTTTTACGGCCCAGTCAACCCAATGGGGTCATGTTGAGCGCGGTCAGTTTACCTAACCACACGTTTACTGGGCAGGCTTAGTCCTCTACGCGGTTAACCAGTATTGTGCACATTCTTTCACCAGAAACTGACAACTGCCCTTCTTGAATCAGCAGAAGGGAGAGAATGACCGTAGAAAATATTTCATGATCAATCTCCACAAAAGAATGTTGCCGACCTCGGCGGGGGTTGAACCCGCGACCTCCTGGTCTCCAGCCGGATGGCGCATCCAACTGAGCCACCGAGGCCAGGAATTAATGATGATTTTTATTTGAGCTAAATGAATTTAAAAATAGACATTCCCTTCAACATCATTCAGCAAGTCAATATGTCACTGAGCATCAGTAGGGAAATCCCCGGAAGTCAGCTGTCGTACTTAAAGGTCACTGACCTAGATCAATACAGTTTATACGATGGTTGATACACCAAAGTAAATGACAGATTTCAAGAACATAAAACATTTTAACTATAGTTTGAATTTTAATTTGACACATTTATTAACTGTCGGAGTAATGTTATTCTCCAATGCTTTTTTGGAGGTGATTTTTTTTTTTTCATTGACTGTTTGACGGCATCGATGTTGAAAGTGCCTCTAAATATGTTGCCGGAAAACATCAAATTTTAACCACCATGAATATTTCTATTAGCTGTGTTATTCACATTGTGATTGTGTTGTGTCATCCCCTTCCATCAGTCTGACATTATCGTTCATCTCAAAATCATCTCAAGATTGAAGGCAGGATCTGTTTCAAAAGTGGAAGTTGTATCGACGAACGCTGACATCATCTTGATTGCTATCAATAAGCGGAGTAATACGAATATTAATGAGGGTAATTAGGCTAACCAATGGGAAGCCTTGCAGGTGTTATAACATGTGTGGATATATGATTTTTATGACATGGGTTATTTCACTGAATAACTTGATGGTCATGTGACAAAAATGTTATGTAGCTACCCCTTCTTATTTGGAGCTATGAATGTGGGCAATCTGCTCGTTTTCTGGGTATTGTCCCAGATTTCCTGATTTCTCTATATCATTAAATCTTGTAATTTTAGGAAGATAAATGTACTACAAAAAAGCACAAATAGTCATATTCTAAAGACTTGTGTTTAGAGAAGCTGTATTTTCTTTATTTAGAGTTTTAGAAAATACTAGAACAGTGTTTTCAGAGAAAACAGGTGTCTCCCCATCTTGTAGCTAAAGAGTACAATTGCTTAACCCTTAAAGCGCTAATCACAACTGCAGCAGACAACTTTTTTATTTTTTGTTTTATTTTTCAAAGAAAACAAGTCTTGACATTTCATGTGAATCATCTGCTTGGCAGATGATTCACATGAAATGTCAAGACTTGTTATCTCTGAAAACTATAAAAAAAAAAAAATTTGAATATCGTCTGCTACAAATTTTGCTTGGCGCTTTAAATTTTGCTTGGCGCTTTAAGGGTTAAGTCTGACAGTTGTCGCAGAGGGCATGATGATGTTACGTGCCAGTAACCAAGTGTAATATAACGTATGGTCATATCATTTCTATGACATGATGTTTAATATCCGCTGAATATCATGTGAAGATTTGAGACAATTTGCATGTTTTCTGGGAAATATAAGAAAATATTTCAAAACGTCCTGCTGGAAATTTTACCCAGAGAGCTAAGCCTTAAAGTACACCCTAATTTAGCTGAACTCTCATTAAATTCAATCTTCTATTACTCCCTGATGTGTTCAAATAATCAGGTTCCACTCATAAGCCCAAATAAATAGCATATTAAGAATACTTTTTCTTTTAAATTTGCATCAAAACATATCATGTGGATACTCACTGGAATTGCCTCAAGAGGCAGTTCAACTCAATACCAAAAGATATATTTTGGTGCAAAAGTAGCGAAAATAATAAAAATTGTCCCAAAATATTGTAACAATTATTGCCCTATCTGGGGCTATGGTTTGTACTGTAATAAAGAATAATAATTAGCCTTCAGTAGGTGGAGTTTAAACATTAGTAGACTGCATTTTCAAATATTTTTTTTTCATATTTTTCCTTGGAAATGGAGCTTGAATGACATATCAAGCCCTATTTTTCTACAAAAAAAAAAAAAAAAGCAAAAAAAAAAAAAAAAAAATGATCACTCATTTATTGGTTCCTAGTTTTGTCTGGAGCATGCTTTCGGCTACTGAAAAACTGGCACTGAATCAAAAGTGCATCAGAGACAAAAGATCCTGAAAAACAACCACATAGGGTGCACAGATCTTGAAAATCAGGGCCCAGTTGTTCAAAGCTAACGACGTCGTTAGTTAAAGATTCGTTAAAATTTACAGAGTGATACACAAATATTCTGAAATTTTTTGCTAAAAAAATGTGAGTAGCTTTTGCAGTACTCACATTTTTTCAGCAAAAAATTTCAGAAAATTGTATATTGAATCCGCTAAAACAGTTAACGAAATGACCCTTAACGAGCTCGTTAAGCTAACGACGCTTTGAACAACTGGGCCCAAGCAAGAAAAAGCTCCAGATAATAAAAATATTTTTAACTATTATTTTTCTTTCTTCTCCACAAAAATACATATTGTGGGTAGTACATGTTAGAATTAGAATTACCTCAAGGTGTGTGTGTGTGGGGGGGGGGGGGGGTGGTGGGGGGGGGGAATGAACACTTTTTTTTCCCATTTCTGAAATGACTGAAAATTTCATTTGATACACAAGGATAAACTGCCTTTTTAGATGTCTGATTACTGTAATTGGACAGTATCTTTTTTTTCTTTCTGACCGCATGGAGTTTAATTATGCACCTACCCTGAATGCATTCATTTTTTAAATCAGAATTTAGTTCATAATTGCCTTTTCACATCTTAAATAACACTTCTTGAAACTGAGTTAAACCTGTCTGATTAACACTTATGTGCCTTGCTTGATGAACATACAACAACAGGTCTTGAGATTTCTTGATATACTTCTTTTTCCTTCTTTCTTTATTTTTGTATATGTTTGGTTGTGCAAATGGTAGAATGTCAGACTTTGAGAGGATAACTACACTTCAAGAGTCATCTCTCTTGGAAGTGTATTCATTTACCTTCCCAAGATTTTCTGGATCCTCTCGTGAAGTGTTTTGTACTTTTGTCATTCCTTTTAGAATCTTTGCTTGTTTGATTTGGGGGTTTACGGTCCAATCTACATCGTTAGGATCATGTCAGGCCTGTCAGTTAACCTACTCACACTTCCTGGGCAGGCTTAGTCCTCTAAGCAGTTAACCAGTACTTTGTGTATATACTTGACCAGGACCTACACTGGTTATATGAAATAAGGTATTTCTGACAAAAAGAAAATAAATAAACTACATATACCCCTTAAATCAAATTAAACCTGTCCAATCTATAAGGAAGAAGATAGTATTTGTATAAGTGGGTTAAGCCATATGGTCAAGGCTGACAATGAAGAATGCTCAACACATCTCATAGCTACAGATAAGAGGGGGTATCCACATTATATTTTTCTTATTTCTCAACAAAAACATATGTTGTGGGTACTCATTAGAAGCGCCTCATCGAGGCGCTTCTAATGAGTACCCACAACATATGTTTTCGTTGAGAAATAAGAAAGATGTCAGCATTTTTCGGATGAAAAAAGCGCCTTATCTGTTGCTATGCATCTGTGCCAAATGCATATACACCCGACTGAGTCTACCAGTCATAGACTCGTAGTCATTCATTTCCAATATAACAGCAGTGACAGTGCCAACGAAATAGAAACCCTCTCCAACAAAATTTATGAATAGACTGAGCCATTTTAACAGTGATAGGAGGCAATGTCATTTGCTCACATTTAGACCATGTCTGGTCATTATAACCAGACTATAAACACTTAATTTATCTCATTGCATGCTGGGTAATTTTGCATGCTTTTTTGTTGTTTGTGGATTTTTTTTTAAATTTGATTTTTTTCAAAAAAATCTTTCAAGTATACCATCAGAGTGTCAAACTGTTTGGATCTAGATCAGGCCCTATGTTTTGTCAGGCCTGATCTTGGTCCAAACAGTTTGCAAAGGTTATCAGCAGAGGACAAAAGTCGCCACTAGCGGGGAAAGAGTTATAAAGGAATGCTATTTGATAACAGTAAACCCAGTACCTCACCTATTGTCACTGCAAATTTCATGACGCTACTATCTTGTTGTATACCCTGCCAAAAAAGGCCAGGGGAAAACTCAAGCAAAGGCATCTTCTTTATTAAGAAATTATAATGTAACATATCTGTGCGAAAGATTAAACACTTATCATGTCATATAAAAGCATTACTTAGTTGATAAAGACTCCAGATCTAACTGTCAACCTATGAGAGCCATTTAAGGCCATTCAGTATTACTTTGTATTGAAGTTTTGATGCTTAGCAAACCTTGAGGGGTATGATAAGTACTCATAATGTGTATTTTTTTATGAAAAAAAATAGGGTGCAACATATCTTAACCCTTCTCTTGCTGAACACGACATGCCTTATCTTAGCAAACAGTGTAGATCCAGATCAGTTGGCTTCTGAAGAAGCCAACTGATCTGGATCTGCACTGTTTGTCATTAAATATGTGAATTTCTAACAAAAACCCGGATCAAGTGATCTGATTGGCTGGAAATTAGAAGTGGGCATGGCACCCTAATATATTCAGCATGACAAGGGTTAAAAGATATCATAGGTCTAGATAAGAGTGGGTATCAGGTAAATATTTTTCTTATTTCTCTTCGAAAATATATGTTGTAGAAGCGCCTCACTGAGGCACTTCTAATGAGTACCAACAGCATATGTTTTCATGGAGAAATAAGAAAAACTTGATACTTTTTGATTGAAATAGAAATTGTGTTTGTAAAACATTAGCTCCAACAGTTTTTGAGATATTTTGCTGATAAGGTAAAAATGGCCAAAATTACAAAGGGCCATAACTCATGAAGTGTTTTTCAAAATTTATTCAAAAGTTAATCAGGTCGTCTAATCATCACTACCAGATTCATCAAGTTTCAAGGCTCTTGCTTCAACAGTTTTTGAGATATTTTGCTGAAAAGCTTGCATCCATATTTTTTCAAAGGGCAATAACTCAGGAAAGGGGCATAATCCTGCTGAGAAAAAAAAATATATGTCAGCTATTTTTTCATGAGAAATCCATATAAGAAATTTCAAAACAGTAGCATGCACGTGTCTAAAGTTATGCTATGCATCAAAACGCATGACGAACGAACAAACGAACACCCCAGATGCAATATGTCCCTTCAACTTCTTCAAAGTTGATGGCATAAAAAGCATCTTATCAAAAGCTATGATATATGTAGCCCTACCCTCAGGGATACTGAGAAGGGATATTTTAACCCTTAAAGCACCAATTAGAACTGGAACATATGATATTTTGATACTTTTTTTTTTTATTTTCCAAAAGTAAGGCTTGACATTTCATGTGAACTGCCTGCAAAGCAGACAATTCATATAAAATGTCAAGCTTTATTTTCTCTGAGAAAGAATAATTAAAGTTTATAATTTTATCTGTTACAATTTTGCTTGGCACTTTAAGGGTTAACCCTTGTCCTGCTGAACCTGGATATACCCTGCTTTTGCAAACAGTGTAGATCCAGATCAGTTGGCTTCTGAAGAAGCCAACTGATCTGGATCTGCACTGTTTGCCATTAAGTATGTGAGTTTATATCAATAATCTAAATCAAGTTATATGATTGGCTGAAAATTAGAAATGGGCGTGGCATTTTAATTTATTCAGCAGGACAAGGGTTAAAATGTCACAGCAGGCTAATGGTTGCCTAATGTTTGTGGCTATGGTGGATGCCATTCTGAAAATAGTAGTCATGAGACAAACTCTGGAATATGCATGAATTGCAACAATTACAACTTTTCAACCCTTGAAGCACTAATCACAACTGCAGCAGTCGAAATTTTGTTCTTCTTGCTGTTTTGGATGTTTTTAGAGAAAATTAGGCACAACATTTGATGTGTATTGACTGCCTAGCATACGATTCATATGAAATGCCTTGTCATTTTCTCTGCAAAATAATAATAAAAAAATTAGAACGTCATACGCTACAGTTTTGCTTAGCATTTTAAGGGTTAAGAACTGCAGTTTAAGACCCCATTTTCTCCCAGTCTTGTTTTATCCTATACCACATTTGCAATACATGTCCCAGAATTTCAAACATTTTTTTCCTCACTATTTTTGGCCTAATGTTTGCTTCTTTAAATAATTTGCCGAATGGCAAACAGTGTAGACTATGATCAGACTGCTCCTGATTTGGGTCTGCACTGTATGCATATGTTTGTCAGACACTTTGGTGTACAAAATTTTAGGACATTTACCATACTCTAAATACTGAGACAGACAGGGTTGAGCAGTGCAGCTCAGTACATGTATCTGATAAAAATGTTTTGTTTTGTTTTCATTTGACCAGTTGACATAAATCATTATCAGAATGCTGCATCTGATCTTGGTCTACATGGCTCAGGACTGTCTGGCTCAATACTTGGGGTAAATTAACCCATTGTATACTGAACAGAATCTCCCAGATTATATATTGGAAGAGTCCAATTTCAATTTTAGGTACGTCTGGCTATGAGATTTAGATATTCCTACAGGAAAAAAAGGCTAAACTATTTGCAAACAGTGGAGACGCTGATCAGATGCCGGGTTCTGCTGCATCTCATCTGGGTCTGCACTGTTTGCCAATTACCCATTTAGGGGTCTCCAGACTAAGATGGGTTAATTATCATGATTGCTGCCAATGGGTGAATTCTGAATACACTATGTCATTCACACAGATAATTACCATTTCCAGATTTGTATTGTAAATATCCTGACAGACTGTGCCAGCCAGCCATCTTGTTTCACTAGCTAGGTGGCAGGGAACCAGTCTGTTCAACCATCTTGAATTATCACATTTTCCTTCTTTAATTAGTCCATTATCATCACGGCAACACAATACTTCAGCTTCTACACTGGTCTCATATCTGCAAGAAAGGAAATAAAAATTTACAAAGTTTGGCCTTGGAAACAAAGAACACGAAAAAGAACAAAAAGAGTCTCTTTGTATGACAAGAATGTAGTTTCAATGCAGTGCTGCATATGCCCCATAGCACCAGCTTAAACGGAACTTGATTTTCCAAGATATCAAAATTGGCTCAGTGATACCAAGAAAAATGAAAATAACAACTGCACTACGCTGAACCTTTCGAAGACCTTTGGTTTTGGAGAAAACAGTACTGACAAACCATATTTACCCTACATATTCAGACATTGCAGACTGGATTGCAGATCCATCTGATCTGGGTATACACTCATCACGAAAACATACCTATATAGTTTTGACCCCCTCAAACCCCACTTTTATATAGTAAAACTGGGGTTTACAGGGGTATACATTATTTTTCTTATTTCTGCTCAAAATCATAGATTGTGGGTACTCGTTAGAACCGCCTCACCGAGGCAGTTCTAACGAGTACCCACAATCTATGTTTTGCCGAGGCGGTTCTAACGAGTACCCACAATCTATGATTTTGAGCGGTGAGGCGGTTCTAACAAGTACCCACAATCTATGATTTTGAGCAGAAATATGAAAAATTATAGAGTTTTTTATCTGAAAATTTTCAGTTTTTGGAGGTGAAATTTTCAATATATTTGAATAGGCGTGTTTTCGTAATGGTTTGCCACTTATCAAAGTGGTAAAATGAAGCTGTTTTAATTTTAGACTAGTAAAGATTTATTGTGCCTGAAAATTTAGCGTAAATACAAAACTTCTTTCTGTGATTACCGTAAATGTCCTATATTTCGAACACTTTATTCCATAGCATTTTGGGCTAAATTTTGCTTTTTTTTACATTTATTTCTTCAACTACTTGGTGGAATGGCAAACAGTGAAGATCCTGATCAGACTGCTCCTTCAGAAGCAGTCTGATCTGGGTCTGCACTGTTTGCATGTCATTTTGTCAGTTACTTTGGTGTTTGAAATTTTAGGACATTTACCGTATATTAAATACTCAAACTCTTAACATACTTATCATGACTCTTATCAAGATGAAAAATGTTTGTATTTCTCCATGAAACCATACATAAGTACTCATACAAGCACCTCAGTGAGGCACTTGTAATAACTACCCACAACATATCTTTTTGTGGAGAAACAAGAAAAATATCAATGTTCTAAGAACCCCAATGAAAATTTTCCTATTGTACTACAAAGAGAGAAAGACAATTGGACAATAAAAATAAAATAAAGCAAGAGCAAGCATTGTCTTTTGCACCAAAATTGGGTCATGGTTATAATTATTATCTACAAAGTTTCATGTTGCATTAGCACTGTTCAAGAGAAAATGGTTGAAAAGTTTCTTTTGTACAATACAGACAGAAAGAAAAATGGACAAAAAAATACAAATACAGGTAAAGTGAGCCTACCGGTATTTGTATTTTTTGTCCATTTTTCTTCTATCTGCTACATGACACAAGGGGTCATGCTTGTACCATAAACAAAGTTTCAAGGTTGCTTTTTGTTTGTTTGAGTTAGAGTTTTACAGCCCAGTCAACACTGTTAAGGTCATGTCAAGCTGGTCTGTTGACCTACTCATACTTTTCCTGGACAAGCTTAGTTTTCTAAGCAGTTAATCAGTACTTTGCGCACATACTTTTGCCAGTAACTGAGTTACTGCCCTTATTGAAACAGTGGAAGAGGGAGATTGACCATATAACATTTCAACAAAGTTTATGTGGCTGAGATGGGATTGGATCTTGCAACCCCTGGATCTGCAGTCAGATCCGCTACCAACTGCACTATAGAGCTGTTGCAACTAGCACTGTTCCAAAGGAAACTTTGGCAAAAATTTTCATACTGAAGGACAGATAAAAAACAAAGAACAAGTGAAGTTAGCAAGACTATTCTTTTTCACAGAATATTCTTGTATTTAATAAGTACACCAAGTTTATAGACCCTGCAGATAAAATGACTGCTTAGATATTAATGAAAGAATTAAGTGACGGAGAGACAGAGAGAGGATGGATAGACAGCCCTAAGTATGTAAATTAGTATGCATGTACCCCATCATTTTTCGAATTTGGGGTATAAATTTTTCTTGGGATATGTCCATTGTACAACTGGGCATGACAGTCTGAAGGAAATGCATTTCACGTGAAACAGCTATTAGCTTACCTTTATAGATAATACCTGTTCACGGTAAACAAATACATCACAACTGCAGTAGATAGCATTTTGATTTTTTTTTTTTTGATTTTTTAGAGGAAATAAGACTTTTTATTCAATGTGAATCCTCTGCCTAGCAAACAATTCACATGAGATGCCAAGACTCACTTTCTCTGAAAAATGAAAAATAATAACAATATAAAAATCAGAATGCCATCTGACTGCTTTAATCAAAAGATCAATCCAACAAGTCAGTCTTGTAGGTCCTTACTATCCAGATTATTTATCATGAATGATAGAAAATATTCTGTGATAGTATGTCACTGTCAAGGATATAGTTTTGGCACCTGTTATCTAAGTCTTATGTTCCTTTAGACCTCCACAGATCGAAGACAAAAGCGCTACTAAAGAGGGAACTATAGTTATTTCCATACTTTTCGGGGAAAATATTGGGGAACCTGTCATTCATTATGCCTGTCCACTGGTGCATGCCAACTGGGCTCTTTTCAAAACATTGTTAGCTTAATGAGCTCATTAGTGGTCAAAATGTTAACTGTTCTAGTAAGTACAATATCTAATTCACAGGTATTTTTGGTGGAAAAATGTGAGTAGCTATTTTCAGCAAAAATATTAGCATATATGCCATATTTAACCCTTGTCCTGCTGAACCCGGATATACCCTGCTTCTGAAGAAGCCAACTGATCTTGATCTGCACTCTTTGGCATTAAGTATTTGAATTTGTATGCACAACTTGGATCAAATAATCTGATTGGCTGAAAATTAGTAGAGGGTGTGGCATCTTAATTTATCCAGCATGACAAGGGTTAATGATCAAAATTTTAACAATAGGACATCGTTAGTTTTGAACAACTGGGCCCTGGTTGCCAACCCCTTTTACTGATCATATTTGTATACATTTACACCAAGCAGTTCTAGTGGAGATCCAATATAAAGGATACCATGTAGGGGAACATCATATGACGGAGAAGCACGCATCCATGCATTTGTAACTGATGCTATATCTCCTGATTAACCCATTTCTGTCAAGTGGACTCTTCTACAACTCTTTGGACCAGTCTATTTCCATAAGCAGGGTGTCTGGTTAGTTTTTAACTTTCAACATCATCTGTGCAAATTCAACATATGACAACTGGAACCACTTAAACTTCAACACTCTTTTCAACAACTTGCAATGACAATGACAATGACAATGATTTATTTGCATTAAACACATTCACAATGAATGGTAATGGCAAACCTGTAAACAATAAAAGAAACAAAACAAAGTACATTCAAACATGAAAAAGTGAATTCAAATGAACTAATAATTAGGAGCAATGGTGATAATGTATTTTGAAGCCATGGAAGCTATTTAAAGCACGCTTTCACCAGTTTCTCATGTATTTAACTATCATTTTGATAACAGTGGCATTTTTACTATTTAAGAGGCAATACCAATTACTGGAAGCTCTTGCACAGTTAGTATTAATAATGTTAATTCCTATTCCATTTAGCTTCCGGAAGAAGTCTTCATGAAGCTGTCTATATGCAGTACATTCCAGCAAGAAATGGTCTTCATTTTCCACTGAACCCATACTACAAACAGAACATGTCCTATTTAGTCTAGAAATATTGTTATGTCTGCCTTTTTCTATGGCAAGATTGTGAGCGCTTATTCGAAGTTCGGCCAAAACAGACCTTTCAGATATAAAATTTATGAGATCTACATAGGGTGCACATCATCACGAAAATATGTCTATATAATTTTGACCCCCTTAAACCCCACTTTTATATAGTAAAACTGGGGTTTACAGGGGTATTCATTATTTTTCTTATTTCTGCTCAAAAACATAGATTGTGGGTACTCATTAGAACCGCCTCACCAAGGTGGTTCTAACGAGTACCCACAATCTATGTTTTGAGCAGAAATGTGAAAAATATCAGAATTTTTTATCCAAAAATTTTCATTTTTTTGGTGGTAAAATTTTCAGTATATTTGAATAGGCATGTTTTTGTAATGTGCTTGGAGGTCACACACTCTTTTATAATAGTCCATTTTTGAACTATTTAAAATAAGTGAGTCTTGTTCTTGCAGCCCTTGATCTTTAATACAATCCTGCATCTGCTTGAAAGAAGCATGCCTTTGTGTGGTAGGATTTAATAAAACATGAGAAAATCCTAGCCCACTGATTATATTTTTAATTTTTTTGATCCATATATTTGTATTTTCAGTGGCAAAATAAATCTTTACAAGCATACTGTGAGAACAAAGAATATGTTCTAAAAATTTTAAAGCTGATATTTGAATTTTGACTTTTAAAGGTAGTCTGTTTAATTCAGATCTACATACAGCATTAGTTGCTTTGCAGTGTACATCAAGGACTTCCTTTATAAATTTCAAGTGAAGATATTCAAAAGGGTCAGAGTCTTTGAAAGCTTAGGTGATACCCCAAATTTCATGAAAGATCAAGCCCTGTTTTTCTGGGAAAAATAAGATAATACATTTCAAAATGATAACTGCTGAATTTCTTTGCAAAACATGCAGTGCCTTCAATAATCTGTGCCAAGGACACGAGCACTCACATTTGATATTTAACCCTTAAAGTGCTAATCAAAATTGCATCAGACAACATGCTGTTTTTTTTTTTGTTTTTTTTTTGTTTTTGTTTTGTTTTCAGAAAAAATGACTTGACATTTCATGTGAATTGTCTACACTGCTCAGGACTGCCTGTCCCTACAATTGGTGTAAATCAGGCACCATGACCTCAGCCTTTGGGAGAACTTTGTGCACACTTATCATTTACATAGATTAACACTTAGAATGCTAGGTAAAGATTTCTTGCTTTGCTCTTTTAAGTGTCTAACAGGTTACTATTAACTTCAAAAATGCTGGGAAAATTTCAGCAGACACCATTCTGAAATATCTTTTTCTTATTTTTCAAAGAAAACAGAATTCAACATTTTATCCAGTTTTGTATGAGTCATCAAACCATACCTTTTCTGAAAAATAATATCAAGTTGTCATCTGCTGATTTTGCCCTGAGAGTGCTTGAGTTTCAACAATTTTTGGCCATATTATGACATTATTCCCATTACATTATTATGATTACTATTACATAATAACTATATCATTCTGGCTGCCAACAACTGTTAACCCTTTTAGTGCTAATCACAACTGCAGCAGACAACATTCTTATTTATTTATTTATTTATTTATTTATTTATTTCCATTTATTTTTTACAGAAAATAAGGCTTGATTCTTTATGTGAATCATCAGCCTAGCAGATGATCCACACGAAATACCAAGTCTTATTTTCTCTGAAAAATAACAAAAAAACAAAAAATGATATGCCATCTGCTATAATTTTGCTTAGCACTTTAACCCTTGTCCTGCTGAATAAATTAAGATGCCACACCCACTTCTAATTTTCAGTCAATCAGGTTACTTGATCCTCATTGTTGCAATAAATTTGCATACTTGATTGCAAACAGTGCAGATCCAGATCAGTTGGCTTCTTCAGAAGCCAACTGATCTGGAGCTACACTGTTTGCAAAACAGGGTATATCCGGGTTCAGCAGGACAAGGGTTAAATGTTAAATATAAGTGAATCACACCACAGGAAAACCCTGTGCTAACAGCAAGGATCTATACTAGACTGGTGCTCATACTGTCTAAATGGATCTGTGAGGTCAAGATACTAAAATATCTAGGCTCTACATGGTATCATGTAGCAAACAGCAAAGACACTAGCCAGCTGCATGGCTGTACATATAAATCTTCAAAGTCTTGTACAAGTATATTTTAAATGGGTGAAACTACGTTGTTTTCCCTAGTAATATACCAGACCTTAGAGTTCAAGGCAACAATAACTGGATAAAAATTTCAGCAGGCAAGGCTTTTTTTTTATTTTTCCCTGAAAATTGGCCCTTATATGTTGCCATAGATCTAGATACGAGGGAGCATCCGTTAAATATTTTTTCTTATTTCTCCACGAAAATATTGTGTTGTGGGTACTCATAAGAAGCTCCTTTGAATTAATTTTCCTATCCCAGCAGGGATCCAACCCGCGACCTGTTATCAGTCGGACTTGCATCTGACTTAACTACCAAGGGGAAAGATACGACATGTATAGCAAACATAAAGAAGTAAGATGAAGCCAAAGTATTGCAGCACAATCCATAGTCCTTCACAAGGTGAAGAGAATATCCAAATTTGGTCAGCCTTAGCTTCAAGCACAAAAAAATTTCCAAGAAAAGTTTGTTCTGTAAAGTAGATCACAGGACATGGGTCCATATATGTCACAATGACTGCTTTTGGTATGCAACAAACCAATTCAGAAGATGCCAAGTCCGGTGAAAATGCATCATACACTAAAAGAGATACACAGTTATGTTTTTTCTTTAATACTGAATGTAAGATAGAGGTCAAAATATTTGTCACAGTGACCTACTTATAGTCTGCAGCGCAACTCCACTAGATGTACCCATACACAATATCTAGTCATTGATTGAGTGGAGGTTTTACAGCCTAGTCGACCCCAATTAGGGTCAGTTTACCTAACTACACTTTTCCGGGGCAGGCTTAGTCCTCTAAGGGTTAACCAGTATTTGTGCACATCCTTTCGCCTGAAACTAACAACTCAACTGCCCTTCTTAAATCAAGAAGGGATCATATCTGGTCAAACTAGACAGAAAAGGACTGGAGATCTGCAGCGGATATTTTTTCTTTAATGTAGGTCAGGTCAAAATATAAATCACAGTGATTTACTTACAGTATGCAATATGCTGTCTTCACTAGATGTATCCATATATCAAATTTGATCAGTGATCAGCTTAGGTTACAGCTACAGAAGATACACTCTGAATATTTTTTTACTGTAATTTAGGTCAGAGGTAAACATATAGGTAAAAGTGACCTACTCTGGTTATGCCGTATCTGTACAGGCAAAATATCCTAGACAAATTCATTTTACAATAAAGGTCAAAGGTCAAAATACTAAGCACAGTGACCTACTTATGGTATGTTATACAACAACTCCAAGTCAACTAGCCAAACAGTACAGGAGATTTTCACTGAAGAAGCTAGACAAAAACTATTCCTAAATTTTCAAACACTGAAAACATTTTTGTTTTTCCTGTTTGACCTCCTAGCGAAAAAGGTAGATTATGAAGTGTAGCAACCAGCAATTTTACTATGGAAATTGGTTTTGGATAATACAGTGACCAAAAAAAAAAAAAAAAAGCAATCTATCCCAATGGCCAGATTTTTCACATTTTTTTTTTTTTTTATACCAAATAGGCCTCTTTTTCATCCATGCGTACAATTCAGAATACTATTATAGAGTTTGTAAACTAAAAATACATTGATATAAAATCTCCAGAAAAGAGGGGTATCAACTAATAATATTTCTTATTTCTCCAAAAAACGTATGTTGTGGTACTCCTCAGAAGCACCTCGGTGAGAAGCTTCTAATGAGTACCCACATGTTTTTGTGGAGAAATAAGAATATCATCACTTTTTGGTTGAAAAAGCACTTTATGGAGCTAATGTTATTACAACATATATTGTCTAAATATTACCAGTAATCTGATGCCTAGCATCAGTTTTGTCTGGGTTTAGAACCAATATTTGTTTAATGCTTAGTATGCTGGGTTAAAATTTCAGCAGAGGACATTTTGAAATATTTTACTTATTTTTTCCAGAAAATAGGCTTTGACATTTCATGCAAATTGTCTCCCAATTTGCATTAAATGTCAAAGCCTATTTTCTGGAGAAAAAAAAATAAGAAAATATCATCAATTTGTCATCTGCTGGATCTTCCCAGAGAGTGCTGAAGGTTAACATACGACTGAAAACCACTGTTATTTATGCAGAAGGGAGTTAAGGAAGTAAGGAGACAATAACAGTTGCTAAAGGCAACTTCTACATTTAATTTGCATAAAAAGATTGTTACAGTCTCTGTGGATCAGCCATTTTAGCAATTTGTGTGCCAAATTAGAACGTAAGTACGTAAGTCTAGGAAAGAAAAAATATCAGGACAAATATTTTTCTTATTTCTCCTCAGTTATTTGTTCAGAGACTGACCAGTCTTTGTTGTCCGTATGAAATACTTTTGCATCCTTGGCTATCCAAAATGTGTCCACTGCACAGCTGCAGAAAAGAGGGCGTATCAACATAATATTTTCTTTATTTCTTCATGAAAACATGTTGTGGGTACTCATTAGAAGCACCTCTACGAGGTGCTTCTAATGAGCACCCACAACATGTTTTTGTGGAGAAATAAGAACAAGAGCTCAGCACGCAGAGGCATTATACGCCCGTGGTAAGTAATAAGATGTAGCACATATATGGACTTCTGTACAATTCTGTGCTCCAGATGTAAACTGTAAGTGGAGTTAGTTGGAAACCAAAAAATTATCAAAATTTTCAAAGAGGCATAATGCTGCTAATATTTGGTGGACTGTAACCTTGAAATGATATGCCCAGCTCCACATCATGGTCTAACTATTTACAAAGTTTCAGCTTGATTGGATGTAAACTGTAGGAGTTAGCTGGAAACAAAAAGCAGAAATTTTCAAAGGGGCATAACTCTATTAATATTTGGTACACTGAAATCTCGAAATAATACACTCAGCTCCACACCATGGTCTAACAATAAATCAATTTTCAGCTTGATTGGATGTAAACTGTAGGAGAGGTTAGCCGGAAATGAAAAGTTTATGGAAATTTTTAATGGGGCATAACTCTGGTAATATTTAGTGTACTGTAACCTCGAAATATGTGCACTGCTCCACATCATTGTGTAAGTATTTACAAAGTTTCAGCTTGATTGGATGTAAACTATAGGAGGAGTTAGCTGGAAACAAAAAGTTTAAAGAATTTTCGAAGGGGCATAGCTCTGCTAATATTTGGTGGACTGTAACCTTGAAACCATATGCATTGCTCCACATTATGGTCTAACTATAAATCAAGTTTCAGCCTGATCGGCTGTAAACTGTAGGAGGAGTCAGCCGGAAACGAATATTTACAGAAATTTTCAAAGGGGCATAACTCTGCTCATATTTGGTGGACTGTAACCTCAAAAAATATGCTATGCTCCACATCATGGTTTTACTATAAATCAAGTTTTAGCTTGATCAAATGTAAACTGTAGATGGAGTTAGACGGAAACGAAAAGTTTACAGAAATTTTCAAAGGACCATAACTCTGCTAATATTTGGTGGACTGTAACCTTGAAACAATCTGTGCTGCTCCACATCATGGTCTAACAATAAATCAAAGTTTCAGCTTGATCGGATGTAAACTGTAGGAGTTAGCCGGAAATGAAAAGTTTACTGAAATTTTCAAAGGACATAACTCTACTAATATTTGGTGGATTGTAACCTCGAAATACTATGCACTGCTCCACATCATGATCTGTTTCAGCTTGATCGGATGTAAACTGTAGGAGGAGTTAGCCGGAAATGAAAACAATATGCGCTGCTCCACATCATGGTTTAATTATACATCCCGTTTTTTCAAACAGTCATAAAACATCAGCACTTTTCGGTTGAAAACAGGCCTTATCTGGAGCCCAATGATCAGAATGCACATATCCGATCATAGGTTTCCTGACGTTGCTGCTCACAAGTTTCAAGCATGCCTTGCAAGCATCTCTTGGAATCACCTCTAATGAATACCTAAAGCTATCTTTCATGGAGAAAAAGAAAAATATTAACACTTTGGGTTGAAAAAAAAGCACTTTATATATAGATTTGGCATATGAGAATTTAAAATAATTTTTCTTATTTTTCCCTAAGGATGAATTATATGAAATATTTTATTTTGCTCAAAGGAGATGCACTGCATGAAATATGAAAGTCTGCCACATTTATTCTAAGTATTTAAACATTTAAACTGCTTAACGTCCTAAACTTTAAACCAATGTACCATTTTTACCATCAGTTTTCAGACAGACAAGCCTGAGTAAACAGTGTAGACCCAGATGAGATACCGCAAAATGCATCACGGTCAACAGTTTGCCACTCATCCAGCAACTTTTAGACACAACAGGTAGTGAATTGCAGGTGTTAAAATTTTAGAACATTTGTGTAATGAGGAGTTAAGATGTCCAAATACTTAACCCTTGTAATGCTGAATAAATTAAGATGCCACGCCCACTTCTAATTGTCAGCCAATCAGATTGCTTGATCCAGATTGTTGATATAAATTTATATACTTAATGGCAAACAGTGCAGATCCAGATCAGTTGGCTTCATCAGAAGCCAACTGATCTGGATCTACACTGTTTGCAAAGGCAGGGTATAAAGTAGGGTTAGCGCCGGCCTCGGTGGCTCATTTGGATGCGCCGTCTGACTGGAGACCAGGAGGTCGCAGGTTCAATCCCCACCGAGGTCGGCAACATTCTTTTGTGGAGATTGATCATGAAATATTTTCTATAGTCATTCTCTCCCTTCCGCTGATTCAAGAAGGGCAGTTGTCAGTTTCTGGCGAAAGAATGTGCACAATACTGGTTAACCACTTAGAAGACTAAGCCTGACCAGTAAACATGAGATTAGGTAAATTGACGGCGCTCAACACGACCCCATTGGGTTGACTGGGCCGTAAAACCTCAACACAAACAAACAATAAAGTAGGATTAAAGTAAAAAAGGTAATAATAAAACAAAGAAGTCTCACACATCATTTACTTTGCAGGCTGTGATTGTATTTCAACAAGTTATTCTGTATGTAGTTTTCATATTTTTTCTAGAAAGTTGTGTTTGCATTTTTTTTGCATTTCTAGTCTCCTAAAGGCAATTTTCATGGAATATCAAACCCTATTTACTTGAAAAAAGAATAAGAAAATTATCATCAATTTTGTCCCCTGCTGAATTTGACCTGAGAGTGCCAGTTGTTACTAGAGCAAGAGGCAAGAAGGGTCATGTAATCCCCTGCCAGTACCATCAGCTCAGCTAATGAAAAATTACAAAAAAAATGAACACACCTTCTTCTGTAGTTGCGATAGTAGCACTTTAAGAGTTAAGACCTATGTAAATATGAGGTGTAGATAAAAGCAATACCTGATCAGTCTTGATGCTATGACAACAGCAATTTATAGTAAAAGAAGGCCATTTCAATATACAAACTGTACAGGGCAGTCCCTTAACAGCACTATGGTTGGGATCCATTTACGTGACTGTCGCAAAAAGCCATTAGTTGAAATGTGATAGCTTTGATTAAATGATTGATCCAGTTATTAAATGTCATCCAAAAGGTATAAGACTTAGTAAGAGTTGTCATCCAGTCTCCTCCGAGGAAGCAACAGCTTCCAAAGAGACACAAGATGACAAGTGTTTTGTTGCAATAACCTTTACTACCAAACCTTTTGAATGACATCATGCACCTGACCATAGCATAACCAATAGCATAAGCATAGCATAGCATGTAATTAAGGGTATCATATTTAATTTCTTGGCTTATTGCAAAAAATGATTATTGCAACAAAAAACTTGTCAGGCAACTTCCTCTGAGGCTTCCACATCCTCAGAAGACACTGGACACCCTTCCAAAGCTTTAAAATGAGACCAGAATGTACAGAAATCATAAACGAGTACTTGGGAGGCACCACTTGACAGCAATATATTCAGAATATTGTAATATTTGTAATGGAGGTTTACGGCCCAGTCAACACCATTTAACTCATATCAACCAAGCCAGTCAATTAACTTACACTTTTCCAGGATAGGCTTAGTCCTCTGAGTGGTATAGTAATTTTTTTTCCTTGAGACTAGGAGTTAATTTATGTACCTCCTCTGGTTGCATTTATTTCTTTAGATCAAAATTTAGATTATACCGTAATTGCCTTTTCATCTCTTAACAGACATTCCTCGAATTTGAGTAAAACTGGTCGGATCGACACTAATATTATGTGCTTTCTTTGTTGAATGGACAACAAAGAGAGGCTTGAGATTTCTTGCTATATTTCTTTTTTCTTCTTTCTTTATTCTTGTATATGTCTGGTTGTGCAAGAGATAGTTCTAATGTATGACTCAGAATCGAGTGTTCCTGAGTTCTGGTGAAAACAAGGACCTTAAACACTTGACCAGGGCCAACACTGTGTACATTAATTACCCCTTGTCATGCTGAATAAATTAAGATGTCACACCCACTACTAGTTTTCGGCCAATCAGATTACTTGGATCCAGGTTGTTGATACAAATTCAAATATTGAATGGCAAACAGTGCAGATCCAGATCAGTTGGCTTCTCAACTGATCTGGCTGTACACTGTTTGCAAAGGCAGGGCATATCCAGGCTCAGCAGGACAAGGGTTAGGGTATATTTCTGACAAAAAAGACAATATATAAACTACAGACACCCCTAAAATAAGAAATAAACCTGCCCAATCTATAAGAAGATTTTATTTGTATAAGCGGGTTAAGCTTTATGGTCATGGTCGATGATGAATGCCACACACATCTGTACAAAATGCATATACAACTGACTGCGTCTACCAGGTGTAATCATTCATTTCAAATATAATAACAGTGAAAGTGAAAACATAATACACATGCTGTTCTTCCAAATTTAAGAACAGACTGCGCCTCATTTTGAATATAATAACAGTGAGAGTGCCAACGTAATAGAAATGCTGTTCAACCCAATTTAGGAATAGACCGAGCCATTAGTGAAAGGCAATGTCATTTGCTCACATTTAGACCAGGCCTAGTCAAGTGACTGTAACCAGACTACACATTCTTTCGACAGCTACTTTTCTTGAAAGGGGAGAATGAATGTAGGAAGTCCAGGAATGATTTCATGATCAATCTTCCATGAAAGTTGTGCGGCCAAGCTGGGATTCAACCTGGATTTGTAGTCCAATGTGCTACCAACTGCACTATGGATCCTAAGTATAAGGTTATAATCAGGGCTCTGGAAATTTTTAAATCTGAATCGGTCCAGCCGATGACGATGACGTCATCATTGAGCCCATTTCCAAAAAAAAAAAAATATATGTATATATCACCTGTCACGAAAACTAATGACAATTGGCAGTCCTATAACTCCTTTTAAATATTACACCTCAACTCCGTTATATGACGGAAGTCCGGGTATAACGAGCATAATCAAAGCTGGTGTCATCAATAAATAGTCAGATATGTAAAAAGAAAGAAAAAAAAAAAAAAAAAGAAAAAAAGGGTTTTGTTTTATTTCCAACCCTGCGTCTGAAAATATTTATAAACAAGTGATTCCCGTCTTGTATAAGCGCGAAGACGGCGGGAAACAGGAGAGACGGTACGACACGACTTTCGTGGACCTATTTAGGTCTAATAAAAAAGGCCTGCGCCACGGGCGGTTTTGCAGTTTTCAATGTTTCAAAATTTGATCAGACTGCTTAAATTTTAAGCACTGACCAATCTTGTCTAGCGCAAGTGGTGCATTACTTATTTTTACCGTGAAATCTACCTTGAATAATACTCGCGTGTTACAGCAATCAACAAAAAAAAAAAAAAAAAAAGAAGCAATCCATAATACCCAGATCAGACGCCGTTGTATGCGACATCTGATCAGGACGTACACGGTTTGGGAATTCATTTATCGAATCTGGGACCGACAAACCGTGTTGATCAAAACAAAAAAGAAGAGGAAGAAAACAGGTGCGTTCAAGCGGTGCATTCTTTTATCACTCTCAGTAAAGCGACCTTTGATCTTTTTGGACACGCCGACTGCACCTGGATGTTTTGCAGTCTCAGTGTATTCACACGTGTCACACAAACGGATTAATTATCAGACTACCGTTACTGATGATTCGTGTTAATCGCTTGTTTACCGCACAAAGGTCAGTGAAGTGTTGATTTTTTGACAATGTTTGGATAATGACGTAATTAATTTGTATTTGTTATTCAGCTGTCTCTCCAATATACATGTCAAATGACCATTTAGAGCCTTTTAACTACCATAATATCGCATTTAAAAGGTGCGCGGACATTGTCAGTTTGACCGTTTGTGATTTTTTAGACATCATTGATTCGTGAAAATTGGTTTGTTGGGGAAAAATGGGGTTCAAGGCGCAAACCTGTTGGACCGATTTATTAGCGTTTTGGGGTGTTTGAAATCGGTCCAGAATTCTTAATTTCGGTCCAGACCGGCTATTTTTCCAGTTTTCCCCGAGTCCTGGTTATAATGATACTATACTACAACATTCCCTTAAGGTCAATAGATACACTTTCAGGGGAGGTAAATCTGTCAAATTGTTGCTTTTCTTCTGAAAATGGGTCTATTATAAAAGCAAAGAATTTGCTCCAAAAATTTTGCTGCCATTTAGCAAGAGGAAGACAATTTTTGCAGACAGAAATTAGTTTCCCTAATATTTAAATTCTTTAAAAATAAATGTGGGCCTCTCTTCAATTCCTTAAACAGTAGCCCAAATAACATGGGGATTTAACTATTTCCATGTCACAGTATCCATTCCCTTTAAAGCATTTTTAGTCTGTAGAACCCCCAAAGGGATAATTGTTGAGCAGTGCAGACCCAGATCAGAAGCTGCAAAATACAAAGTCTGACGAGGGTCTCCTTGGTTTGCAAATAGTTTAGTTTTTCCACTAGGAATATCTAACTGATTGACTGAGTTGAGGTTTTATGGCTCAGTCAACCCATTAGGGTCATGTCAAGGTGGTCAAGGAATATGTAAATCACATAGCCTGACATAATCATCTAAAATTGAAATTGGACTCTGAGTATCTACAATATATAGTGTGGGGGAGTTTATTCAGTCTAAGATAGGTTTATGATGGCTTGTCAGGGCCTTCAATGTTCAGTGTTCACACATACATCATTCATACCACTGATGGGATAAATATTAAATATTTTTTACTTATTTCTCCAAGAGAACAAGATTTTTGTGATGAAATAAATATCTCAATATTTTTTGGTTAAAAAATGTCTGACCTTGAGCTGAATATTCTAAAACAGAAAGTCTTGACATTCGCTGTTGACATGCCATATTTTGGAAGATGTTCAGTGCCCAGCTCAAAGATATTTTGAAATAAACTAACCCCAACATTATCATGTCACAAAAGTAATAAAGATTAATTTACAAAAGTCTTTGTATTGTTATCATAAGAGATACTTAACACTTTGCATGCTGGGTAAAAATTTCAGCAGACAACATTTTTTAATTATTTTTCTTATTTTTCCTAGAAAATAGGATCTGACACTTCATGCAAATTGTCTCCTAAGGAGACAATCTGCATGAAGTGTCAGTTCCTATTTTCTTGCAAAATTAAGAAAAATGTCATCTGCTGAATTTGCCCATGGCATGGTAAGCATTAACCTTTAACCTGCTTGACTTGAATAGCAGCAGATGTCATTTCAGTTTTTTTTTTTTCTGATTTTTCCAGGCTTGACATTATGGGTAAATGTGAATTACTTCCAAGGCAATTCATGCAAACTGTCAAACTATTTATGGCAAAAAATAAGAAAAAATATCAATATGTTGTCTGCTGATTTTGCCCAATGCTGAAGGTTATGTCATTCCCAAAAGGACTACTTAAATGTTAACAGTCTTTCTTATCTAAATGTGTGGGAGAGATCTTAATTTCATGAATATTATTAGCAAATGTTAAACCAATAAAGTAAAAGGTCCAACAGCCATGACTGGCTCACCTGAGTATTAATAGCAGACATGGCATACAAACTTCAATAGTCTTGCAGAAGATTGGTTTCAGGAAATTTTGGATGCAATAACACACACAAAAAAAAAGAATACAGGCCCTCGGGCCATGGCTTGCTCACCCGAGTGCAAAAGTCACTGCAGATATCATGCTACATTTTTCCAATCCTGTCATTGCAACTAATGAAAGATCATCATTTTGAATCATTTTGATCACTGGTTTCGAAGAAGAATGTTTTTTTATTATTTTTCCTACCATATACGAGCGTGACAGTCAATGGAGTGTGATCATTTGAACAAACTCTCAATCCCCTTTCAATGGTAGGATCGACATGAAATTTGGTGAAAATTGGCCAAGTGGTTTCAGTAAAGAAGTTGTTTACCAATATCATGATTTTATACAGCACAGGGGGCAGGGGATGATAACCATCGCAGAATGAAATTTTGATTGTAACTTAAAGCTTTTGCTACTTCAATCATATATTGTAAGTTTTAGACATTTCAGCTGTTTTTGTCTTAAATGTGTGCGAGTTCATTGCTCTCAAGGGTCATTCCTTTTATAATCTATTTGTCTTTGCCAAAATGCAGGGACTTGCCAAACTCTTATCTTCATTGAATAAGTAAAGAAATACTTGCAGATGAGGTATTTCAATTGCATATTGCCATTCCTACCTATGCTACATGTCCTGTCTCTACAAGGCCAGACAAGAGATTAGCTCAACAAGGTCTTCTTTCCCTGCTGGTGTTCAATAGGGTCTCTTTCCCTGGTGGTGCTTAACAGGGCCTTCTTTCCCTGCTGGTGCTTTATAAATTTTTTTATTTTAAAAATTTTGCCATGGCAACCAAACAAAATGGCCACTGGTCATAAAACACATAAACTGGTTAGACAATCATTAAATGATCATAACTGCCAAATATAATTCACATCACTGGTTATGAAAAAAATGCAATTTAACCATTTTTCCATTATAAGTCTATGGCAGCTTTCTGTTGCCATGGCAACCAAACCAACATGCAGATCACCATATTTCTAGCTATTTTTAATTGCCCTAACAACATTTGTATCAAATCAGTCATACTGCTTCAGTGGTTTTGGAGGACTTGTCATTTAAGAAATTCTTTTTTTTAAAACTTAGTTGCCATGGCAATCAAAGAAATTGTTCATTGGTCATAAAACACACATCATGGGTAGACAATCATCAAATGATCATAACTGCCAAATATAGTTCACATCACTTCACTGGTTATGGAGAGAATGCAATTTAACCATGGCAACCAAACCAAGAGGTAGATCATCATAATTTAGCCATTTTTAAATCCCCTTACCTAAGCAATATTCTTACCTAATTAGGGACAAATGGCTCTAATGACTTTGGAGGTGTTGTTGTTTGAAAGTGTTAACAGACGGATGGACAAACAGTGACCCCTATGGGTCACCCTGCGCATAGCTCAGGTAAACTAAAAATGGTGTGTCAAGAAAAAAAAGCCCCACAACTTCAAAATTTAAAGCTTCTATAATAAACATGGATACCACATGACTTAGTTGCAAAAAAATGTCCTGATCAGTCAGACAGAATGCACAGATTGTCCTGGCAAAATGGGTGAAATCGTGGTAAGGGGTCATTAAATCAACAAACATTTCTGCCATATTGATTCAATAGCCCTTGTATCCAAGAGCTTCTGAAGTGGACATTTGCATCTTTGAATTTGGGCTTGTTCATTGCTGCAAACAGGGCTGCCAGTCAAAACTCAAACAGAATGGTAAACAGCGCAGAGCCTAACAAGAGGACTTTTTACAAGCCATCTCATCTGCATTTACACTGTTGTCATAATATTTTTGGTCTGCATGGCTTTCATGGGGTAGGCATATTTGAGTGCATCTCATGACCTCCAGGAACAAGGATCATCCTTTAGTCCTAGCTAGTCCTACAGGGGAAAGGATGTACTTGAAACACAAACCTTCCTTTCTTCCTTTGTTTACATTCAAGACTTAAAAACTTCTCAAAAATCACATCAAATAGGCTCCTGTGCCAACCATGCAGACTGTCCTTAAACAACTTCTGGTGATAAACTTATATAGATGTGTCAATTCAATTTGTCTAATCCTTCCAGCAATAGCCACCTTCAGTGCTAGTCTCTTTCGAGTTATTGTTTTTGTGCTAGTATGTTAAACACCAGTTGTGCTAGTATGATAAACAAACACCAGGGCCCAGTTGTTCAAATCTTTGTTAGCTTAAAGAACTCATTAATGAAAAACTCGTAACTTGTTGTAGCTTTCAAATACATTGATATTTTTGCTGCAAAAATGTGAGTAGCTTTTATAATGCAAAAGCTATTCACATCTTTTTTTTTTTCGGCCAAAAAATATGTATTTGCCATATTTCAAGATAGAAATTTTAACATCACATTAGCTAACAATTGCGTTAAGTTTTGAACAACTGGGCCCAGTTTGTCATGTGACTGACTATCACAAAAAAGTCACAGGACTATGACTGATCTGCTAATAGTAAGCCTTCCCTTTGATACATCACATATGCAAGTTTGAATAAAATCAATAACTAGAGCTGGTGTTTGTAAAACCCTATGCTCCCAACTGCCTAACTCTAACACTGCTTGACTCCAACACTGCTTGACTCCAACACTGCTTGACTCCAACACTGCTTGCCCATGATGGTAACAACAATACAAATATACGAGATTTCAAAGTTATTTTATCAAAAGGGAAATAACTCGAAACCAGAAATTGCAAAGGGCCATAACTCCAACATTTCATTAAATTGGTTCAAAATTTAATCGGGTGATCTCCTCCTCAATCCCAATCAGTATACCAAATATCAAGGCTCTGGCTTAAATACTTTTTGAGACAAGGTCAAAATGCCTAGAACAACAAAGGGCTATAACTGTCAATTTTTCATGGAATTCCCTAAAAAACAAATCAGGTAATCTCAACATCATCCCCAATCAGCATATAATATTTCAAGACCCCAGCTTAAGTACTTTTCGAGACATCTTGCTGACAAGGTCAAAATATGCAGAACCGCAAAGGACCGTAGCTTTATCAATTTTTTTATGGAATTCTCTCAAAATATAATCAGGTAATCTACACATCATTCCCACTCACTATATCGAATTTCAAGAACCCAGCTTAAATACTTTTTGAGATATCTTGCTCACAAGATTTAATTCTGATTTTTTTCAAAGGGGCATAACTCTAAACAAACATGCCAGACAAGAAAAAAATACGGGTCAGCTATTTTTTCATTGGGAACCCAAATATAAAATTTCAAAACCCTTGTATGCAGGGATCTTAAGATATGGCATGCACAAAAAAGCTTGACGAAAAGACAAATGGACGGATGAGCAAATGAAGGCAAAATAATATGCCCCATCAATTTCATTCGAAATTGGGGCATAATCAGGTCATCTACTCATCGCGACTAATCTATTCATCAAGTTTCAAGGCTCCAGCTTCAATAATTTTTTAGATATTTTGCTGACAAGGGAAACATGTCCAAATTTACAAAGGGCCATTACTTAAGAAATAGTTTTCAGAATGTATAAAAAAGTTAATCAGGTCATCTACTCATCATTTCCAATCAATTCACCAAGTTTAAAGTCTCTAGCTCTAACAGTTTTTGAGACATTTTGCTGACAAGATAAAAATGCTCAAAATTACAAAGGGTCATAACTCAAAATTTTTCAAAAGTTATTTAAAAGTTAATCAGGTTGTCTACTCATCATTACAAATCCATTCACCAAATTTCATGGCTCTAGCTCTAATGCCCAAAATCACAATGGGCCATAACTCAAGAAGTATTTTTCAAATTTCTTAAAAGTTAATCAGGTTGTCTACTCATCACTACCAGTCTATTCATCAAGTTTCAAGGCTCTAGCTCCAACGATTTTTGAGGTATTTTGTTGACAAGGTAAAAGTGCCCAAAATTACAAAGGGCAATAACTGATGAAGTATTTTCAGAATTTCTTCAAAAGTTAATCAAGTCATCTACACATGACTACAAATCCATTTACTAAGTTTCAAGGCTCTAGCTCTAACAATTTTTTAGATATTTTGCTGACAAGGTAAAAATGCCCAAAATTACAAAGGGCCATAACTCAAGAAGTATTTTTTCAAAATTTCTTCACAAATTAATCAGGTTGTCTACTCATGACTACAAATCCATTTGCTAAGTTTCAAGGCTCTAGCTCTAACAGTTTTTGAGATATTTTGCTGACAAGGTAAAAATGCCCAAAATTACAAAGGCCCATAACTCAAGAAGTATTTTTCAAAATTTCTTCAAAAGTTAATCAGGTTGTCTACTCATCATTACCAGTCTATTCATCAAGTTTCAAGGCTCTAGCTTCAATAGTTTTTGAGATATTTTGCCAACAAGATTGCATCCATATTTTTTCAAAGGGCTATAACTCAAAAAAGGGGCATAATCCTGTCAAGAAAAAAAATACGTATCAGCTATTTTTTCATGAGGAATCCATATAAGAATTTTCAAAACAGTAGCATTCACGGTTCTTAAGTTATGCTATGCATCAAAAAGCGTGACGAACAGACAGACGGACGGACTGAAGGACGGATGGACGGACGAACAACCCAGAAGCAATATGCCCCTCCAACTTCTTTGAAGTTGGGGGCATAAAAACCAAGGGAAATAATGTGTACTCAGGTAAGGGTACCCATACTGTAGACCCAGCTCAGAAGAAAATCCAGCAGGATAAAAGTTAAATTACACCACAACCTCTTTATAACACTATTGTTGGGGTCCAAAGTATAAACCGTGTTAGTTAAACAACCGTGTTATATCCAAACAAAAATGTAAAGATTATATAGATTTATGGTCATTTTTCTATATAATCTATACATTTTTTGGATCCATCTTTGACCGTGTTATATCCAAAACCGTGTTCTAATGAATCATGTTATAAAGAGGTTCATGTGTACATCTAGATAAAAGTAGTATTCCGAAGAAAACTTCTATTTTTGCTTCAAAACAGATCTTGTAATGTACTGTTTGGAATTGCCCTCATACTGAAAACCGATTCCAATAATTACCCACAAGATATGGTTTAGTGCAATAATGGGAAACTTGTAGCAAGCTATCTTCCAGCTTTTGAAGGTTGACACCAGAGCTGTTTTCAATATAACCGTACCTTTTCTTTCCTGAAAATACTGCTTCGTTCTAATTAAACGGCTCTTGGATTTAATATCAAATGATACTGGGAACTACCGGTAGATACTAGAGTAATATTGGAGAAAATATTACCTACAGGTAATTTACCGTAATCACCTAATTACTGCACATGCTCCTATAAGCGCACAGTCAAGCAATTTAGTAGTCTTTAGATTACAGCTAGTGTACTTTTATTTACTTCTTTATAAAAACGTATGTTGTTGGTACTCGTTTGAATTGCCTCCACAAGTCAAGGCAATTCAAATGAGTACCAACAACATATGCTTTTACGAAGACAATCAGAAAAATATTGCACAAGTATCATTAAATATGCCGTGGTGATCTTTCTTTAAGTGTACCTGTATTAGCAGGCTATTTTACAACAAGTTTTTCTAGTAATTTTGAAAAACTTAAGCGCATTGTGTGGTAATTACAGCGAATATGGTAACCCATTTATGTCGAGGGAACTCTTCTATCTCAACTCTTTGGACAGGTCCATTTCCAATAGAAGGGTGTCTGATTACTTTTTATTATAATCCTGTTTTGCAGAAGTTCATGTATTTAATGCAAACATTGTAGACCCTGATCTGATGCCACATTTAGCCACATCTGATCTGGACTACGCTGTTTGCCAATGTCCCTTTCATGGACTGTTTGCCAACTTCCCTTTTATGGGGCATTATGCATAAATGGAATAATAACTGAACTGGGCTGTGTAGCCACATTAGATCAAAGGAGGTAATTGTGTTATCAATTTATAGTGATCATAAGGTAAAAGCTTTAAATTTTGCAGAAAAAAAAAAAATAATGAAAATGATAAAAATTGATATTGCATGTCTGTTTCAATTTAACACATCCTTTTGATAAAAACCAAGGTATTATCAATCATAGACCATTGCACTACACATGCCCTCTTATGGTTCACCATGGGAGTTAACTCGCTGCGATCCCCATTGAAAAAAACATTATCCTAATTTTTTCAACTCAAGGTTTCATCAAAGATTTATTTAAACAGTGATGACTAACATTCCATTAGAAATCCCCTCTAAACCCTTCAAGCTTCAAGCACCAAGCTTGTAGAAGACAACAATTTAATTTTTTTTTTTTTATTATTTTATAGAGAAAACAGGACTTGGTGTTTCAGGTACACAAAATGCTAAGTCTTATCATCTGTTAGGGAGCAGATGATTTACATGAAATGTGAAGTCTTTATCATCTGCTAGGCAGCAGATGATTCACATAAAATGCCAAGTCTTATTTTCATTGAAGAATATAAAAAAATCAAAATGTCATCTGCTGCAGTTGTGGTTAGCACCTTAAGAATTAAAAGGGAAGGAAAAAAGGAAGACGTTAACTAACAATTTCCACATCATATGTCTACAAAACCCCAAAGGAAAACTAATGATGAACATACAAAAATTACCACTGGTCTCAAAAGAAAACTGATTCATTGAAATTGACAGGTATGACTTTAAGGTGTCTCAGGAGAATAGGCTTGTGTGACAAATATATTATCTGCAATTTTTATCCTAAGTATTTAGGACAGATAGGCATGTGCAAACAGTGCAGACCCTGATCAGATGCTACAAAATGTGTCACCTGATCAGGGTCTACACTGTTTGCCACTCATCCAGAAGATTGGAACCATATCAACAGGTTGTAAAATGAACTTGTCTTTATTTTAGGACAAATATAAAAAGTTAAGGTGTCCAAAATTTAAGGTATTCGGTGCAAAAAGGTGCCTTGAACCATTACCACTATCTGGGTTGAATTCAGCAGACAGCAAACTGCTTATTTTTGTTTTTCCAGAAAATAGGCTTTGACATTTTATGAAAATTGTCAGAATGTGGTATCTGATCAGTGTCTACACTGTTTGCATTAAGTACTGGATTTTTTATAAAACATGGTAATAATAAAAACTAACCAGACATCCCTTCTATTAGTAATGGACCTGTCCAAAAAGTTGACGTAGAAGAGTCCATTCGGCATAAATGGCTTAAGTATGGTGATACCAGTGAGTGCCCACAAGGTATCTTTCCCTGGGAACAACAATAATAATAAATAACTAGACAAAGTGCCCAGTGGGGCACGTATACCCCCGAAGAGCGCTACCGCCAGTTTTTAACGAGCACAAAATATGTAGCTTTGACTCTGGAGATGGTAGGATGGATGAATTCCATGCTGATAGCTATATCCCCTAAACCTCTCTGTAGGAGGATAATAAAATTCAACAAAAGGTCTTGATGGTATAGCTATATAAACTTAGATGCAATTTTTTTTTACTTTTATATGAAATTTCTAAGTCTGTGACCTTGACCTGAAAGTCATACCCTATATCTACCAACATGTCAAATATAAATGAAATTCCTCAAAGGTTCTTGATGGTATAGCTATATAAACTTAAACACAAAAAACTTTGACTTTTTTTATGAAAATTCTAAGTCTATGACCTTGACCCCAAGGTCACCCCTGGGGTGGGGATGGTGCTAATAAAAACTTTAGACCTATATCTACCATCATGCCAAATATGAATGAATTCCATCAAAAGGTCTTCAAAATATGAACAAAGTATGAACAAATAATGTTTCAAAGGACGGACGGACAGACAAAAAGATTTCTTTCTGATAGCTATATCCACTCAACCTTTCAGTTAAGGGATAATGAAATTTAATAAAAAATCTTGATGATATGGCTATATAAACTTAAACGCAAAAATTTTTACTTTTATACGAAAATTCTAAGTTCGTGACCTTGAACTCGGTCACACCCGCGGTGGGGATCATGCGGAGTAAGACGCTAGGCCGATATCTACCAACATGTAAAATATAAATGAAATTCCTCAAGGTCTTGATGATACAGCTATATAAACTTAAACACAAAAAACTTTGACTTTTTTATGAAAATTCTAAGTCTGTGACCTTGACCCTAAGGTCACCCCCAGGGAGGGGATGGTGCTGATAAAAACCTAAGACCTATATATACCATCATGCCAAATATGAATGAAAACCATCAAAGGGTCTTCAAAATATGAGTTCTTATAACATTTAACGCAAAAACTTTGACCCTAAGACAAAACAAAAAGTATGAACGAATAATACTTCAACGGACTGACGGACAGACGAACAGATTCCTTGCTGATAGCTATATCAGCTCAACCTTTCAGTTAGGGGATAATGAAATTTAATAAAAGGTCTTGATGATATGGCAATATAAACTTAAACACAAATATTTTTACTTTTATATGAAAATTCTAAGTTCGTGACCTTGACCTCGGTCACATCCAGGGTGGGGATCATGCGGAGTAAGATGCTAGGCCGACATCTACCAACATGTCAAATATAAATGAAATTCCTGAAGGGTCTTGATGATATAGCTATATAAACTTAAACACAAAAAACTTCGACTTTTTTTACTAAAATTCTAAGTCCGTGACCTTGTTCCCAAGGTCACCCCCGGGGTGGGAATGGTGCTGATAAAAACTTTAGACCTATATCTACCAACATGCCATATATGAATGAAATCCATCAAAGGGTCTTCAAAATATGAGGTCTTATAAACTTTAACACAAAAACTTTGACCCTGTGACTTTTTTACAAAAATTCAAAGTCCGTGACCTTGTTCCCAAGGTCACCCCGGGGTGGGGATGGTGCTGATAAAAACTTTAGACCTATATCTACCATCATGCCATATATGAACAAAATCCATCAAAGGGTCTTCAAAATATGAGGTCTTATAAACTTTAACGCAAAAACTTTGACCCTGTGACGGAAAGACGAACGAACGAACGTACGAACGAACGAACGAACGAACGAACGTACGTACGAACGAACGAACGGACGGACGGAAAAGCGAAAACTATATACCCCCACATACTTTGTATGTCGGGGGTATAATAAAAATCATCTTACAAATACCATAGCTCCAGATATATTGTTGACATCTGAGCCACCAGCACACAACAAAACCAACAAATCAGCCCAGTCAGATCAGAGTCTTCCATGTCTGCATGAAGAAAGCTTTGGTCCTCAGCTACCTGTTGAGAGCACAGCAAAGACTCTGATCACACATGCCCTGGCTGATCTGAGTCTTCGCTGGGCGTACATGCCATTTTGTTGATTTTGTTGTGCGCTGGCTCATTTTTCTTCTTTCTCCAGGAAAATAAATAGGTCCTAGGTACTCATTAGAAATGCCACAATGAGGCACTTCTTACGAGTGCCCACAACATGTTGATCGGTTTGGAGGTTAAAGGCCTAGCCAACACTATTAAGCCCTTAACATACATTTTCATGGAGAAATAAGAAAAATATTTTTATCTAGAACTATGAAATACTCACAGGGTTTGATTCAGACTATTTTATAAACATTAGATCTAAGTGACAAACTTCATTTGTCAGTAGCTAATCTGTGGAAATATTCTCTAATTATAGTGTCTTTGTTTGTCTATGATATTGCTGCCTTGCTGAGGCACTTCTAATGAGTACCCAGAATATGTTTTCATGGAACAATCAGAAAAATATTAATACTTTTTGGTTGAAAAAAAAAAAAGGATGCCTTCTCTGTAGCTATGCTATTTGTGATGTCTGGAGAGAAATTGGTCAGGTCTGCATCAACCATATTTATGCTAAATTTCCCACAGACAGGTCAGAGCACATACAGTATAACCTCAATGGCTCGAACACGGATGGCTCGTTCACCGTGGATGATTCTAACTCTTTTCAGTCCCTACAAAATTCTTCCAATAGCTCAAGAAAACAAATATTTAGGAATTTTTTCTTGTTTTATCATGGAATTGTATGTTGTGTGTACTCATTAGAATTGCCTCATTGAGGCAATTCTAATGAGTACACACAACATACAATCGTTGTGTAGAAAATTGAAAAGATTTCCCTAAATTATTGCTATTTGCTTCCTGAACTGGTGCCATGATTAACCCTCAGTGGCTCGAACTACCCATGTCTCGAACAAATTTCCATGGTCCCAAATATGTTCAGGCCATTGAGGTTCAACTGTATTTTGAAATATACCACAATTAGCTCCCCTGTTTCACTGATGACAGTAAGGAGATATACTGACACAAAAATAGTTCCTTGGTTAACAGCATAGTTTGGTGGCAGAATGACTGAAAAGACCGTTTATCACAGCACAAAAGACTTAGATACATATAGTCTTGAAAATTGTTATTTATTCTGGTGTCTTCTGATTTCAGGAAAACAGGTGAATCAATGCACACTCTGTAATTGTGCATCTACAAGGGCCATAACTGAAATTATATGACAGGTGCTTGGTTTAACAGCAGATAGCATGAAAAGGAGCTGGTCAACTCGTTAGAACAGGATAATGTAATACGTAATAATTATAAACACACTAGGACTGTGAGCAGACAGTCCAAACGTTGCTTGTATGGAATGCAGTGGAAAAATATTTGTGGTTTGAAGGCCAGTTGTGCTAAATTTTCAGACAAACAAGCCAAAGCAAACAGTGGAGACCCAGATGAAACAGTTTCTAAAGGAGACATCTGATTAATGCTTACACTGACATTTCATAACATTTTAGACAACTCAGCAAGTCATCAAATTGACTTGTTAAAATTTCAGGACGAGGATATAAAATGTTGTGCCTCAACCCTTGTCCTGCTGAATAAACCAAGATGCCACACCCTTTTTTAAATTTTTTAACCAATCAGATTACTTGATCCAGATTGTTGATATAAATACACATGCTGAATGGCAAACAGTGCAGATCCAGATCAGTTGGATCTATGCTGTTTGCAAAGGCAGGGCATATTCAGGTTCAGAGGACAAGGGTTAACAAGAGCAACTTTTCTGACTCACAAATACTTTACTGTGTGCTAAAAGGAGCATGTGTGCTAACTGGGTTGAAGACAATATTTTGCGGGTACTCACTCATTGGAATTGCCCCACTGAGACAATTCCAATCAGTGCCCCACAAGATATTCCTTGGTTGGTTGAATTCTTGTTTTAAGACACATCATGCCTTGCTGGTCATTTTGTATCATCTCACAATAAATGGAGAAAAAATAATCACATGCCCAGTTCTGCTTTAAGTACAGTAGGGCCCTTACCACCACCCAGCCACCCAAGTTTTGGTGCAAAAAAGACAAAATTATCCTAACCCTTAACCCTTGTCCTGCTGAACCCAGATAGGTCCTGCCTTTGCAAACAGTGCAGATACAGATCAGTTGGCTTCTGAAGAAGCCAACTGATCTGGATCTGCACTGATTGACATTAAGTATGCAACAATCTGAATCAAGTAATCCGATTGGCTGATAATTATAAGTGGGTGTGGCATGTTAATATATTCAGCATGACAAAGGTTAAAGCCCAGCACCAGCAGCCGACAATATTTTTAAAAGTGTTTTGTTTTGTTTTGCTTATTTCTGAGAAAGTAAGGCTTGATATTTCATCTGAATTGTCTGCTATGCAGTTGTGAAGCATAGTCATTTGGGTGGAAGAATTATTCAATATACAATGGTAAATTGTAGCTTAAATATTCAAAATGCAAAAACAGTATTAATTTTATCCTTTGGGTCAACTTACCCCATGTAAATGAACTAAGATCTTTTTGCCCCAGCATAAATTCCCCACGTTTCATTAGTTTTATTTGCATATCATATATTAAAACTGCCTATAACAATTATTTTAATTCTTAGCACTCTGGGTAAAATTTTCAGCACAAAGCAGTTTGAAATATTTTTCTTATTTTTCCCAGGAAACAGGTTTTGATGTTTCATGCAAATTGTCTCCTGAAAAGAATTTGCATGAACAGTTAAATCCTGTTTTCTGAGAAAAATAAGAAAAAAATCAATTTGTGGTATGCTGAATTAGCCCAGACAGTAGTAAAGGTTAATCAAGGTTATATTCATTATACTGTTTCTACTATAAATACTTGGACAGATAAAATCTGAGCAAACAGTGTAGCCCATAATTAGACTGCCAGAGAGGCAAATATTCAAACAGACATTACAGGGCAAACAGTGTAGACATATCAAACTGCTCCTTTAGAGCAGTTTAATCTGGGCCTGCACTGTTTTGCCAATCTGTCACCTAATTAGACAGTCAAATGGACTTGTTCAAATTTATTTAGAGTAAATACAGAAAAATTATTTAATTTTGCAAACAAAGTTCAGTTTTTTTCTCCCCTAACCCTTATCTTGCCTTTCGCGACAATAGTCGCGCTGGGGGGGTCTGCCAGCTCAAAAGCCCGTCATACTTACAATATACCACATGCAACCATTCAGAGCAAGTGTTCTCATACAGGAGTGAACCTACTTTCATACAAACACGCCACTTTTCATTAGATAGTCAGGTGCTGGATTTTACCCACACTAAAAAAGACCGAGAATACCAAATTTCAAGCTGCCATTAATTTCAGCACTCACTTCAACAGATTGATCAGGCTTTTCTGGAAAAAAAGCCCATAACACCTAAATCATTTCCAGTGAGGAATAAGTAGGAATAACAGTAGAACCTATGTATGTCACTCGTTTCATTCACAATAGTACACAGTAGGCGCTGGGCTCTTGTAATTTTTTTTTTTTTTTTTTTTTTTTTTTTTTTAAGTGTCTTAAACGGTTCCCGGTTTACACATGACTGTCACATGACTTTCTAGTCACGTGACCATTCTTTCTCCGGTAAAATGGCCACCTAGGATCGGCAAATTATACGTGAAAATTTCATGAAAATCGAGGTAAAATTCAGGGGGTAATGACTTCTCAAGTAGAGGTACCCCCTCTTACAGGCCTGATTCATTTTAATTCCGGCAAGAGAAGGGTTAACAGAAAGCCGGACAAAAAATTAAAACCCAAAAAGTTAGCCCGAATTTGACGTTTTGGGGTTGTATTCGACACAAAAAATGCAAAACCACATTTTATATTTTTTTCTAGTTAACCCTTATCTTGCCTTTCGCGATAATAGTTGCGCTGGGGGGGTCTGCCAGCTCAAAAGCCCGTCATACTTACAATATACCACATGCAACCATTCAGAGCAAGTGTTCTCATACAGGAGTGAACCTACTTTCATACAAACACGCCACTTTTCATTAGATAGTCAGGTGCTGGATTTTACCCACACTAAAAAAGACCGAGAATACCAAATTTCAAGCTGCCATTAATTTCAGCACTCACTTCAACAGATTGATCAGGCTTTTCTGGAAAAAAAAGCCCATAACACCTAAATCATTTCCAGTGAGGAATAAGTAGGAATAACAGTAGAACCTATGTATGTCACTCGTTTCATTCACAATAGTACACAGTAGGCGCTGGGCTCTTGTAATTTTTTTTTTTTTAAGTGTCTTAAACGGTTCCCGGTTTACACATGACTGTCACATGACTTTCTAGTCACGTGACCATTCTTTCTCCGGTAAAATGGCCACCTAGGATCGGCAAATTATACGTGAAAATTTCATGAAAATCGAGGTAAAATTCAGGGGGTAATGACTTCTCAAGTAGAGGTATCCCCTCTTACAGGCCTGATTCATTTTAATTCCGGCAAGAGAAGGGCTAATGTGCATTTCTTTATCTTTTAACTCTTGTCCTGCTGAACCCAGATATACCCTGCCTTTGCTGCAAATTGCAAACAGTGTAGATCCAGATCAGTTGGGCCTCTAAAGGAGCCAACTGATCTGGATCTGCACTGTTTGCCATTAAGTATGTGAATTTATAGCAATAATCCAGATCAAACAAGCTGACAGGTTAAAAATTAGAAATGGGCCTGGCATCTTAATTTATTCAGCAGGACAAGGGTTAATGTAATAAATTTAAATATAAATCGACCACATACATTTCTTATTTTCCCAACAAAGCTGGACTGTCAACATTGTCTTGTATATAATGTCTTAGTGAGAGATGATTCAGATAAAATGTTAAATCTTATGTTCTTGGAAAAGGAAAGAAAATTATCACAAATTTGTTATCTGCTAATTTTGTGGCAAGCACACTATATATTAACCTTTACCACTTTCTGGACAAATTCAGCTGACAACAAATTGACAAAATTTTTCTTATTTTTTTCTAGGAAACAGGCTAAAATAGGCTTCAACATTTCATGCAAATTGTCAAGCCTATTCCTGAGAAAAAAAAGAAAATATTTCAAAATGTTGTCTGCTGAAATTCTTACCCAGCATGCTTAGCATTAAAATCACATTACGAAAACACGCCTATTCAAATATATAGAAGATTTCACCTCCAAAAAAAAACATTCAGATAAAAGCCCTGATATTTTTTATATTTCTGCTCAAAACATAGATTGTGGGCGGCGAGGCAGTTCTAACGAGTACCCACAATCTATGTTTTCGAGCAAAACTAAGAAAAATAATGTATACCCCTGTAAACCCCAGTTTTACTATATAAAAGTGGGGTTTAAGGGGGTCAACATTATACAGACATGTTCTCGTGATGATACCACTTATTTACCCATTTACATCCTACATATAAATTTCACGACAAGCATATGCAGATTAAAATTGTATCATTTATTTACCATATTTACTCTGAATTTTGTGACACTTTAATCTTTACCACTCATGGGAGAATTCAACACAATTAAATGGTGATTTTTTTTTTCTTATTTTTCCCAGAAAACAGGATTTGACATTTCATGCAGCAGGAAACATATTGAAATATTTTTTCTTATTTTTCCTAGAAAACAGGTTTTGACATTTCATGCAAACTGTCTCCAATGAAGACATTTTGCATGAAATGTCAAATCCTATTTTTTGGAAAAATAAAAAAAAAATATCAATTTTGTCATCTGCTGAAATAGCCCAGAGTGGTAAAGGTTAAAATATATTCACAATGCAATTTTCCTAAAATTTTCCTTTTACTTTTCCCTGAAAATAGGTTTCACATTTCTGGCTGAGGGGTGAACTCTCTGTCCTCATCACCCAACAGATTAGAATTTATTATTGCTGGCATCGCTTTTAGCACCATCCTCTCTCATCAACCTCATAACTTTAATTTAGTGAAATTTATATTTCATTTTAATTTTAATAAAAAATTTCAAGTTAAGACAAAATGTCACATTCCCAAACAGCAGGCTAAATTATCAAAAAGAGTACTGTACATTCAGCAAACAGATGTAGAATGATTTGTACTAACAAAATAAACCCAACTATTGTTTTGCCTTCTTTATTAGGAAAAGATCAAGCCTTCATATCATCTAATATTTATAATAAGTGACTGTGCTAAATGTTTGCATTATAAGGTCTTTTCCTTACAAAAGATACAAACTAAATAATTAATTCACTGATATGTGTGAAAATTGTAAGAGTTAATTATAGTTAGTTAATCATTTATGAGGACAGTATGGTCAAATAAACAAATGTCAAATTCTGCTAATTGAATTCTTGAGAGACAGATTTCAAAGTGAAATGCTATTTTTTTTTTTTTTTTTTTTTTATTTCTCCCCATCACAAGATGCTCAGAGGGAAATGTTAAATTTAGTTGCTGCTTAAGTTAAGTTGCTAAGTGACAACCAGTTTGACTGGCCCAAAGAAAATTAGAAAGAATTCAGGCAGTTTTAATCATACATTCAGACTGGGGAGTCAAAAACTTGTGCTTGGACTGACAAGTCCGTTAGTTCATTTTGAGTTTTTGTGGACACTAAAATAATGTAATGCTATATGTTTATAAGTAGGCACTGGCCTGTTGGCTGTTGCCAAGAACATTCTCCACATGTTGGAATTAACTGTACATTGTGCATATGTTGAAAATAAATAAGAGAAAATAATAATAATTAAACATGTGGAAAATTGTATTTGGACTTTGTCATTGTCAGTTTAGAGAGGCCAGTTATTTGTGATCAGTGTTATTTAGTGTAAGTCTATCAACTTTGAGCTATTCCCCAGTAAACAAACTACATGTACTCATTAGAAACATCAAAAAAGATTGTAAGAAAAACTTTCTTACAACTGTTAAAATGGCTTAAAAGCCCCAAAACATCCATCCTTCTAAAGATAATAATACTATAATAATCTAAATATTGGGACAGAAAGGCCTAAGCAAACAGTGTAGACTCAGATCAGAGGCCACATTCTGATCAGGGCATACACTGTTTGCCACTCATCCAGCAGTTTTTAAGACACATCAATAGATAGACCCTGATCAGTCAGGGTCTATATTGTTTGTCATTCCATCATACCATTTCAACAGATGACCAGGGCCAAGGTTTACAATCATTCCTTAATTTAAAGTCAACCTTAACTTTGAGGACTGCAAGATATATTTTGCCTTTAAACATAAAGCGGATTTTCAATAATGACATAAATAAGTATATAGAGGATATTCAAATGTTTGGAGTGAATATGACTTTTATTTCATCGAGTGAAGTGAAAAAATGTATATTTCATGAGTGCCGAAGGCACGAATGAAATATACATTTTTTCACTTCACTCGATGAAATAAAAGTCATATTTACGACAAACATTTGAATTTTCTTTTTATTATATACATCGCTTTCGATAGAAGAGATGCAAATCATGCAAATCTTGACCATTAATGTAAATAAGAAAAAAAGCAGTTCCAGATCTTATATTTTTCACTGCTCAGAGGAGTGAAAATATAAGTTTTATATTTTCACTAGTGAAAATATAACTTTTTTGAAATATGCATTTTATTTCATTAATAATTCTCTATATTTCATTACTTTGTATATAATAATTTTTGATATTGACTAATGAACAAATACAAAACTATTCACAAGACTCTAAATACCATATTACATGTATTAGAAATTCAGACCTTCATTTATGGTACACCTTAACTCTGAGGAACGATTGTAAACTTGGGCCCTGGTGGGCAAATACACTAATTTCAATTTTAACCCTTGTCATGCTGAATAAATTAAGATGCCACACCTTCTTCTAATTTTCAGTCAATCAGATTACTTGACTGTCGATAAAAACTCACACACTGAATGACAAACAGTGCAGATCCAGATCTGTCGGCTTCTTCAAAAGCCAATATCTGGATCTAAACTCTTTGCAAAGGCAGGGCATATCTGGGACCAGCAGGAGCAGGGAAGATACGAAGTATGCAAAGCTGTTAAGGTGTCCCAATATTTAGGGTAAACTCGAGTCATTGTATTTATAAACAGCATAGACCCTTAAGGGTGTTCAGGTGATACACCAGGATCTCAAAACACAGGCTGGTCATTCTTCAAGATAAGAAAGTTTTCAAGATAAATATTTTTTCTTATTGCTCCACAATAACTTACTGTTGTCCGTACTCATTATAATCTGAGAAAGCAATTCCAAAACTTGTCTATAACATGTTTTCACAAAGAAATAAACAAAATACCAAGAACTTTTTTGCAGAAAAAAAGAAAAGAAACAACTTTTAACATAGCTCCATATAAGATCTTATTTTTTTCTTTTTTCAAGCTAAATATATTGATATTTTTCTTTTTTCTTCATGAAATCTTATGTTGGGGTTACTAAATATGTTTTCATGGACAAATAAGGGGAATATTAGTCTGGATAGTCCTTTAATCCTTGTCATGCTGAATAAATTAAGATGCCATGCCCACTTCTAATTTTCAGCCAATCAGATTACTTGATCTGGATTGTTGTTATAAATTCACATACTTAATGGCAAACAGTGCAGATCCAGATCAAACACATGAGATTCATACATCATACCAGTTGACCTTTGACCTCTGAAGTGTCAACATTGTCTAGATAATAACTAAAGAATAACCATGTCCAAGTCTGTTATTCATGCAGTACTATTCAGGGCCCTGAGTGAGTTGAAGTTTGTACAAGGATGGCTGACGGAAAGGATCATGTTCACGTTGAAATGACCTTCCATAAGACACTATCAACGCTACCAATCTACAAGAAGAGGGCCAAAACAGGAGGTAGCCTGCACCCTCTACTGGCAAGTGGCCTCGCTAGCCCACAGCTGCTAGATGACCACCGCCATCGATGACCAGAGAGATGCCTCCAGCACACCGACAGTCGACAATGCCAGAGAAGGAGAACACGGCAGACACTACAGATCAACACACCAACCACCATCACAGTACCAAGACCACCAAAGACAGCACAGATCACACCATCACCCATCATATAGAAACCAGCTACACCACCTTCTTCTCCAGAATTGCCACCGTCGAAGAAGTCGAGAACCAAGTCGCCGGCGACAAACACTGCACCTACACAGTATTAAGGAAGAGTTCCCTCTACATGAACAGTACGAGCTCCAAGATGTCACATCTACTAAATACAAGGTCATCGCAAAAGCTGCCAGATTCCCAAGAGACCACGAAGAGCTCAACATTGATCTGCCAGTCTACTTTGTCTACCACAGACAATAAGCATTGGACTCTCATCAAGGGACCAACTTCAAAGTTCTATGACGTAGTCTGGTATAAATATATCAAACAGCTATACAAGAGAGGCACCAAACAACATAATACAGTCTACTGGTACGACACCCTGGAGCAATCGTGCAGTGACCCCTTAGGGGGAGGTGGAGGACCACCACTTCTTCGTCTGGTGCTGCAAGTTACCTTGGCATGACTTACTCTAAGTAGGTCAAACTAATGGCACGCGGACTTAGGTGAGGACACCCAACAGGCTCTAGGGTGAGGACACCCTCTGGGCTCCTGGGTGAGGACACCCTCTCGGCCCCTGGGTGAGGACATCCTCTCTGCTCCTGGGTGAGGACACCCTCTCAGCTCCTGGGTGAGGACACCCACTTTTCACCCCTTCCGGCGTCCGATCGACGGTCACGTGGCTAGTGAGTGTATCTCACTCTCGATGCAAGCTGTGTGCCTAATGCATTATGCAGTCAGCATTGACATGCATTAGGCACGAGATTAAAAGCTCAAACTTTTCGGCAGACAGTCAAAATTCTGCAACTTACAGGCTGGACTACTACTCATGCACAAGGTCTGGACATGCCCGCACTGTGCCTGCATCCCCTGTCTGGGCAAGGTGACCTAGTTATGAATTATAACTAGGCACCATTTCAAGACAACCCAGTAGTCCAGTAAAACTAATCCGGATTTTCCGGTGCTGCCTCTGTGTGACTCAGTTGCCTGGTAGCGTTAATAATCTGAATAGATAGATAGATCCGGATCAGTTGGTTTCTTCAGAAGCCAACTGATCTGGATCTACACTGTTTGCAAAGACAGGGTATATCCAGGTTCAGCATGACAAGGGTTAATCTAGATTAGAACTATGGCTAGTACCACATTATCTACATTCCAGATAAAACAAAGAGAGATACCAATTTAAACATTTTTCTTGTTTCTCAGTGAAAACATATGTTATGGGTACTCATTAGAAGTACTTCGGCAAGGTGCTTCTCATCAGTACGAACAACATATGTTTTCGTGGAGAAATAAGGGAAGCATTATTCTGAAAACTATAGACAAATAAGGGAAATTAAGGGATATTCTCTAACATAGAATTATGGGTATTACTACATGAACATTCCAGATAAAACATAGAGATATCAATTCAAATATTTTATCTTGTTTCCCTGCACAAAACATATTGTAATACACAACAGAATCACCTCAGTGAGGCAATACTAATGAGTGACATAATTTATGCTTTCATAGAAAATGAGAAAAATGGCAGTTTTCCAGTCGAAAAATATGCAAAAAACTGGAGACCTGAGATTCATCAAGCCCAGGGCAAGAGAAATTCAATAATATGTCAAACACAGACACCTCGTATGCACAAAGCACAGCTGTTGTCGGCAGATCTATGTGAGACCACAAATATTGAATGTTAAAGGTATGGAACCAACCTAACTATAAAACCAATCATACCATAGTTACCCTATGTATTCAGACACCTAAGCCCCCTACCATACTTATTCTACCATTCAACCCATCTATGCTGACTGGTCTCTTCTATGGTAACTCTGTACCAGTTCATGTCCACTAGAATGGTTGTCTGGTTAATTTTCGTTTTTAGCATGTTTTGTAGATATTCCTGTATTTAATGCGAACAGTGTAGACCCAGATCAGACACTGCATTCTGCAGTGTCTGATCTGGGTCTACACTGTTTGTCAATGACCCTTTTATGAGTTGCTAGGCATCATGTGTCTAAAAAAACTGCTATGTGAGTGGCTATCAGTGTAGACCCTGATCTATTGCTGCATGCTGCAACATCTGATTTGGGTCTACACTGTTCGCTCAAGTCTGTCTGACTACTTTGGGTAAATAGGATAACTCAGGGTATTGTGTTACATCAAATCATATGTTGCAGTTATTTATGGTATAAGTAAATTTAATGTAATAGCTATAGTGTCTAGATGCAATACAGTGTGATCTATTACCTTATTTAATCCATTTGAACATTCCTAATTTTGTCTTTGTGCACATCAACTTCATAACTTTCTGAAATATGATTTTGGATGTTGACCTCAGACTGTGCTGAGTGGAACTTTCTACCTTAGCTCTTTGGATTCTTTCATTTCAATATAAGGTGTGTCTGGCTAGATTTTATTGTTACCATATTTTATAGAAATTCATGTATTTATTGCAAACAATGTAGACCCTGATCAGATGCCATATTCTGTGACATCTGATCTGGGCCTACATTGTTTGCAAATGTCCCTTTTATGGGACTCTAGGCACATGCGGGTTAACTTTTTTTTTTTCAACCAAAACATGTCCATAGCTCGAAACCAAATGATGTGAAAACTCGGAGCACCTTTAGAATCTGTGCGCACTTAATCTTACACTAATATTGTCTGTTCAGATTCCAGTTATAGGTACATGAATATGATCTTTCAAATACCCTAACCTAACCCTAACTATCTGTGGACTAGCTCTGACTTATTCCTAACTTTTTATGCAGTCAATGGATGTGCAGACTCACATGTTGATGTCAGTAATTAGGGCGGACAGACTCTAAAGTCTAGTCGAAAACTCTCTAGAATCACAGCTATTTGTCACAATTCTACTACGTTGCCACAATAGCTCTAGATAAAAGTGTCTATCATGTATTTTTTTCTTTTATTTCTCCATGAAAACATATGCTGTGGGTACTCATTCAGGGTCGTCCTAGAGGGCGATTTGGGAGAAAAAATCTCCCTAAGCTGGCTGACTTCTCCCTATCTTGAGCTGAGGGAGAAGTGAAAATGTATAGATTTGGACCAAAACTTCTCCCTGAAATCCTGAAACTGTCACAAAACCTCCCTCTCTGAAAGCTCTAGGATGACCTCTGTCATTAGAAGTACCTCAGTGAGGTGCCTCTAATGAGTACCCAAACATACATTATCATGGAGAAATAAGAAAATATCAACACCTTTTGGTAGAAAAATGTGCTTATCCACCCCTCAGCACACATCAATAAATGTACAGGAAGACAAAAGATGGCAATGAAAAATCCAATTACAAACTTTGTGACAAATCTGCTATGACATAAGCAGGTATTTTGCAAGATCAGTTTGACTCAAAACCTACTTGTAATTTCCGTCTGCGCAACAGAAGTTTTAGCCTGTAGAAATATTGGTCTCTGAATTATAGCAATAATTTCCCAAGAAAATTACCGTAATACTATTCACCTTCATATTCAGACACCTTACTATACTTATTCTGAAAATTAATTTTACTGACTGGTGAGGTATCTAATACCTATTGGAGCAGTGGTAAATAGTGTAGACTTTGATCAGATACAGTATTTACCTGGTCCTATCCCTTTGAATATTTAACCCTTAAAGCGACAATCATAACTGCAGCAGATGACAATTTTGATAATTTTCATTTTTCAGCGAAAACAAGTATTGACATTTCATGTGAATTGTCTGCCAAGCAGACAATTCACATGAAATTTCAATACTTATTTTGTCTTAAAAGTAAAAAAAAAGATCAACACAATGCATGAATGGGACTAATTTAACACTTGCGTGGCCTTTAATTTTACCCAATTTGCTGAGTAGGAGAGAGTGTCTTGTTTTCCTGCAGCCATCTCCCTACGTATCACCCTCATCTTGACATTTCATGTCTAGCCAAACACATTTACCAAAAGTGCTTGTGCACTGAAACTCTTTTTGTGCTTATCTCTTTTTGCGCTTATTAACCTCCATTACTCTCTGGGCTAGTTCAGATGACAAATTAATATTTTTCTTATTTTTCCCAGGAAACAATATTTGACATTTCATGCAAATTGTCTCTTTAAGAAACAATCTGATTGAAATGGGACAAAAAATTTCAATGCCGTCTGCTGAATTTGCCCAGAGAGCAGTAAAGGTTAAATTTAAGCTACGAGATATACAAATGGTTATGTGTCTAGGAAGTGCTCACTGAATGGCAAACAGTGAAGACCCTGATTAAACTACTCTTTTAGGAACAATTTGAACAGAGTTTATACTGTTTGCTCTATCATGTCTGTCTGTGTGTCAGCATAGTAAGATAAGTTATCACAAATATTTTGAAAATTCCTTCCTTTTAGAGTAGAACCAGTAAAACAATTTTGCCTTCAGAGAATCGCAACAGCAGCAAATGACACTTGAAAATATATTTTTCTAGGAAAATCAGGCTTGGAGTGTCATTTGCTGCTGTTGTGACTAGTGCTCAAAGGGTTAATGCACTTGTTGTCATCTAAAAGAATCATTTGTTCCTGTATCACTCTCTGGAAATCCATTAAAACAAATAATTACCATGGTAACCAAAAATTCCTTATATCCTTGAATGGAGGCTTCAACTGTAATTGAGATCTTATGAAATTAATCCCAGCAATCAGAAATTTTAGTTTAAACATATTTTATTTGTATATCATCATTAACATACATGAATAGACACATACAGCAGTAAACATCAATATACAAATGGGACTCGAAAAAAAATCTTATATGAAACTTGTCTCCCATTTGAACCTGCTCATCGGGACAGGGGCTGTCAGTGCATCTAGATAGTCTGATCTGATCCTTTTCTGTAACATTGTACATGTACATGGCAACATTTATAGATATATATGGTGCCGGCCTCGGTTGCTCAGTTGGATGCACATCCGACTGGAGACCAGAAGATCGCGGGTTTTACCCCCCGCCGAGGTCGGCAACATTCTTTAGTTGAGATTGATCATGAAATATTTTCTAGTCATTCTCTCCCTTCCGCTGATTAAAAATGGCAGTTGTCAGTTTCTGGTGAAAGAATGTGCACAATACTGGTTAACCGCTTAGAGGACTAAGCCTGCACAGTAAACGTGTGGTTAGGTACTGACCGTGCTCGACATGACCCCATTGGGTTGACTGGGCCGTAAAACCTCAACACAAACAAACACATATATGGTGAATCTCCTAAATTTTGCACAAAATTTTCTGAAAAATGACATGCAAATAGTGCAAACACTGTTTACCATTCCACTAAGTAGTTTAAGAAACAACTGCATAAAAAGTAAAATTTAGGCCAAAAAAAAAAAAAAAAAAGAATTAGATTCTCAGGCACCGCCGCATCTGTCCAAAAGGTCCCGCATATTTGATTTTTTTCAGTGGTAAGTTTTTCCAACCCACGAAAATACATGACACTGGATTTTACTCGCTTATCTGAGAATCATTTCTAACTAAATTGCAATCTAGATCACAACAAGAGGCCCATGTGCCACAACGCTCACCTGAGTTAACTGCTGTAAGTTAATCAGGTCATTTACTCATCATTCCCTATCAGCCTGTCAAGTTTCAAGGCAATGGTTTAAACAGTTTTCAAGATATCTTGCTTACAAGGTTAAAATGCTGAAATTTTCAAAGGGCCATAAGTAAAAAAAAATTTAGATTTTAGCAATTTTGATAAAAGGGGATATGAGGAACATTTCTGTGAAACCATTTTGAAATCGGGCCACTAATCAAGGAGAAGATGTCGTTGAATGGGGTTTTTTTTCTTCTATTTTTAGCTCTGGCAGCCATTTTGTTCAGCTGAACAAAATGGCTGCCAGAGCTAAAAATAGAAGAAACAATTTTGGTAATGAGCCATATGAAGAACACTTTGACATTGGGCCACTGGCCCCGGAGGAGAAGTCTTTTAAAGGTTTTTCTATTTTTAGCTCTGGCCACCATTTTTGTTCAGCCAAGAGGAACCATTTTAGCAATTTTGGTGGAGGGCTGTTGGAGGAACACTTCTGTGCAAATATTTTGAAACTGAGCCATTGGCCAAGGATGAGATATCATTTGAAGTTTTTTCTATTTTTAGCTCTGGCAGCCCTCTTGTTCAATGGAGCAGAACCATTGCAGCCATCTTGGATTTCCGACTGACACAATTTTAGCTGGTTTTGATCCAGAAGTCATCTTGTTGTTACAGAGCAAGTTTCGGCTCAAAGCAACCAAAGGTTTGGAAAGAGATGTCGAAAATTGATTTTGAAGATGTGGCTGTGGAGGCTATCTTGGATTTTCCATCCACTCAATTTTAGCTATATTGTGTATACTAGGCGCCCTAATGCTCATCATTAAGTTTCAATTCAGTTGGATTATAAGGCGATGTCCAAAATATGAATTCTCAACATTTTTTCCCATATAAATGTATAGGACCCAAACAAATGCATGGGGAAGCGAATATGACCTTGACGTAAAAGGTCAAAGGTCACTTGAGGACCATAATTTTAGCAATTTTGGTAGACCTCCAGTTCACGATGATTTTTACAAAGATTTGGCCCAAGGGCTTTTTTGGTTCTGGAGAAGAAGATTTTTAAAGATTTTTACCATATATGGGAATGGCGGCCATCTTGGTCATTGGACCGCTAACATTTTAGCAATCTTTCATTCCCCTGCCCCAAGGAGGCTCCACATGAAATCTGAGCAACATAGGACAGGCTGCTTCAGAGGAGAAGTCGTTTGTAGTTCTCAACATTTTTCCCATACAAATGTATGGCACCCTTACAAATGCACAGTGAAGCAAACTTGACCTCGCGGTAAAAAGGTCAAACGTCAATGTACGACTATCATTTTAGCAACTTTGGTAGATCTCCCGTACCCGATGATTTGTGCAAAGATTCAGCCCCATAAGGTATCCTCGGTTCTGGAGAAGAAGATTTTTATAGGTTTTTACCATATATGGGCATGGTGGCCATCTTGGTCAACGGATCATGACCATTTTAGCAATCTTTCGTTCCCCCAACCTAAGGAGGCTCCATATGAAATTTGAGCAAAATTGGCTCAGCGGCTTCAGAGAAGTTTGAAAATGTTAATGGACGCAGGGACAGACGGACGGACCTAAGGAGGCTCCCTATGAAATTTGAGCAAAATTGGCTCAGCGGCTTCAGAGAAGTTTGAAAATGTTAACGGACGCAGGGACGGACGGACGGCAGACAAAAAGTGATCACTATATCCTGAGCATAGCTCAGGTGAGCTAAAAATATGACATTCTTACTTACTTGCAAAGAAAATCGGTAAATTGCCTGTTTATGTTGTTTGAGACTTTAAACTTGCATTTTAGATACTTCCGGTAAAACCACCCCCATTTTGTTTAGCCAAACAAACCCAAATGCCAAAGAATGTACCTAACCAGAAAAAAAAAGTAAAAAGCCGCCCGCACGCATCTATTTCTTGAAAAAAGTGTCTGAGAATTTAATAACATTTTTTGGCCTGAGGCCAAAAAGGTATGGAATACAGTATTCAATTTTTTAGGACATTTACCGTACTGTATTTATTCTGAATCTACAGACAAGTCTGAGAATACAGTGTACACACAATTTAATCAGGGTTCAAACTGGCAAACAGGAGCCATTTAATCATGGTCTACAGTGATTTCCATTCCATCACAAGATTTTAGACATCTCATCGGGTTGTCTAATAGAGTTGTTAAAAAAAATGTAGCAGATGATAAAGGAAATACCGTAATAACCCTAAAGATTTGGGCACCTTAACTCCTTACCATACATTTCCTAAAATTTGAACAAGTCCATTTGACTAGATGGTGATGTGTATAAACTGAGCTAGCCGAAGGGCAAACAGTGCAAACCCTGATCAAACTGTTCCTTTTAGAGCAGTATGATCTGGGTCTACATTGTTTGCTAAGTTATGACAATCTAAATATTTAGGGTAAATTATCTGAAGCTATGGTGTCTGTACCCACCATATGAAACAAATCCTTAACCCATTGTACACTGAATAGACTCTCCCACACTATATATTGGAAGAGTTAAATTTCAATTTTAGGTACGTCTGGCTATGAGATTTACATATTCCTAGAGAAAAATGGCTAATTATTTGCAAACAGTGGAGACCCTGATCAGACGCCGAGAATGCGGCGTCTGATCTGGGTCTGCACTGTTTGCCAATTACCCTTTTACAGGTCGGGTCTCCCAACTACAATGGGTTAAAAGACTAAGCACAACTGCAACAGATAACGTTTTTATTTATTTATTTTTTTATTTTTTTCATTTTTTAGAGAAATATCAGTTTTGTCAATTCATGTGAATTAATCTTATTGTCTCCAGTGGAGACAATTTGCATGAAAGTCAAATCCTGTTTCCTCAGAAAAATAAGAAAAATATTTCAAAACGTCGTTTGCTGAAAATTTTACCGTGCTGTTAATAATATTACGATTATCTGAAGCTATGGTGTTTGTACCCACCATCATCATCATCATCATCATCAATGGATTTTTGATTGACATGCAGGTACAGGGGCAACATCCACATCAGTGGCCCCCCTTCCAGGTAGGTGGCTTGCTGCACGCATGGCAGATCTCACACCAGATCTGCAGGTATGTCTATCATGAGGGTTGATGGCCGAGAGCTTCCATTCTCTGCAATTCCTCTCTGTCAGCTGCTTCCATGTCATCTTTGGCCTCCCAGCCCCACGCTTTCCATCAACCTGTAGGTCAAAGGCTGTCTTGACTGCACCATTGGAGCATTCCACATGTCCATACCAGCAGAGCCTTCTCTCCTTCAGAATAAGGCCAGATTCAATGCCAAGCCACGCAAGTAGCTCATTGGATCTGGAGGTGACAATGTCATGCAGCTTGACATTGCAGATCTGTCTGATCAATGCCCTGTCATTTCATTGCAGAGGTTGGAGATTTGGCTTTGGCCAAATCTCACTGGCATGGAGCATTGCGCTCCGCACACAAGAGCTGTACATGCCACCACATGTCTTGAAAGAGAGGTGGCTGGAAGAGAGAGTAGCTCCTTGAACTTCTTCCAGGCGGTTTTCACACCATATGAATTATTACCCTTAAAGTGCTAAGCCCATTTGCAGCAGACAGCAGCTTGATTTTTTTTCCAGTGAAAATAAGACTTGTCAATTCATGTGAATTGTCTGCCCAGCAGACAATTCAAATGACTTGACTAGTCTTATTATTCGCTGAAAATAATAAAAAAATTAGACTGTCTTCTGCTACAATTTTCCATAGCACTGTAAGAGCTAAAAGCCTTTTTCCTATGATCCAGCAGAATTACAGATCAGAAACTAAATAATAAAATAGTTCTTCTGTAACATTATCAGGGTATTATTCTCAGAGGATATTTAATGGGGAAGATATTACCACAATATAAAGCCATCAGTTCTACAAGAACCATGCAAAACTGCAGCAGACGACATTCGATACTTTTTTTTCTTTTACAGAGAAAATAAGGCTTGGCATTTCATGTGAATCATCTTTTTTACGGATGCTGTCTGCTACAAATCTGTTTTGGCTAATGTCATCTGCTGCAAGAGTGGGCATCAGATAAATATTTTTCTTATTTCTCCACTAAAACATATGTTGTGGGTACTCAGAAGTGCCTTGCTGAGGCACTTCTAATGAGTACCCACAACATACCTTTTCATGGATTTGTTTGATTTGGGCTTAACGTCGCTTTCAACAATCTTTCAGTCATATCGCGACTGTGTCTGGATGTGGCAGGGAGCTCAATGCTCACTTTTAGAGTGCTGCGACACTGAAATATCAAGCCCCAGACACTTTGACATGATATTCCACCCAGTCACATTATACTGACACTGAGCTGACCAGTTCTGATTCCTAGCTCTACTTTCTTAATGCTGAGCGCCAAGCGAAAGAGCAGCTAGTACCATTTTTAAAGTCTTTGGTATGACCCGGCCGGGGATCAAACCCGCAACCTACCGGTCACAAACCGGACGCTCTACCACTGAGCCACTGTGCCGGTCTCCTTTTCATGGAGAAATAATAAAAATATCAATACTTTTGGACTGAAAAAAGCTATATACAATCTGATATGCTTATTGTAAAATAGTAGACAAGGCTTAAAAATATATTTTCCAAAAAAAAAAAAATAAATAAATAAACTAGACGTATCCATAGTACACAAAGGCCCCCACACTTTGCTCTTTGCCCATAGGGCAATAACTATTTTCCAGATGTTCAATCTGACCTGTTATACATTCATACCCCAGGGCATGACCCAGGGGCAATTCCAGCACAAAGTTGAAGGTTTAGGTCTGTGTAAGTAGCATACCAAATTTCAACTTCCTAGCATTAAAGATATCCAAGTTATAAACTCCAAGGGTACATACGGACGCATCATCATGGCAAAAGGCTATATGCCCCACTGCTGCCTTTGGCAGCTCATTCTGACTCATCATCAGAAAGTATAGTGTTTATACATGAACTGCTTTTCAAGATATAAGGCAAAATCTTCAGACTTTGAAATACAAGTCCCTCTGACCTACATTTATTTCATGGTCAAATTTTGGGTCATACTGACTCATAGTCAGAAGGTATGCTGTTTATACACCAAATATTCTTCAAGATAAAAAAGTAAAATCACTGGACTACGAAATATAGGTCACTGTGACATACATTTATTTTAAAGTCAAATGTCAGGTTATACTGACTAATAATCAGGAACTATGGTATTTATACAAGAAATGCTTTTCAAGATATGAGGCAAAAATCACTGGACTGTGAAATATAGATCACTGTGACCTAAATTTGTTAAGGTCAAATTTTGGGTCATTTGAGTCATAACTGGAAAAATATGATGTCAAAACAAGAAGTACTCTTTACGATATAAGGCAAAATGCTGAACTGTGAAATACAGGTCACTGTGACCTACATTTATTTTGAAATCAAACTTCAGACCATACTTACTCATAATGCAAAAGTATGATGTATACACACCAAATATTCTTCAAGATATAAGACAAAACCACTAGCCTGTGAAATATAGGTCAGTGACCTATATTAGTTGAAGGTCAAATGTCAGGCAATACTGAAGGATAATCTGAAAGTACGGTGTTTATATTTGAAATACTTTTCAAGGTATCAGGCAAAATCATCGGACTGTGAACCATAGGTCACTGTGACCTACTTTGAGGACAAACTTCCAGTTATACTGACTCATAATTGGAAAGTATGGTGTTTAGAAATTCTCTTCAAGACAAAAGGCAAAATCACTGTTTCATGAATTATAGGTCACTGTGACCTACCGGTACATTTATTTTGGCATCAAACATCGGGTCATACTGACTAAAAAACTATAAGTATGTTATTTATAAATCAAGTACTGTTCAAAATATAAGGCAAAATCACTGGACTGTAAAATGTAGATAAGTGTGACCTACATCTGAGGTCATACTGACTCATAATCCACAAGTATGACGGTTGTACATCAAATACTCTTCCAGACCATAAGGCAAAATTACTGGAAAATTAATTGTAGGTCTCTGTGACTTACATTTATTTTTGAGGTCAAACTTCGGGCCATACTGACCCATAGTATATAAGTATGATTATACATCAAATACCCTGCAGGATATAATACAAAATTATAGGACCATGATATGTAGGTCACTGGAACCAATATTTATTTTGAGGTCAAACTTGGGTCATACTGACTCCAAATCCAAAAGTATGATGTTAATACATCAAATACTCTACAAGACATAGGGCACAGCCAATGAACAATGAAATATAGACCCCTGTGACCTAGATTTATTTTGAGGTCAAAGTTCAGGTCATGCTGACTCATAATCAAAAAGTATGGTGTTTATAAATGAAATACTCTTCAAGATTTAAGGGTTAAGACAAGATCACTGGATCGTGAAAACTTCAGGATAAAAAACAAAATTACTGGACTGTGAAATATAGGTTTCACTGACCTTCACTTCATGACCTACATATTAATGTTACAAAGTTTAAAAATGTCTGACAAAGTATCTGTAGTTTCATAACAGAAAAGTAGAAAAAAAAAAGCAAGAGGGCCAAGATGGCCCTGTATTGCACACCTGATTACTAGACAAGTTTCGAGTCAGTTGGCCTTTTGGTTCAAGAGTACAGGTCAGTCCCGTTATTACGCGCTGGTCGGGATGCACAAATCCAGACCGCGATATAGGCGAGGGGCGTAGTAAGTTCGGAGCCGACTGATCGGACTCTATAAATGTTGACATTTGTATGGGACACACGTATATACATGTTTGGAGGGATTTATGAATGAAAACAATGATATTTCATGTGTTATTTTTATAAATAAACGAATGAGTACTAACGTTGTATGTTTTGTCTTTTTTACACCCTCTGATGTACTTTTTCTGCACTATATACGCTAAATACTTTTATTTACGTTTCCATTTTGTGGCTCGATCCGCCATATTTGCCGGTGTTGTAATACAGACGGTGTTGAAGTGCGGTGTATGTCACATAAAAAGTCCGGTATCAATACCGGTCCCCGCGAGCATAGCGAATTATTTTAGTCCAGTAAAAGAAATCTTATTAATAAAACAGCAGAAATTGTTAAGTTTTTTAATCTTTCTGCTTGTATAGAATAGAACGAAAGCTCAAAGAAAAAAAAAATTGACTAAACCAAAGCATTTGATTCCAACAAAGTGCCATGTTCAATGGCCTCAAGTTTTTCTTTAACCGTGAAGGCTTTACGTTTTCTTCTTTGGTTTTCCATTTTAATCAGTGTTAATCTGATAGAAGAATTAAATTTTTCAAGACAATAAGTGCCGGACAAATTTCACAGTTACACGCTCTACTACCTGACCGCGTGCGCAGTAATTGACGTCCAGTGATCCGCGTCGCTGATTGGATGAATATCTAATTAGGTCGGCAAGGCGGCCATATCAAACTGGAAAATTCGGTGTCTTTCAAGTATTTACAAATTAATTATGGATAACTGTGGCCATTTTCCTATTCTTTAGATGCGGGATAAGCCGTTTCTTGATAGATATGTTTGTATCGTTTAAAAGTTAAATGAAGTTTTAATTGGCACAAGTTTGTCTTCTTAAAATAAACATCAAAAGGTCAATTACGGTCATTACGCACTTTACAAACAAAAATACAACAGAGACAATACATTGATTAGCTTTATTCTTTCAAAATCATTTTTTTATTTGCTATTATGACATGTACAACAGCAGTAAATAATTTCTTTTTCTGCAGATCGAAGCTCTGAAAAACAAAAACACATTTTGTTATTTTGACCTAGAGGATGGGGAAACTGGGACCCTTCGAAAAAATTTTGGGAGGCATGACGTCCCCGCGTTATATCCGTATTCGCGCACTAACGACGCGAGTACTAACGGGACTGACCTGTAGTTCAATATAGATTTTCAATATGGTGGCCACCTTGGATTTCCATTCAGAACAATTTTAGCTACTTTTTGATCTACTTCCAATGAAGTCTGTTGGTTTTTTTTGTTCAGAAGAAAAAGTTCAAAATAGATTTTCAACAGGGCAACCATCTTGGATTACCGAGTTGAATGAGTTTACCTTTTTTTGATCTACAAGTCACCCTGATACTTCCTATCAAGTTTTGAGCCAATTGGCCTTTCTGTTAAGGAGAACAAGTTCAAAATAGATTTTGAAGATGGCAATTTTGGTGGCCATATTGCATTTCCAATCAGAACAATTTTAGCTATTTCTGATCTACATGTTACCCAGATACTTCAACCAAATTTCAAGTCAATTGGTCTTTTGGTTCTGGAGAAGAAGTGCAAAATAGATTTCCAAGATGTCCATCTTGGATTTTGGATTGAAACAATTTTAGATACTTTTTGATCTACAAGTCACCCTAATGCTTTCTACCAAGTTTGCAGTCAACTGGCTTTTTGGTTCAGGAGAAAAAGCTAGGCCTTTCGGTTCAGGAGAAGAAGTGAAAAATAGATTTTCAAGGTGGTGGCCATCATGGATTTACGATCAGAACAATTTTAGCTATTTTTGATCTACAAGTCACCCCAATGCTTCCAACCAAGTTTCAAGTCAAATGGCCTTTTGGTTAAGGAGAAGTTAAAAATAGATTTTCAAGATGGTCCCTATGGTGGCCATCTTGGATTTCTGATCAAAACAATTTTAGCTATTTTTTATCTACCAGTCACTCTGATGCTTCCTACTAATTTTCAAGTCAATTGGCCTTTTGGTTCAGGAATAGAAGCGAAAAATAGATTTTCAAGATGGCCGCCTTAGAGGCCATTCTGGATTTACGATCACAACAATTTTAGCAATTTTTGATCTACAAGACACCCAAATGCTTCCTACCAAGTTTCGAGTCAATTGACCCAGGAGTGTAGGAGGAGTAGGCTTTTAAAGCAATTGTCCAGGCCACACGATGAACGACGGACATTGACTGATCATAATAGCTCACCTTGAGCACTTGTGCTCAGGTGAGCTAAAAACACACACATTTTTTTAGGTATTCTAGAATTTGACCATTAGCCCCTCCTTAGGGCATAGACCCTGGGGTCTATGTCATGTGTGAAAGCCAACCCTCCAGAGTACCCATGGTCCAAATATAAGCAGTTGTTGAGATATGAACTTTTGTAAAAATTGAGCATACTAGACATGTGTACAAAGTTCACAAATCAGCCTGCCCTTTGGACCCCTAGCCCCACCCAGGGCATGACCCAAGGGCAACTCTTAGTCTAGCATACTGACGAAGGTTTAGGTCTGGGTAAGTAGTATGTCAAATTTTAACTTCCTAGCATAAAAAGTACCCAAGTTATAACCTACAACAGAAACCTGATATAAATGTAAAATCAGAAGCAGATGGAAATAACTAGAACTGCGTCCACAGGACACAGATGCCCCCGCTATATGACATGGGACACAGAAATGAGTGTTGTTTGACAGACACTATATAATGTGAATACATATACATTTTTTATCTTTGACCTCTAAGTGTGATCTTGACCCTGGAGCTACGGACCTGGGTCTTGCGCGTGACACATTGTCTAAAAATGATGGTTAACATTTCACAAAGTAATTTCTAAATCCATCAAGGAATGACAAAGTTATGGACCTGACAGGAAAAATAATCCCTATTTTTGACCTTTGACCTCTAAGTGTAACCTTGACCTTGGAGCTACAGACCTGGGTCTTGCCTGGGAATTATTGTACATGATAGTAAACATTTCGGCCAAGTATTTTCAGAATCCATCAAGGGATAACAAGTAATGGACCAATCACTATTTTGATAACACACACACACACACATACATACACACACATAGACAGGATAAACACTATATACCCATCCGCCATATGCAGGGGCATAAAAACATGAAATGATACATCATACAGTACCCTCCCAGTCAGCATTCTACGTAAATCTATATTGGGCCGTCATCGGCCCGTCAGGGTAGCTGACGGGCCGATGACGGCCCGATGTAGATTTACGTAGAATGCAAGCTGGGCTGTAACTATGGTGTGGCAGCCAGATAACTTTGTCAAAAATTGACAAAATTTGCCCATCAACTATCCCAAATCAGATCTCCAAAATATCAATGCACATACCAAGTTTGGTGAAAATCCATTTATATTTTTTGTTTGTGTTGAGGTTTTATGGCCCAGTCAATCTAATGGGGTCATGTCAAGTGCTGTCAGTTTACCTAACCACACATTTACTGGGCAGGCTTAGTCCTCTAAGCGGTTAACCAGTATTGTGCACATTCTTTGGCCAGAAACTGACAACTGCCCTTCTTGAATTGTTTGTTTGTGTTGAGGTTTTATGGCCAAGTCAACCCAATGGGGTCATGCTGAGCGCGGCCAGTTTACCTAACACACATTTACTGGACAGGCTTAGTCCTCTAAGCGGTTAACCAGTATTGTGCATAGTCTTTCGCCAGAAACTGACAACTGCCCTTCTTGAATCAGTGGAAGAGAGAGAATGACCGTAGAAAATATTTCATGATCAATCTCCACGAAAGAATGTTGCCGACCAAGGCAGAGGTTGAACCCGCAACCTCCTGGTCTCCAATCAGACGGCACATCCAACTGAGCCACCGAGGCCGGCCCATTTATATTTACTCAAGTTATTGTCCAGAAATGAAAATATAGACAACTGTATGACATACACACAGACCGACACAAGGACAAACAGCTGAAAATGAAACCATAATACTCCGCCACAATCATGTGGTGAAGTATAAAATCAAAATGACAGTGCAGAAACAAATACTAATATGCTTTCTTCCCCCACCTGCTACAATTACAGCTGGCCTCCTACCACCTCCCTACTATCCAGAAATCAACAAGGTTAAGAAAAATATTTGAAAATTCTGTCTGCTAATATTCAAATTCAGTTTTTTAAAGATTAACTCGACCACTTCTTGAGAAATTCTGCAAATGACACCATTATTTTTCTTACTTTTCCCAGAGTAGGCTTTTGACATTTCGTGCACATTGTCTCGTGGGAAGACAATTTGCATGAAATGTCATATCTTATTTTGTGAGAAAATATATAAAAAAAAAATAATCAAAATATATACTCCAGGGGAGACAATTTGCATGAAATGTCAAATCCTATTTTGTGAGAAAAACAAGTAACAAGTAACAAAAAAAAAAAAAAAAAAAAAAAAAAAAATCAAAATATATACTGTTAACGATGGCTTTGGCTGCTGCCAATTTCTGCTAAGATGTGGCATAGTCAATTGCCAATGGTTTCATTTGTTCAACTGTCAAAAATGGCATTTTTTGTGTCAGTTACTGCTAATATATGGCATATTCAATATCCAATGCTATCATTTGTTCAAATCAGTGTCAGTGACTGTCAAACACCCCAGTGGGCACACAACGTTAAAATGACGTCGTATCAACGTCGATGCGACGTGATCACTTCGCATTGACGTTGATACAACGTCATTTTGATGTTGTGTGCCTGCTAGGATGGCTTTTTCTATAGCCAGTGTTTGCTAACACATGGCTTATTCAATTACTAATGCTATTATTTGTTCAAATCATTGTTAGTAACTGTCAAAGATAGCTCTCTCTACAGCCAGTTTCTGCAAACTGATGGCATAGTCAATTGCCAATGCTATCGTTTGTTCAAATCAGTGTTTGTGATTGTCAGTGTTCATGACTATCAGAGATGGCTTTCTCTGCAGTCAGTTTTTGCTAACATTTGTCAATGTTTTCATTTATTTTTAATCCCTTCTCTTGCTGAACACGACATGCCCTGTCTTAGCAAACAGTGCAGATCCCAGATCAGTTGGCTTCTGATCTGGATCTGCACTGTTTAGTCATTAAATATGTGAAATTCTATCAGATCAAGTAATCTGATTGGCTGAAAATTAGAAGTGGGCATGGCATCTTAATTTATAACAGCATGACAAGGGTTAACATGACCAGTGAATGCTATTTGTTCAAATCAATGTTAGTGACTGTCGAGATGGCTTTCTCTGCTGCCAGTTTTTGCTAGCATGACCAATGCTATCATTTGTCAAATCAGTGTTCATGAATGTCTAAGACGGCTTCCTCTGCTGCCAGCTTCTGCTACTATGTGGCATATTCAATAGCCAATGTTATCATTTGTCCAAATCCATTCAGATTAAAGGCTTTTGTAATTCTACCTGTGAATGAAATAGTATTCCTGAGCATAAATCCAGTCTTATGATATTGATCTCTTCTGTGAAAAGCAAATATACATTACAATTTGTTTTCAAAGAAAACATATGTCTCTTACTAAACTGTTTAAGGTAGAAAATTTGTTGAAATCATCAGACTTTCATCAAGAAGGTACATGTAAGTTTGAAGCAAAATAAACAAACATGAATGAATACACAGATGGCTGGACATGCAGAGGATGGGCAATGGATGAACTGTGATCACTACCGGTATAGCTTATCTAAAAAAAAGCTAGGATGAGCTAAAAACATCATAGGTTCCTTCAGCATTCTGAGTCAAAATAGAAAATTTTACTCCATAAGTGCACAATTTATACTTTTAATAGACAAGCTGGGAATACATATAAATATTTTCCTTGTTTCTCCAAGAAAACATATGTTGTGGTTACTCATCAGAAGCATCTCACCAAAGCACTCCTAATGAGTAACCATAACATGTTTGCGTTGTGAAATAAGAAAACTATAAATATTTTTTTTGTGTGTGTGAAAAAACTTATCAAGACCCCTAAATACCCTAAATATTCGGACAGTCTACCTGAGCACTATTTTCAACACAGCAACAGGTACATGTAGTAAAATAGACTTTTACATTCAAATGAGTACCAACAGACCGGCTCCCGTCTAACTGATATATGAACCAGCATAAGAACTATTTATATTTTACAAAAATCCTATCTGTTGGAATGTCCTTCTCTCTAATTTGGCTGATCAGTTAGACTATGAGTTTCTGACTGGTAAGGGAGCTACCCAGTCAGCATTCTACATAAATCTATATCGGGCCGTCATCGGCCTGTCAGGGTAGCTGACGGGCCGATGACGGCCCGATATAGATTTACGTAGAATGCTAGCTGGGTAATATGTGTATAGAAATAGTCAAGGAGGAGTGTTTTACCTTTGTTAGATTATAAATGTAAAACTCATAGCGTGGTGCCAGGCTAGAGTACCAACAATATATGCTTTTATAAATAAGTAGATAAAAGCACATGAACCGTAAGAAATTGCCTGACAGTGCACTTATAAGGGGTAGGTGCAGTAATCAGGTAGAATATGGTATGGTAATACCTTATGGGCACACAGCTTATAATTAAGACAATAAAACTACATTAAATTTTAATTCCTAGCATACCCACAAGAAAATGTGACTTTAAAGAGAATTCGCAGGCTTCAGGAAAATAAAATCCTGTCTTCTCAAATCTCAAATCCCTCTTGATCATATTATTTTAACCTTTAACCTTTAACCTTTAACGTTTAGCACTCTGGGTAAAATTTTCAGCAGACGACATTTTGAAATAGTTTTCTTATTTTTCTCAGAAAACAGGATATGACATTCCATGCAAATTGTCTCCAATTTACATGAAATGTCAAATATTGTTTTCTGGGAAAAATATCATCAATTTGTAGTCTGCTGAAAATGCCCAGAGAGTGGTAAAGGTTAAAGATCAAATGAAAGCTGCAGCAGATGGCATTTTTATTTATCTATTTATTTTTGTATTTTTCAGAGAAAATAAGGCTTGATATTTCATGTAAATTGTCTGCTTAGCAGATGATTCACAAGAAATGCCAAGTCTTACTTTCTCTTAAAGATACATGTAATAAGTAAAACATTATAATGTTGTCTGCAACAATTTTGCTCAGCATTTTAAGGTTAATCATGGTTTCTGGTATGCACAACTGTTGCTTTCGGAGAAAATTAACTATTGGCTGTAGGGCCTGAGGAAAGTCTGAGACTGTCATAACTATACTGGTAAGAAATAGATGAATCAGGAGTAATGGGTAGCCCTCTTTTAACATTAATTTGTATATATATTGGGCTTTTAGTGATGCAATTAGCATGATTAAATTGTTGTTGAAATGAACATAATACTGGTAGTTCTCTCATTGGAAAACCATGGATCTGATTAATGGGTCACAAACATGCAAACTGATCATATTGCAAAACACTGCTGTCTGTGAGAAGTCAATCCAGGACACTCAATAATATAGCCTTAAGTTAAATCTGTCTGCGTTTAATAAGTACAATGTATAAAGCAAAACAGTATAAAGACAAAGCATTGGAGGGACTAGAAATGTGTCAGTATGACACAGATGCCCTCCTCACCCACACGCAGGCATTTTGCAAAAAATGAAGTTGAAAAAAGTGCCATAACTCTTATAATAATTGGCAGATTTTACCCTAAATCGAACTTGACCATATTTTATGATAATAAACCTATGTATAAAATATGAATCCAATAAACAAATCAATCTTTTTTAAAAAAATATGGGAAGGAAAACATCTTTTGAAGGTAAAAAAGGGTCGTAACTCCAAAAATAATTGGTGCATTTTACTCTAAATCAAACTTGACCTATACTTTATAATTATATGCATGTGTATAAAATATGAATCTTTTCAAAAGTTATGGAACGAAAACCATTTTCTAAAGCTGAAAAAGGGCCACAAATCCCAAAATAATTGGTGGATTTTACCCTAAATCGAACTTGACCTACATTTTATGATGCTATACCTGTGTATAAAATTTGAATCCAATACACTAATCTTTTCAAAAGATATCTAACGGAAACCATTTTTCAACTATTTTTCAACACTGAAAAAGGGCCGCAACTCCAAAAATAATTGGTGAATTTTACCCTAAATCAAACTTGACCTATATTTTATAATTATATGCTTGTGTATAAAATATGAATCCAATACACTAATCTTTTCAAAAGTTACGGAACGGAAACCATTTTTCAAAGTTGAAAAAGGGCCTTTTAACTCCCAAAATAATGTGGATTCTACTCTAAATCGAACTTGACCTGCATTTTATGATTATATACCTGTGTCTAAAATTTCAATCCAATACACCAATCCTTTCAAAAGATATTGCACAGAAACCATTTTTCAAAGTTGAAAATTTTTGAAAGTTGAAAAGGGCCATAACTCCCAAAATAATTGGTGCAGGCCTTCCATTAACTTTCAGACTCAGGAAGTCCCAGACTTCCTACCCCTCAGATATGGAAGTCCCACAGGAAAATCTAGGAAGTCCCACTGTTTAGGCTGCCCTTTGTTTAGCAGAACATAGGTTCTTATTTCAGTGACACACAGAATCATCATGATCTATAATTCTTTCAGATGTTTTAAAAACGTCCTTATCGCTTATTAAAATTTGATCACATCTTTTTAGAAAGCCTGTACTTGTATGTCAGACCTTAGAGAAAGCATCAACATTGGTAACTTCGCATAGAGAAGGAAAAAAAAAAAAGAAAATAAAATATACATGAGAGAAAAGGCCCAAAACAAGTTTTCTTAAAATAAACTATGCTAAAATTACTTCGCAGACATGTATATAGTGAAATATTTGTTCGGATTGAGGCTGATCAACACGAGCGAACGAGTTGCGTCCTTCACAAAATTGCGGGAAAACAGCGCTGACTTGTGCAACAACAAACAAATAAAAGGCAGCTCTCGATGAAATACCAACAGCAAAACGTTCATTCACGGAGAAAAGCAAGCAAAACCATGCAAATCACCTAAAGTTAGACTTACTTTGCGTCTTTTCTGCGCTGGTAAACAGTGCAACCAGAAAGAGGCTATGTATTTAGAAACGGGTTTTCCGAAAATGTTGACAAAAAATATGTTTTCTTTTCATTTGTAAAATTGCTTTTGTTGTCATAGCATAGTAGGAAAGACAAGCATAAGCTTCTAAATTTGAATAGATTTCAATTTGAGTTTTGTGCATAATTGTTATTTATTTATAGAATTTCACTCAGTATAACCCCCTGAAGTGTTGAGGTGTTTCCAGATGACACACATTCTTAGCAAAATAATAATTTAAGATTTTAAGACCTAAATATTAAAAACAAATAATGCTTTCATATAATTTCATTATTTTCTTCCAAAGATCATTTGTGTCAATGCATTTTTTATGCTTATTAATAAAAATTTCTGGTTCTGAATTAATCTATTTCTAGAGAAGGAAAATCCGCCCATCTAAATTCAGTTTATTAGTGCTTCTTGTCTTTGTTTAACAAAAATAATTTGTTGAACGCATCCTCTTGCTGAACTGATGTGCTGGAAATATTATTTATTTTATTTCTCATGCTTTCTTTGTATATTCGTCAGGTTTTGGGACTGATAAGGCTGCCATGACCTTTTAGAATATATAGCACAACCTGGAAAATTCCCCCAGGATGAAAATAATTCGGGTTCAGTAGTCAATGTTTTGAACGCACGTGACCGAATATTTCGGGTGTCGCAGGAGAAAGTTAAAGCATACAAACATCAATTAATCTACTCAACACGCTTGACAAATACACGCAGTGATCACACAGCTATCAAAACAGTGCCGCGACACATGACAAGGTTGTCAATAAAACTCCTGCAAGCGGAAAGTGGGACGTCCTTTAAGCTCAGTGAACACAGCGAATTTCCAATAAGTGTGCAGGGCAAACATTGTACAACTCGTTAAAAGTGGGCGGGCTTTTTGACAGTTTTGGACGTCTCGGGTATCGATTTCGGATGGACAAAAGAAATTTCGGAAGTCTGCGGTACTTCTTTGAAGTTCAATTTGGCCGTCCGGTGGCAATCTCAGGGCGTAACATACTTCGTATGTCCGCTTAATGGAAGCCCTGTGGTGGACTTTACCCTAAATCGAACTTGACCTACATTTTATGATTATACATCTGTGTATAGAATGTCAATCCAATACACCAATCCTTTCAAAAGATATCGCATGGAAACCATTTGTGTTACATATGGGACGGACGTACGTACGGACAGCGGTGATACTATATGTCCCCACCACTGAAAATGGCGGGGGCATAAAAAAGGATATATACAATGTACCTTGTTTACACGAATGGTTTGGACAGTCATCCTGGGAAAACAGTGTAGACCCAGATCATTGCTCAGAAGTGGTTTGACCAAGGTCTGCAGTGTTTTTCATTCAGCCAGCACTTTTTGACTCTTAACATACATCACTTAATAATATTAAAATGCTAAGCAGTATTGTAGCAGACAACATTCTTTCTTTTTATTATTTTTCAGAGAAAATAAAATTTGGCACTTCATGTGAATCGTTGCTGTTTCAAGATGGATGCAGCAGAAGCTGACCATGATGATGATGATGATTTCAGGTTTCAAAAGGTGTAAATCTTTAAAGACCATTTGGGTCAATGATGATACTATGCTAAGGGACACGGGTCATGGACAACTACCCTGAAGGTATATTTCGGTTTTAATCGAAAACAAACGTCCATGACCCTTGTCCCTGTGGTACTCTATGTGACTGGTATAAGGGTGGTATAAAAGAAATGAAGAGAAGGAAAAAGGTCTATGAGAAAAAAAGTATTTCCATCAGTTAACTCTTTCATAAATGGATAAACCCCACCCAAAAAGGCACGTGTTCTCCCCGACGAAAATTAAGCCCAAGACAGCTTTATGGCAGAAGGAAGTTCATGGGGAAATTCAGCAGATAACAGATGAGTAAAAAGAACTGTTTATCTGAAAATGTTCCAAGTTAATATTTTTATTCAGAGTTTAAAGAGTTCCAGGGGTTTAAGTTTAACCACTCTGGGTTAATTAAGCAAATGACAAATTCATGATAATTCTCTTATTTTTTCCAAGAAAATAGACATTAACATTTCATGCAAATTGTCTCACTGGAAACAATTTGCATGAAAGAACCAAGCCTACTTTCTGGGAAAAATAAGAAAAATATTTCAAAATGTCATCTGCTGCAATTTTTACTCAGCATGCTAAGGGTGAATTCTGTAGGAAATCTCAAGAGACTTTATTTAGACTCCATAATGACTTCTGGTTTTCAAAATCAAATTTCAGAATCCATTTCACTAGAAAAGGGCAGGAATTTCCTCCTTTTCTACACAAATGATACCACACTTTAATATCTTAACCCTTGTCATGCTGATTGGCTGAAAATTAGAAGTGGGCGTGGCATCTTAATTTATTCAACAGGACAAGGGTTAAGTATTCAGATTCCTTAATGCTGTACCATATTTGTCTTAAAATCTGAACATGTCTATTTTACAATATCCATTGATGTCTCAAAATCGCTGTATCAGTAGCAAACAATGTCAACCATAATCAGGATGCACTATGTGGCAGCTGATGTGGGTCTATACTGTTTGTTTAGGCCTGAGGATTATCCAGATATTTCTTTTTCTTATTTCTCCTTGAAAATGTTTGTTGTATGTTTGAGTTGTGGTTCAAAAGACCTGTCAACAATAGTTTGTTGTGTGTTTGAGTTGTGGTTTGACAACCCTGTCAACAATATTTATCCCCACGCTTTTCGAAGAAAAAAGCGGGGATATTGTGATACCCCCATCCGTCCGTCTGTAATGTCACAACATTGCTCCTAGACCATTTAAGCTAGAATCTCGAAACTTTCACAGGCCATAGCCCTATGGATGAGGACTGGAGGAATACATTCAGAATTTTCATGTAATCCCTTGGGGCAGGGCCAGGGGGGTGTGCCCCAAAGGGTCCAAAATCCATTTTGTACAAACATAGTCATGTCGCATATCAAATCATTGATTGATTGTGTTGGGGTTTAACGACGTGCCAACCCTTGTGGGTCATTTTGTGTCGTCTCCCGGAGAAAAGAGATAGAAGAGATAGTAGAAGAGATGAAAGAGAGGGGCAGAGAAGAAAGGGGAACAGGAATGAAAGGGAAGAAACAGAAGAAATAAAAACATTCCCCCTATACCTTTACCTACTACAAGGATAGCAGGCCTTGCCCAACTGTAAGCCAATATCAGTTGGACGCCCCGGTGACATAAGATACATGACACCTTCGCACCACCAGACCACCCCCTATATCAAATCAATGGTAATGAAGAGTAAAATACAGCGGTGCAAAAATTTACCCCGGGGGCATGTCTGGGGGTCACCAGTGGTTATAAAGTAGGATTCTGGGGCCGTTTTTTCGGATTGTCACACAACTCCTAGGCTTTTTGAGCTAGAACCTTGAAACTGTCATAGGTAATAGTCCTATGGATGAGGACTGGAGGAACGCATTTGGAATCTTGATGTGCGCGGAGATATGCAATGGTACTGACGTGGGGATATGCAATGGTGCGCCATCAACTTGCTATAGTTCAGTAATGTCGAGCCATCTCCCAGAGAAAGAAAAGAAGTATGGGACATGAGAAAAAGGCGCCAACCCATGAACTTGTTTCAAGTGCAGCAAGAATCTTCATGACAAAAGCCAATCACAGCCAAGCCAACCCTTCGAAAGTTTCAGCAGAAGAGTGTACCACCAAACCACCCATGTTTGTTGTGTGTACTCACTTGTATGGTTAACTTCACTAGAAGTCAATCCAATGAGTAGCCACATCATAGCTCTAATTAAAACGCTTTTCTCAATCCAAACGTCATATATATAATCGGATTTTTGATTAACGTGCAGGTACAGGGGCAACATCCACATCAGTGCCCCCCTTCCAGATAGCTGACTTGCTGCACGCATGTTAGATCTCACACCAGATCTCCAGGTACGTCTATCATGAGGGTTGACAGCTGTGAGCTTCCACTCTCTGCAATCCCTCTCTGTCAGCTGCTTCCATGTCATTTTGGGCCTCCCAGGCCCATGCTTTTCATTAACCTGTATGTCAAAGGCTGTCTTGATTGCACCACTGGAGTGTTCCACATGTCCATACCATCGAAGTCTTCTCTCCTTCAGAATGAGGTCCAGATCCTCAATGCCAAGCTGCACAAGTAGCTCATTGGACCTGGTGGTGACAATGTCTTGCGGCCTGACATTGCAGATCTGTCTGATCATTGCCCTGTCATTTCGCTGCAGATGCTGGAGGTTCGGCTTTGTCAATGGCCAAGTCTCGCTGGCATGGAGCATTGCGCTCCGCACACAAGAGCTGTACACATGGCCACGTGTTTTGAAAGAGAGGTGGCGTGAAGAGAGGACTGGTAGCAGATCCTTGAACTTCTTCCAGGCAGTTTTCACGTGTTGTGGTTGAAAGTTCACAGCCACCTGCTGCTGAGAGCATGTCTCCTAGGTAGCAAAAGGAAGCTACCACTTCAAGCTTGTCAGGTCTGACCTGGACTTCCTTCTGTGGTCTGCCATCCAAGGGGCGTGCAGTTCCCTGGCACCGTGTACATCTACAGTCTGGGTCCTTTTTCAAGGGTCTTTTTTCAAGCGCTTGAGCCCACTGCATTTCTTGTGCACCCAGTGCTTGCAGCCAATGCAGAAGATGCTGTTGCTGCCCACTCCAGTGCAACAGACTGCGCATGGAAACTCGCCTGCACTCTGCAGGAGGTCCAGTCCCATACCGCAGATCATGATCTTTGTCTTTCCTGCATTTACTCTCAGTCCTTTCTTCTCCATTGCTTCTTTCCAAGTCAAGAGCCTCCTGACACATTCCTCAAGCGATTCAGCGATGATAACAAGGTCATTGGCATAGAGGTCCTCTCAGGGGACCCAGAGCGGAACTCTCATGATAAGGCTTCAAGCACAATGATGAAGAGCAGCGGGCTGAGTACTGATCCTTGATGAACACCAACCTTCACTTCAAACTCTTCACTGTACCCCTCACCAACACGGACACAGCTCCATGCATTTGCATACATCCCCTGCACCAGTCGCATAATCCACTCCTCCACACCAAGTTTTCTCAGCACCCACAAGATGACCTTCCGAGGTACTCGATCAAACGCCTTCTCCAGGTCTACGAAAGCCATGTAGAGTCTCTTATTGGCAGCTAGATACTTCTCTTGCAGCTGCCTGACAACAAAGATTGCATCTGTAGTGCCTCTGCCTGGGACGAAGCCAAACTGGGAATCGTCGATTGACACCAACTGTCTGATGAGGCCGTCCCCAATCCTCTCCAGGATTTTCATAACCTGCTCTGTCAGCTTGAGACCATGGTAGTTGCCCCTTTCCAATGCGTCCCCTTTTCCCTTGTAGAGGCAGACAATGAAACTCTGCTCCCAGTCAGAGGGTACCGTGCCATCATGAATGATTGCAACTGCAAGGTCACGGATCATGGAGGTGCCCATGTCACCGGCTGCTCTTATCATCTCCACCACTATGCCTGATGGGCCCGGTGCTTTGCCTGCTTTCATCTGCGAGATAGCCTTCTTAACCATATCAACGGTGATTGGGATGGGCGGACCTTCCACTGGTGACTGATATGACAGGTGGTCTGGGTCCCAGTCAAACTCAACATTGAGAAGCTTTTGGTAGTGCTCCAGCCAGGCCTTCTGCTTTGAGTCTTCGCTCATTGACATCTCTCCTGCATCATTCTTCACAGGTTTGTCACCAACAACATCAGTGTTCTCTCTTCTAAACTGGTTAGCAAGGCGGTAGACTTCTGAAGACTTGGGCTCAATATTCTCGTAGACCTTGTCGGCTTCTTGAGGAGCATGGTGCACTGCATGTCTGGCATTTCGTGCATGTCTCACCGAGGCGCTTCTAATGAGTACCCACAACATATATTTTTGTGGAGAAATAAGAAAACTATTAACCTGATACCCACTCTTATCTAGACCTATGGCCACATCATTTTAGGCAGAAATATTCTTTCAATATTTTTGTGAAAAAAGCATCTTAGCCAGAAATGTGGCTACAAAAAAATAATTTCACTAATTTGTTTAAAATCTCTCTAAAGAGACTCTTATTTTAACCTTTACCATTCTCTGGGCTATTCAGCGAACAACAAATTGATGATATTTTCCTATTTTTTTTTTCCAAGAAAATTAAGCTCAAAGCATGCAAAGAGCTGCAAACTGTCTCCTCAGGTAAAATTTTGCTGGGAGAAATAAAATATTTCAAACTGTCATCTGCTGAAATTTTTACCCAGCATGCTAAGCACTAAAAAAATCACATTAATATGTCCATGCAAACGTATGTGTTTGCGTATTCAAAGCAGATTTATTTGAGTTCTTGTTTTATGTTTGTTTGAGCTCTTTGTGTAATGATACTTCAACCAAGTGTGAGTCATGTTGTATCTTCTCCCAGAGAAAGGGAGAAATGGGATGGAGGAGAGAAAAGACATAAATACAGAATGGAGAATGACAGTGCACCCATACTTGCTGCAAGTACAGCAGTCCCTTAACCTTTAAACTGCCAATCACAAAACTGTCCTCTGCTTTGTCATCTGCTTGTGATTTTAAGTCATTTAAAAGTCATTTTTGCAAAGAATGTGGACCCAGATCTGACTGCTCCTCTAAGAGCAGTCTTATCAGGGTCCACACTGTTAGCCTGTATGCAAAAAAGTTTGCAAGAATATTCAGCAGACGACATAAACAGACGACATTTTCAGATGCAGGTTTTCTTGGATTTTAAGGATTAACTTACCACCACAGGACAGGGAGCTAGCAAAGAAGAGAAAAGAGAGAAATATAGGAGACAGAGGAAAAATGTAGATGACAATCCAGAAAAAAGAAAAAATACTAACAACTTCTGCTAGTACAGTCAGACCCATCATCTGTTAGTACCGTAATAACCCTAAGTATTAGGACAGACACGCCTGAGCAAACAATATAGATCCAGATCAGATACTGCTAGTGTCTGATCAGGATCTACACTTTTTGCCACTCATCCAGCAGTATTAAACAATCAACAGGTAGTGGGACAGACTTTTACAAATTACAAGACAAGTATGGTAATTAGTTAAGGTGTCCCAATATTTAGAGTAAATGGGGTAAAATGTGTTTATTCAAAATTTAGGACAACTGTGATAAGGAGTGAAGATGTCACAATATTTAGAGAAAATATTGTATTATGTCTCCAGTTTTGCATGCATGAAGATATATACAGTCGAACCTCGATAGCTCGAACACCGATGGCTCGTTTACCATGGCTAATTCGAACTCGTTTTTGAGTCCCTATGAAGTTCTTCCGATAGCTCAAGAAAACAAATATTTAGGGAAATTTTCTTATTTTATCGTGAAATTGTATGTTGTGTGTACTCATTAGAATCACCTCATCGAGGTGATTCTAATGAGTACGCTCAACATACAATTATTGTGTAGAAAATAAAAAAAAAAAAATCCCTAAATTATCACCATTTGCTTCCTGACTTGGCACCATAATTAACCCTCAGTGGCTCGAACCAACCATGTCTCAAACAATTTTCTATGGTCCCAAGATGTTCGAGCCATCGAAGTTCCACTGATATATATATATATATATATATATATATATATATATATATATATATATATATATATATATATATATATATATATATATATATATATATATGAGCTGAACCCTGAGAAAAGGGGTCTTCTTCTAGGCATATGCGAACAATAAAGATCCATATCAACAAGTTGTACAGCCTGATCAGGAAGATAGCAAAGACCCTAATCAGATTGCAGGTACGGGCAGGCAGATCTGGGCCTTGGCTGTTTGCATATGCCCTGATGTCTTCTTTTCCCATGGCAGGGCTCATGTGTTTTATTTAACACCTTGCAAATGTGCAGGTTCTAACTGGATGTACTAATCTAATGCATTTAACCAGAAGCTCATTTTACAAAACAGGGCCCAGTTGTTCAAAGCGTCATTAGCTTAACAAGCTCGTTAAGGGTTATTTCGTTAACTGTTTTAGCTGATTCAATATACAATACTCTGATATTTTTTGCTGAAAAACTGTGAGTAGCTTTTGCACTGCAAAAGATATTCACATTTTTCAGCAAAAAATTTCAGCATATTTGCAAATCACTGGATGTAAATATTAACAAATGGTTAACTAACAATGTCGTTAGCTTTGAACAACTGGGGCCAGATATACAGTTTTTTCCCTAAACTTCAGACAGACATGCCTGAGAAAGAGTGCAGACCCAGATCAATCTACTCCAAAAGAACCTATTTTCTGGGAAAAGTAGGATAAATATTTGTAATCTGCTGAAATTTTTACCCACATGCTAAGGGTTTATGTGTTTATACCCCATGTATTGGGACAGACAGGGCTGAGCAAACAGTGTAGACCTAGATCAGACACTGCAGAATGATAAGGGTCTATGATGTTTCCTCAAATCCACCGATGTTTAGACACATACTGGTAGAAGACTTATTCAAATTTTAGCCAAGTGCTGTAAGGAGTTAAGGAGTAAAAAAATACCTAACACTTTGCATATTTTTCTTATTACTCAACGAAAACATATGTTGTCGGTACTCATTAGAAGCGCCTCGCCGAGGCACTTCTATGCGCTTCTAATGAGCACCACAACATATGTTTTCGTGGAGAAATAAGAAAAATATTCACGGGATACCCTCCCTTATCTAGACCCTTGGCTATACATAATATAATAGTGTCTGACTGCACTTCAACTGGAAATGCTGTCCAATATTGACATGCACTGTTCAGATCCTTTCCAAATTCAACCAGGTCTGGACCATATAAAATAGCAAATACAAGGGAGAAAAAAAAAATAGAGATGAGACAAGCTAGACAAGCTGCCTTCTCTCTTAAATATGTTTTCAATGCAAAGCAAAAAGCTCCATAGTATAAAATATATATACATGTACACAGGAATATATATACATGTACACAGAAACTCTTTATGGTTTGGATATATCATGGCTTATTGACCACAAAAATGTTCTATCCCAACAAAAATGTATAGATTATACAAAAAAAAAGAAAAAAAGAGAGAGAATTCAGGGTATTTTTCTATATAATCTATCAATTTATGAGCATTTTTTCTATATAATCTAAATTTTATTTAGATCCACATGACATCGTTTTATTTTGGATCCCAACAGCAGTGTTATAATAAGATTTTGGCCGGTATAAAAATCAAGTAAAATGAATGTACATGCACTTTTCCCCACACTTTCCCAACCCAAGGACATAAAATAATATACGTCTTTGCCCAACCTATTAGATTTATTCATTAATTATGCTAGTAATTCATTTCAGCCTTGGGGACTCTAAACTTTATTTTATTATTGTTTTTTTTGTCTCTGAATGTATGTTTTGTGATTTTTTTTTTTTTTAATATACAAAATCTCTTCAGTAATAAAAATAAAAGAAAAAAAAAAAAAAAAAAAAAGAAGAAATTTCCAGTATATTATGTTGTTATATATAATAATTATCTTATTGAATCCCAAGTCAGAAAATATTAAAAAGAAAATCACATTATTATTCAATTACATCTAATACCAAAGGGTTGAATATTGCACCAAAAAATTACCTGTATCATACAATCAGAGACTAATCCAAGCAAGCACCTCCTGAGTCAGAAGAATTAATCCGCTAAACAAATAAAAATAAGGGTGACAGTCAGTGAAAAAATAGACAAGTCGCTCAATCCAGACAGTCAATGTTGTAATCTTTTCATCCAGTCAACACAGACTAAAGGGAATATTGAAAATGTGACAATTTACCTATATGAAATTTATACTGCACAGAAAGACAGGCAATAAACTGACTGCCTATCAGAGCTTAAACAGCCTGTGGTTTCTATGAAATCCAATACCTCTCAGTATCAGCTGTGAATTGTCTACTCATTCCTTTCAGCAGGAAAATGCCAAAAAAGACTTTGTAAATAGTGCTGATCTAGATGAGATGGCTCATTTGGCCTTTAGATGTGTTTTATTTTATCACTACCCTGTCTGCCATTTTGTTTTCAGTTATTGTCTCATATGGGACTCATCCCAAATTCTAAGATGGTAGAGTTCATTAACCTTTACCACTCTCTGGATAGATTCAGCAAACAAGAAAGTAACAATTTTTTTCTCATTTTTCCCAGAAACCAGGCTCTGACAGTTCATGCAAATTGTCTCCTGGTTATTTGCATGAAATGTCAGATCCTACTTTCTGGGAAAAATAAGAAAACATTCAAAAATGTTGTCTGCTGACTTTTTTCTCCCAGCATGCTGAGTGTTAACCCTTGTCCTGCTGAATAAATTAAGAAGCCACACCCATTTCTAATTTTCAGCCAATCAGACTACTTGATCAAGTCTGTTGATATGGATTCACATATTTAATGGCAAACAGTGCAGATCCAGATCAGATGGCTTCTGAAGAAGCCAACTGATCTGGATCTACACTGTTTGCAAAGGCAGGGTATATCCGAGTTCAGCAGGACAAAGGTTAAGACAGGGTCAACTGCCACAATAGCAGTTTTGTATTAGGAGTATCCAGTGAAGAAAGCATACACAAAATCTGCTGAATCTAATCAGCCTGTGCAGCTAAGCATTCTGATAAGTCCCTTCACAAATAGCACAAGATAAGTGGGGTATCCAGATTATTTATTTCTTTACAAAAATATACATTTTGGGTACTCCATCTCGAAAACATGCCGATATAATTTTGACCCCCTTAAACCCCTCTTTTATAATAGTAAAACTGGAATTTGCAGGGGTATATGTTATTTTTCTTACTACTGTTCAAAAACATGAATGTTTTGAGCTGAAAATGAAAAATATCAGTCTATTATCTGAAAATTTTCTGTTTTTGGAGGTGAAATATTCTATATATTTGAATAGGCATGTTTTTGTAATGATTAGAAATGCTCCAAATTCAACTGAGTTTTTCTAATACTAATGATAATGACTATTGCTTTTGAACCCATTTACATGGAGTGGACTCTTCTACCACAGCTCTTTGGACTGGTCTACTTCCAATAGCAGGGTGTCTGGTTAGTTTCTATTATTACTATGTTTATAGAAATTCATGGACGATGCAAACAGTGTGGACCCTGATCAGATGCCACATTCAGCAGCATCTGCACTGTTTGCCAATTACCATTTTGGTGGTCTCCAGACTAAAATGGATTTAACCCTTGTCATGCTGAATAAATTAAAATGCCACACCCACTTCTAATTTTCAGCCAATCAGAATATTTGATCATGACTGTTGATATAAATTCACAAACTTAATGGCAAACAGTGCAGATCCAGATCAGTTGGCTTCTTCAGAAGCCAACTGATCTGTATCTAATCTGTTTGCAAAGGCAGGACATCTCCGTGCTCAGCAGGACAAGGGTTAAGCTGATTATATTTTCCTGATTGATTGTTTGAGTTGCAGTTTAACAACACGTCAACCCTTGTGGGTCATTTTGTGTCTTCTCCCAGAGAAGGCAGAAGAGAGATAGAAGAGATGGTAGAGGAGATGAAAGAGAGGGACAGGGGAAAAAGAGGAAAATGAATGAAGTGAAGAAACAGAAGAAATAAAAACCCAGCAGGACAGCAGGCCTTGCCCAACTGTAAGCCAATCTAAAATGGAAGGCCCGGTGATGTAAGATACACAACACCTTTGCCTCAACCAACCACCCCCTTTTCCTGATAAATTGATAATGAAATTTCATAATAGGAACTTCTCCTTGTGAAAACTTATCCTATATTTTCTATACATTACACAGTGAAACTAGGAAATGGCAGTTGCCTTTTGTATGGACAAATAGTCACCACAGCAGGTACTATATGGAAGATGTACTTTGTTGTTAGCACTGCTAATTGACTTCTCATTATAGGTTGTCCTTGTTTGCATAAATAGTCAAATACAGTATTCCACCTAATTACCCCCACCATGTACTTAAACTTTATCACTCTCTGGGCTAATTCAGCAGATGACAAACTGGTGATATTTTAGAAAACAGAATTAGACATTTCATGTCAAATCCCATTTTCTTAGAAAAGTAAGAAAAATATTTCAAAATGTCTTCTGCAGAAATTTTTCCTTAGCGTTAAGTTCTTCAAAATTGAAAAAAACTTGGTAGTAAAATGTCCACCTAATAAAAGCACACTTTAACGACCAACAAGAGTTGTCAGAAGACAACGCAGAATGCCGGAAAGGACTGATGGGATAAGAAAACAATCTTTAAATATTAAAGATTTAATGCAAAACAAACTTTAACATAGCTGTAAATGACAGAGCATGACCTGACTTTGATGTCAGAAGAATGTCAAACTGAGGGATGGGGTGTATGCCATTGAAACGTCTTCCCTTAGGTTGGTGTGGACAAAATATGAAAGCTATATCTTACATGCTGAATCCCTCCGGTTGGTGTGGACGAAATATGAAAGCTACATCTTATATACTTCAGCAGTCATGTACACTTTTCAAAACTTAAACACAGCAGTATGACCTGACCTTGACCTAGGCAGAAGGTCAAACTGAGGACAGATGTGTACTATTAAAAGATCTTATCCTAAGGTAGGTGTGGGACAAATATTAAAGCAGTATCTTAGATATTTCAGCAGTTACGAACACTTTTAAAAACTTAAACGCAGAACTCAAACATGGGTTCAAATGACACAGTATGACCTGATCTTGACCTAGGCAGAAGGTCAAACTGAGGAAGGGGTGTGTGCTATTGAAAATGACACAGTATGACCTGATCTTGACCTAGGCAGAGGGTCAAACTGAGGAAGGGTTGTGTGCTACTGAAAGGTCTTACCCTAACGTTGGTTTGGGTCAAATATTAAAGCTGCGTCTTGAAAACTTCAGCAGTTACAAACACTTCTCAAAATTTAAACGCAGAACTCAAAAATGGGTTTAAATGACAAAGTATGACCTGACCTTGACCAAGCAGAAGGTCAAACTGAGGAAGGGGTGTATGCTATTGAAAGGTCTAACCCTAAGGCTGGTGTGGACCAAATATTAAAGCTCTATCTTGAATACATCAGCAGTTATGTACACTTTTCAAAACTTAAACGCAAAACTTAAACATGGGTGTAAATGACAAAGTAAGAACTGACCTTGACCTACATAAAGGGTCTAACTTGGGGATGGGTGTTTATGCTATTGAAATGTCTTACCCTAAGGTAGGTGTAGGCCAAATATGAAAGCAGTACCTTAAACAATTAAACAAGAGGGCCATGATGGCCCTGTAACGCTCACCTGAGTATCATAGCGCTATGAGAACCTGACCTAGAACTGATCAAGGCAAACATTCTGATCAAAATTCAAAAGGATTATACTAAAAAGTAAGACAATGTAGGTCAAGGTAAAATATGGATGAGTAATCTCAAGAGGCCAAGCCAAGATGTATGCATGTACTAAGTATCACTGGCTGTAGGAGCAATAGTTGCTGAGAAACAGACCTAAACACTTCACAAGTACCAAATATCACTCTGTAGGAATAATAATTACTGAGAAACTGACCTAAATGGAAAAACTTAAGAAAGTCGCTGCACTGTGAAATATACGTCACCTAGAAATCATAAGACAAACATTTTGAGCAAGATTCATGATGATCACTTCAAAAATGTGACCTCAAGAGTGTCAACAAGGTTTTCCTTTGATTTGGCCTAGTGACCTAGTTTCTGACATCAAGTGACCCAGTTTTAAACTAGACCTAGAAATCATCAAAACAAACATTTTGAGCAATATTTATGATGATTATTTAAATAATGTGACCTCTGGAGTGTTAACAAGGTTTCCCTTTGATTTGGCCTGGTAACCTAGTTTTTCACCCCACGTGACCCAGTTTCAATCTTGACTTAGAAATCATAAAGACAAACATTTTGGGCAAGATACATGATGATCGCTTCAAAAATGTGACCTCTAGCGTGTTAACAAGGTCTTCCTTTGATTTGGCCTGGTGACCTAGTTTTTGACTCCAAGTGACCCAGTTTCAAACGTGACCTAGAACTCATCAAGACAAACATTTTGAGCAAGATTCATGATGATTGCTTCATTATAACAAATGTGACCACTAGAGTGTTAACAAGGTTTCCAACCCATATGGCCAGGTGACCTAGTTTTTGATCCCACGTGACCAAGTTTCGAACTTGACCTATAAATCAACAAGACAAACATTTTCAGCATGATTCATGATGATTGCTTCAAAAATCTGATCGCTAGAGTGTTAACAAGGTTTTCTGCTGATTTGGCCCGATTACCTAGTTTTTGATCCCAAGTGACCCAGTTTCAAACTTGACCTAGAACTCATCCAGACAAACATTTTGAGCAAGATTCATGATGATTGCTTCAAAAATGTGACCACTAGGTTTTCCTTTGATTTGGCCTGGTGACCTAGTTTTTGATCCCAAGTGACCCAGTTTCAAACCTGACCTAGATTTCATAGAGGCAAACATTCTAGGCAAGTTTCATCAAGATTGGGCCAAAACTGTGACCTCTAGAGTGTTAACAAACTAATTGTTGACGACGAATGACGGACGACTGACGACCAACGATGACGGACGACAGACAGAGGGTGATCACAATAGCTCACCCTTAGCTTTTGTGTAGGTGAGCTAAAGACTATGCACACCTTTGAAAACTTAAACACTGTGCTAACGTGGACGCCAACGCAGACGTGGATGCCAACAGACACCAACGCCAATGACTGGGTGACAACATAAGCTCTCCAGGGACATAGTCACAGCGGGCTAATAAAGGACATCATGAGGAGCTATTTAATGAAGCTTGTGCAATAGTGCTTTATTTTCTGATTTTCTTTACAAAGGCATATACATGTACTGTCAGCACTCAATTAAATTGCCTCGACAAGTCGGGGCAATTTAAATGAGTATCCACAACATATGCTTTAATAAACATGAGGGCCAAGATGGCCCTGTATTGCTCATCTGATTACCAGTTAAATTGGCCTTTCAGTTCAGGAGAAGAAATTCAAAATAGATTTCCAAGATAGCGGTCATGGTGGCCATCTTTGATTTCTGATAGGAACTATTTCAGCTCTTTTTATCAACAAGTCACCCTGATGCTTCCTACCAAGTTTGGAGTCAATTGCCCTTTTGGGTCAGGAGAAGAAGCAAAAAATAGATTTTCAAGATGGCAGCCATGGCAGCCATCTTGGATTTCCAATCAGAATGATTTTAGCTGTTTCATCTACTAGTCACCCCGATGCTTCCTATCAAGTTTCAAGACAACTGGCCTTTTGTTTCAGGAGAAGTGAAAAATAGTTTTTAAAGATGGCAGCCATGGTGGCCATCTGAGATTTCCCATCGGAACAATTTCAGCTATTATTTATCTACAGTCACCACGATGCTTCCTACCAAGTTTCATGTCAACTGACCTTTCCTTTCAGGAGCAGAAGTGAAAAATAAACTTTCAAGATTGTGGCCATAGCAGCCACCTTGGATTTCAGAGTGAAACGATTTGATCTAAAGGATACCCAAAAGCTTCCTACCAAGTTTCAAGTCAAATAGCCTTTTGGTTCAGGAGAAGAAGTGAAAAACAGATTTTCAAGATAGCAGCCATGGCCGCCATCTTGGATTTCCGATCTGAACGATTTTAGCTATTGTTGATCTACAGGTAAATTTGATGTTTCCTACCAAGATCCAAGTCAATTGGCCTTTTGCTTCAGGAGAAGCGAAAAATAGATTTTCAAGACGATGGCCATCTTGCATTTCTGATCGTAACAGTTTTAGCTGTTTTTGATCTACAAGTCACCCCAGTGCTTCCTATCAAGTTTCAAATGAATTGGCCTTTGCTAAAAATAGATGTTAAAGATGGCGGCCATGGTGGCCATCTTGGATTTCGAATCGGAAAAATTTTAGCTATTTTTGATGTTCAAGTCACTCTGATGCTTCCTACCAAGTTTCAGTTCAGGAGAAGAAGCGAAAAATAGATTTTCAAGATATCGGCCATGGGGACTAGCTTGGATATCTGATCGGAACGAATTTAGTTATTTTGATTTACAAGTCACCCGGATGCTTCCTATCAAGTTTCAAGTCGATTGGCCTTTTGGTTCTGGAGAAGTAGCAAAAAATACATTTTGAAGATGCCCACCACGGCAGCCATCTTGAATTTCCGATCATATTGATTTTAGCTATTTTTGATCTACAAGTCATCCTGATGCTTCCTACCAAGTTTCAAGTCAACTGGCCTTTTGGTTCAGAAGAAACGAAAAATAGATTTTCAAGATGGCCACCACGGCGGCCAACATCTTGGATTTTGGATCGGAATGATTTTAGGTATTTTTGATCTACATGTCACATTGATGCTTCTTACCAAGTTTCAAGTCAACTGGCCTTTCAGTTCAGGAGAAGCTAAAAATAGATTTTAAAGATGGTAGCCATGGTGGCCACCTTGGATTTCCAATCAGAACAATTTTAGCTTTTTTTTTATGTATACCTCTACCAAGTTTCAAGTCAACTGGCCTTTCGGTTCAGGAGAAGAAGCGAAAAATAGATTTTCAAGATGGCGGCCACTTTGGCCATCTTGGATGGACTGAAACAATTTTAGCTATTTTTTATCTACAAGTCAACTTGACCCTTTCTATTAAGTTTCAAGTCAGTTGGCCTTTTGGTTAAAAAAAAAGCGAAAAATAAATTTACAGTGGCCATCTTGGATTTCGGATAGGAACTTAGCTATTTTTTATCTACAAGTCACCGTGATGCTTCCTACCAAGTTTCAAGTCAACTGGCCTTTAGAAGCGAAATACAGATTTACGGCGGCCATCTTGGAGTTTGGATAGGAACTTAAGCTATTTTTAAGTCACCGTGATGCTTCCTACCAAGTTTCAAGTCAATTGGCCTTTTGGTTCAGGAGAAGAAGCAAAACTTTTTCAAGATGGCTGCCACGGTGGCCATCTTGGATTTCTGATCGGAATGGTTTTAGCTATTTTTGATCTACAAGTCACCTTGATGCTTCTTACCATGTTTCAAGTCAATTAGCCTTTAGGTTCAGGATAAGAAGTAAAAAAAGATTTTCAGGACGGCTGCCATGGTGGCCATCTTGGAGTTTGGATCAGAATGATTTGAGCTATTTTTGATCTACAAGTCACCCCGATGCTTTCTACTAAGTTTCAAGTCAATTTGCCCTTTGGTTCAATAGAAGAAGCAAAACTTTGATTTTCAAGATGGCCACCATGGCAGCCATCCTGGATTTCTGATCAGAACTATTTTAGCTATTTTTAGCTTGCCGGGACTGTGTCCCTGGAGAGCTTATGTTATCACCCAGTCATTGGCGTTGGCGTCCGCATTGGCATCTGTGTCCGCTTTAGCACAATGTTTAAGTTTTCAAAGGTGTGCATAGTTTTACAATTTCTTATGGTACTGCTTTCATATTTGGCCTATACCTACCTTAGGGTAAGACCTTTCAATAGCATACACTCCCATCCTCAAGTTAGACCCTTTATGTAGGTCAAGGTTCTTACTTTGTCATTTATACCCATGTTTAAGTTTTGCATTTACATGTAAGCTATGAAAAGTGTACATAACTGCTGAAGTATTCAAGACAGAGCTTTAATATTTGGCTCACACCAGCCTTAGGCCTAAGTTAGACCTTTCAATAGCACACACCCCTTCCTCAGTTTGACCTTCTGCCTAGGTCAAGGTCAGGTCATACTTTGTCATTTAAACCCATGTTCGAGTTCTGCGTTTAAGTTTTGAAAAGTGTTTGTAACTGCTGAAGTATTCAAGATAACGCTTTAATATTTGGCCCACACCTATCTTAGGGTAAGACCTTTCAATAGTATATCCCTTCTGCAGCTTGATCTTCTGCCTAGGTCAAGGTCTGGTCATACTTTGTCATTTACAGCTGTGTTTAAGTTTTGAAAAGTGTACACGACTGCTGAAGTATGTAAGATATAGCTTTCATATTTTGTCCACACCAACCTAAGGGAAGATGTTTCAATGGCATATACCCCATCCCTCAGTTTGACATTCTTCTGACATCAGTCAGGTCATACTCTGTCATTTACAGTTATGTTTAAGTTTAAGTCCTGCATTTAATCTTTAATATTTAAAGACTGTTTTCTTATCCAATCCGCCCTTTCCAGTGAGCTGCTTTGTCTTCTGACAACTCTTGTTGATCTACAAGTCACCCTGATGCTTCCTACCAAGTTTCAAGTCAACTGGCCTTTTGATTCAGAAGAAGTGAAAAATAGATTTTCAAGATGGCCACCATCTCAGATTTCCGATCAGAACGATTTTAGCTATTTTTTACCTACAAGTCACCTCGATGCTTCCTACTGAGTCAATTGGCCCAGGGGTGGAGGAGCAGGCTTTTAAAGCAAATTGTTGACGCCGCACAAAGACGATGCAGGACAGACCAGGGACGACAGACATTGACCAATCACAATAGCTCACCATGAGCACTTTGTGCTCGGGTGAGCTAAAAAGTACATAAAAGTACACAGGCGGTACACAAAATTGATTATGCACTTATAGGGGTGCGGTAATTAGGTCCAATATGGTATATGTACAAAGTGTTAGGTATTTAACACTTATTTATGGCATGGAGAGTTTTCAATGGTGACAATTGTAATGGAAGCTTGTATCTCAATATGTTTAATAAATGAAGCTCTAAATAAAGTGATAACAGGTTCTTTCACCAACACATACCGTTTATGTACTAATTGGAACTGCCTGGCTATGGCCAAATAAAAAATTAAGAGTTGTTCAGATTATATCCTGAAAAAAGTAGAGTAGGTAGCAATTTTTTTTTTTTTTTTATCTTTTGTTTTCTTGACTACCGATCTGATTTGGAATGTACAAAACAAGAAAAAACAAGCAAATTCCATGGGGAATTTATGTCCCCCGCCTTATTTTTATTTGAGGTGTTAAAAATGGTAAAGTTAACCAGAGGACCATTGGTCCCGTATCAATTACCTAAGTATTGAAGCAGGAAACCAGTGATAAAAAATAATTTCAAGATTCTGAAAAAAACACATGCATATCTTCAGACCATCCTTAAAGCACCTGTAAAGTTTCAAAGGATCGGCTTAAAACTGTGGTAGGAGTTACGGGGTCAAGGTACCTACTCCCTATACGCTTCTGTAGTATTAGAACTCAAAAAATGTCTAAGTTAAAAATGCAGAAAAAGTGGTAAAAAATTATTTCAGGATTCTGAAAAAACCACATGCATATCTTCAGGCCATCCTAAAAGCCCTTGTAAAGTTTCAAAAGGATCGTACAAAAACTGTGGGAGGAGTTAAGGGGACAAGGTACCTGCACCCTATACACTTCTGTAATATTAGAACTCAAAAATGTCTGCGGAAAAAGTAATAAAAAGATATTTCAGGATTCTGAAAAATCCACCTGCATATTTTCAGGCTATCCTAAAAGCCCACGTAAAGTTTCAAAAAGATCGGTCAAAAACTGTGGGAGGGGTTAAGGGGACAAGCTACCTACTCCCTATAGACTTCTGTAATATTAGAACTCAAAAAATGTCTTAAGTTCAAAACGTGTAAAAAGTAATAAAAAATAATTTCAGGATTCTGAAAAAACCACATGCATATCTTCAGACCATCCTTAAAGCACCTGTAAAGTTTCAAAAGGATTGGCCAAAAACTGTGGGAGGAGTTAAAGGGACAAGGTACCTGCTCCCTATATACTTCTGTAGTATTAGAACTCAAAAAATGTCTAAGTTAAAAATGCGGAAAAAGTGATAAAAAAATATTTCAGGATTCTGAAAAAACCACATGCATATCTTCAGGCCATCCTGAAAGCCCATGTAAAGTTTCAAAAGGATCGGCCAAAAACTGTGGGAGGAGTTAAGAGGACAAGGTACCTACTCCCTATACGCTTCTGTAATATTAGAACTAAAAAAATGTCTATGTTCAAAATGTCTAAAAAGTAATAAAAATTAATTTCAGGATTCTGAAAAAACCACATGCATATCTTCAGACCATTATTAAAACACCTGTAAAGTTTCAAAAGAATCGGCCAAAAACTGTGGGAATATTTAAGGGGACAAGGTACCTGCTCCCTATACACTTCTGTAGTATTAGAACTCAAAAAATGTCTAAGTTAAAAATGCGGGAAAAGTGATAAAAAATTATTTCAGAATTCTGAAAAAACCACATGCACATCTTCAGACCATCCTTAAAACACCTGTAAAGTTTCAAAAGGATCGGACAAAAACTGTGGGAGGAGTTAAGGGGACAAAGTACCTACTAAAAACTCGGAACCACGCACCACGCGCCACGCCCCACGGAAAACCAAAAACAGTGTCCCTCCACTTTTCTTCGAAAAGGCAGGGGACAATAAACAAAGGGGACCAATGGTCCTGTAGCTCACCTGAGACTATTTGTTCTGAGTAAGCTTATGATAACATTTTTAAGAAATGAAACATATGGGTATGGTAGGCAGTACAGTTTTAAAAACCTATTGGCTCTGTATCCTACAGTAACCTGGTATGATTGTGTTGGGGTTTAACGACACGTCACCCTTGTGCATCATTTTGTGTCGTCTCCAAGAGAAAGGGAGAAAAGAAATAGTAGAGGAGATGTAAGAGAGCAACAGTGAAGAAAGAGGAACAGGAATGAAAGTGAAGAAACAGAAGAAACAAAAACATTCCCCCTCTACCCTTACCTGCTACAAGGATAGCAGGCCTTGCCCAACTGTAAGCCAATATCAGTTGGACTCCCCGGTAACGTAAGATACACGACACCTTCGCACCACCCGACCACCCCCATAACCTGGTATGGAATTAAGCTTTAATTTGGCAAAACAGAAACTTCACATAAAACAGGGCTTTGATAAAGAGGCATACCAAATATCAAAGGCCTTTGCCTTCTAGTTTCACACAAGAAGATTTTCCCCTTATGAGTCTATGTAAAACAAATGAACTCTGGGGCAGTGCCATTTTTGACCCCAGGGTTTTAACGTGAACAATCTTGGTAAAGATCCACTAGATAAAACTGAACACCAAGTGTCAAAGACCTTCAAGTTGGCCTTTTAGTTTCAGACTAGAAGATTTTTATTTTTTTTCCACATACATGTACTAGGCCAAGTAAGAGGTGACCTCTGGGACTGAGCCATTTTGATCCCAGGGCCATAATTTGAACAATCACGGTAAAGGCTCTCTAGCTGAAGCTTAACACCAAATATCAAAGGTCCAGGCCTTCTAGTTTTCAGACAAGAAGATTTTAATTTTTTTCCTTAAATGAGACTTTGTAAAACAGGTGATCCCTGGGATGGAGCCATTTTTGATCCCACGGCTATAATTTGAACAATCTTGGTAGATATCCACTAGATGAAGCTACACGCCAATAATCAAAGGCCAGGGCCTTTTAGTTTCAGACAAGAAAATTTTTAAAGTTTTGCAAATAAAAGTCTATGTAAATTAAATTGACCTTACCATAAAACATTTAAAGATTACACAATTCTATACATATATATAGAGCCCAGGGGCAAGGGCAAATAATCCCCAGGGGACAAAATTTTATTGTAACTAAAAAGTATTACTAGTTTACACACATTGTAAGTTTCAGCCATAAATCTTAAATATTCTTTGAGAAAATGATTTTTCAGTATTTTTCCCATACAATATTTTAATGCATGTATACATCACGAAAACATACCTATATAATTTTGACCCCCTTAAACCCCACTTTTATATAGTAAAACTGGGGTTTACAGCAGTATACATTATTTTTGTTATTTCTGCTCAAAAACATAGATTGTGGGTACTCCTTAGAACCGCCTCGACGAGGCGGTTCTAACAAGTACCCACAATCTATGTTTTGAGCAGAAATATGAAAAATATCTGATTTTTTTTATCTGAGAAATTGCCATTTTTTTTTTATGGTAAAATTTTCAATATATTTGAATAGGCGTTTTTTTAATAATGATGGCCCAGGGGCAAGGGCAGATAACCCCCGGAGGACAAAATTTTGGCTGCAACTAAAATGCTTTACTATTTCAATCACACATTGTAAGTTTCAGCCACTGAATACATTTTGAGAAAATGATTTTTCAACATTTTCTCCATACCAATGTATGAGGACAAAACTTTGACACTACCCATAAAAAGGTCAAATGTCAACCAACAATCATCATTTGAACAAAATATTGGTAGACCTTGAGTTCCTAATGCTATATACCAAGATTTAACCTCAAAGCTTTCTTGGTTCTGCAGAAAAAGATTTTTAAAAGTTTTTACCATATATGGGCATGGCGGCCATATTTATTAATTAACAAACCTTGACCATTTGTATAAATTTTCAATCCCCCTTTAACATGAAGTTTGAAGAAATTTGGCCAAGGGGTTTCCCAGAAAATATTGTTAGACACTTCACACAAATTATCTTCTTAGAAGGCAATTTGCATGAAATGTAAAAGTCTATTTTCAGAAAAAAAAAAGAAAAATATTTAAAAATGTTGCCTGCGAAAAAGTTTACCCAGCATGCTAAGCATTAACGGTGTTGAGTTTAGCTTCTTGAGGTCTTGTTACCTTTATTACATCCTATATTGCCTACTAAAGCCAAGTTATCTGCTGAAATTTTTTCCCAGCATGCAGTGTTAATCCGAGTGTATCCAAAGTACTACATCTATCCAATTCACCATAGAACATACCCAAATAAGTGCACTGTAAAGCAGTTTCTGATTACCATCCCGGTACTTTTATCCAGTTCTCTATAAAAGCAGCTGATAAGGCAATTCAAATGAGGACCCATAACATTTGCTTTTATAAAGAAAATCAGAAAAACTACCACATAAGCATTGTTTATTTAATATGTGCACTTGTAAAGTTCACTACTGATCTTTGCATTAGGTACATATATACCTTAAGTGGATATTTCACTGTATGTTTTTCTTGAGTTTTGAAACACTTCAGCTACTACAGTGTGGTAATTAGATCTAGCGCAGTATATTTTTGCGATTCTGGATACAGTAATCATGATGCTCAACAACTTGCCATTAGCTGGGCTGCCATTTAGGAGGATAACCGAGAGCAAAGGTCTTGCCAAACTAGAACTTACTTGGCAGTTTCCATTACCAGCACTCCAAATGCTAACTAACCAACATCACAGAGAGTAAAAATCACTGCAGTTGATGATGGACAAGCCAAAATGGCAGACAAGCTGGTGGACATTGGGGAACCAATGATCATCACGGAATAGGACACTCAACAAGAGTGCTGTGCCAGCCTTAGCTAGCAAGGATCTATTCACCATCACCTAGGAGTCACTGTTGTTAATTAGCAACCTGAGCCTACAAGGAAGAAGGACTACTCCACCAGCAGTCTCTAAGATCTCTGCCTGCTTTGGTTTCCACAACTGCTTGACAAGAAGATGGACTATTGTTCAGCAAAGATGTTGGCACTAAATCAATTTACTTTCATGGAACCTCCAGCACACACCCCTGGGAAGAAGAACTGGAATATAAATATTACCTCTTAAATGTACCCCTGGTGGGGTGGGGGTACTTTGATGTCTGCTACATAGGCGTGGCCCCAGCATCTAGTGTTTTCTCAAAAAAAAAAATTATACCAGCCATATGAAAAAAAAATATCCAGTATATCAGTCATACCCCAAAAAATATCTGTAGATTTTAGCATACCCCAAAAAATATTCCCCTTGCTTTCTTTTTATAAAGTGTGGTTTTCATTTATTTTTCATTTATAAGTAATACATGTATAAGTGCTTTAAACAGTTTCCAAAAGTATACTTAAATGGCATTGAACTGATGCACAGCCAAAACAGAGCTGTTAGAACTAAATAAAAACAGTTATCAGTTTAACAGAAGTTTCTAACCCCAATCCTTACAATACCCCAAAAAATACCGAGAATTTTGATAGACCCGAAAAAATAGTCAGTTTGAAAGTGACCTCAAATACCTGCAAATGGCCAATACCACCAAAAATAGCCATTCCCCCCCACCCAGCCCCCCACCCACCCCCAAAAAATAGTAAAATTCCCCCCACCCACCCACCACCACCCCAAAAAAATAGTCTATGTTGCAGGCAATGTTCAGGGTACCTACCGCACCCCTCCCCCCCACCCAACCACACACACCTGGGAAATGTACATTTATTCTGAAGAGTAGATTCTTTTTAAGAGCTGACCACTTGCAACTTGTTGAAACTTCTCATTTACATTTTTTGCCCAAATTAACCCTTGTCCTGCTGAATAAATCAAGATGCCACGCCCACTTCTAATTTTCAGCCAATCAGATTACTTGATCCAGATTGTTGCTATAAATTCACATACTTAATGGCAAACAGTGCAAATCCAGATCAGATGGCTTCTTCAGAAGCCAACTGATCTGGATCTACACTGTTTGCAAAGCCAAGTTATATCAGCAGGATAAGGGTTAAAACTGACCACACTCTTCAAAAGCAAGTCCCTATTTCTGACAGTAAACATACAAGACCAACCAGGACTAGCCACAGATGATACATGGACAAGGAAACACTTCTGACACCTGGCTACATTTATTTCATTTTACCCTTTCTGTAGACTTAATATGTTTTAACATTGTATATTTTTATATAAATTGATGTAATATTAGACAGACAACTGCATTTCCTAGTTGGAAATGACAGTTAACCCTTAAGGGGCTAATTATAACTACAGCAGATGACATTTTGATTACTTTGTATTTTTTTTATATTTTTTTCAGAAGAAATAAGGCTTGAGTGGTCATGTGAATCATTTGCCTAGCAGACAATTCACATTAAAATCCCAAGTTTATTTTCTCTGAAAAATAAGTTTGAAAAGCTAGAATGCCATCTGCTACAAGGTTAGTGCTTTAAGGGTTAAGAAGCTGTGTATTTACCCTAATTAGATTACACATTACAAAAAACATGCCTATTCACATACATAGAAAATTTTGCCTCCAAAAACCAAACTTTTCAGATAAAAACTCTAATATTTTTCATATTTCTGCTCAAAACATAGATTGTGGGTACTTTTTAGAACCACCTCGCTGAGGCAGTTCTAATGAGTACCCACAATCTATGTTTTGAGCAGAAATAAGAAAAATAATGTATACCCCTGTAAACCTGTATACTATATAAAAGTGGGGTTTAAGGGGGTCAAAATTATATAGGCATGTTTTTATGATGAGATTTTTTTTTTCTTTGTGACAAAACCAAAATCAGGTCTCTCCAATCAAACATTCTAACATAATCCAAACACCTCTAGATTTAACTTCACTTTCTTCACCAGAAATTTATATCCTTGCAACCCCATAGAGGCTTTCTACATATAATTACATAGCTCCAGATAAGAGGGGGTGACCACATAATATTTTTTTGTATTTCTCCATGAAAACATATGTTGTGGGTACTCATTAGATGTGCCTGGTGAGGCACTTCTAATGAGTACCAAAACATTTTTTTGCCGAGTAATAAGAAAAATATCACTACTTTTTTATTAAAAAAAAAAAAAAAAAAAGTGCCTTATCTGGAGCTATGTAATTATAGTGGGCAGATTTATGCACTTGCTGTGTTTGCATAAAAGCACAGCTCCACATAAGAGGGTATCCAGATAAATAATTTCCTTATTTCTCCACAAACACATATGTTGTGGGTACTCATTCGAAGCAGCTTGGTGAGGCACTTCTAATGAGTACCCACAACATATGTTTTCGTGGAGAAATATGGAAAATATTAATGATTTTTGGCAAAAAAAAAAAAGCCTTCTATCTGGAGCAATGAATTAAAAGGAACATCCAAGTTGAGACTATTACACTGAAACTTGCTGAAATTCATGACATTTTAAAAGATTTCTATTTTGCAACAAAACTAAGGCTTGACATTTCATTCAAACTGGAGACAATCTAAATGAAATGTCAGGCCCAGATTTCTGTCTATAGCATTATTGTCAATGAAAAATATCAGTAACTAAATCTTGTTGCTATCTGATTTTGCCAAAAGGGTGCTAAAGGTCACTATTACCCTACTTCCAGATAAGGCACTTTTTCAACTGAAATGTACTGATATTTTTTTTTGATTTCTCCATGGAATATATGTTCTGTGTACTTATTAGAAGTGCCTCACCGATGTGCTTCTGAGTACCAACAATAAATATTTCAATAGAGTAATAAGAAAGATATTATGTGGATACCCCCTCTTATCTGGAGCTACACTACCCATAGGCAAAATGGTTTTTATCTGGTAAGGCTAATTAGTTTTACTTCTAAATTGACCCCGATTATTACGTTAACAAGTCCATGTAACATACACCCCCATGTTGCCCTATAATATATAGTGAAAACAGGTATGTAGGTGTCTATAATATTAGGCAAATGTTTTGGCAAATTTTCAAAACTTTGCAGTTTTTAACCCATCTTGGTCATGAATGCACCCACCCCCCACACACACCATTAAGAAAACACGCCTATTCAAATATACAGATAATTTCACCTCCAAAAACTGAAAATTTTGAGATAAAAAACTCTGTTATTTTTCATACTTCTGCTCAAAACATAGATTGTGGGTACTCGTTAGAACTGCCTCGGAGAGGCGGTTCTAACGAGTACCACTATCTATGTCTTTGAGCAGAAATAAGAAAAATAATGTATACCCCTGTAAACCCCAGTTTTACTATATAAAAGTGGGGTTTAAGGGGGTCAAAACTATATAGGCGTGTTTTCGTGATGCACAACAAAGAGTAACTGGCAACCAGTGTAGACCCAGGTCAGATGCTGCAGAACATGGCATCTGATCAGGGCTTCACTGTATGCATTAAATACAGGAATCTCTATAAACATAGAATAAAAACTAACCAAACACCCTGTTAATGGAAATAGATTGGTCCAAAGAATTGTGGTAGAAGAGTCCACTCAACATAAATGGGTTAATCCATTTTGTGACTGAATAGTTTTCATTTTCCCTGCACTTTCATTTTCATTTTCCCTACACTATATAGTGAAAACAGCTCTCATATCTCCACATAAGAGAGATATCTAGATATATTTTTATGGTGTAGGTACTCATTAGAAGCACTTTCACAGTGCCAACAATCTGGCAGACTACAGTAAACTGGAGGCGCGTGGGCCACAATGCTCACCTGAGTTAATTGCTCTAAGTTAATCAGGTCATTTACTCATCATTCCCTATTAGCCCGTCAAGTTTCAAGGCAATGGCTTAAACAGTTTTTGAGATATCTTGCTTACAAGGTTAAAATACTGAAATTTTCAAAGGGCCATAAGTCAAACCAATTTAAACACCAGGGACTTGATTATCAGGATTTATGTAGGGGACCACTTGTCATGTTCATAGAATCATTATTCTTGTATTGGCGCAACGTCGCACGTTTACTCTTTGTGAACCCGCGTAATGTTTGTTTAAGTAACGTAACGTCATTGTTTGTTATGGACGTTGTCATGTACGTTTTATATATGCTGGGCGTCGGCCATGATTAAAGAGCGGTAGCAGAAGTGGTCTTGTATATTATTTGAGATGGCGACGAGGATTTAAATGAAGCAAAGAAAAGCGAAAGAAACAAAGCAAAGCAAGATAAGTGTCAGAAGAATTCTTTGAAGGACAGGTATTGATTTATTTTGTTATAAACAGCAGAAAAATAAAATTTATGAGCAAGATGGCTGAAGGTGATCAGAGATAGCAATTTGTTACCGTTATAACGGAAAGCAGAAATCTAAAGAGCCAACCATTTGTCCATACTGATGATCAGATATCCACAGGGAAATTATGGGAGGAATGGTTAGAGGACATAGAGCGGGAATTCAGATATTTCAACATAGCGGATCCAGCAAATAAGAAAGACGCTCTTATTATTTACGGTGGGAGAGAATTAGCAAGGTTAGAGAAGTGTCTGCCTAACCCTACAGATCCAAATATGAATGAATATGATAAACTGAAAGCCAAACTAAATAATTACTTCACTCCAAAGCGTAACAAGCATTATGCACGTTATCAATTTCTTAACATGAGGACAACATCTGGGGAAACAACAACAGCCTATGCCGCGAGACTGAGGGAGAAGGCCAATGAGTGCGAGTTTGGGGACAACCTAGAGGATAGAATACTGGAGCATCTAATACAGACGACAGACAATCAGGTCTTAATACAGAAATGCATCAATAAAGGCTGGAATTTAGATCAGTTCCTTTTAGAAGCATCTCAAATGGAGGATACATCATTACAGATTCGCGACATGAAGCCAGCACTGGGAGAAAAGTCCATAGCGAAGATTAATTACAGACAGCAGTTCACAGCAGGAACAGAACAGTGCAAGAGATTTCAGCCGCAGGAGAGATACAATCCTCAGCCTTGCAATTACTGTGGACGGACCGGATTTCATGCAGCTGGAAAGGACTGTCCGGCATACGGTAAACAGTGTAGAAACTGCCAGAGATGGAACCATTTTGCAGCCGTCTGTAAGAGCAGAGATAGTGACAGTAATAATCAACAATCATCTAGACCCAGCAGACAGATCAAGAATCAGCCTCAGAGGAAAGTCAAGCCTAAGACGGACTCAGTGAAGAAAACGACAGAAGAAGAAATGAACAGCTCATTAAGTTCTGACGACGAATTCATTGATCATGCAGTGAATCATCTGAGCCAAGGGAGAAAAGTTAAGCATCAGCAATATTTCCAAAATGGTATCCCTGAGAATGAACGACGTTGATGTACGGGTTGAGCCCGACAGCGGAGCCGATGTCAACATCATGGATGAGCATCAGTTTAAAGCCTTGATCAATAGATCAGTGGAAAAGCCTACGTTAGAATTCAGCAAGATAAAGCTTAGCACTTTGCAGAATAATTTGCCAGTGAAGGGCGAATTCATCAGTACTCTCAGAAACAAGACACGTGGAACCTTGGCAAAGGTAGTAGTTATCAAAGGGAGAATAAACTCACGGCCATTGATCAGTAAGACCACATTAATAGAACTTGGAATGCTACAAATCTGCGAAGACGGATCACTTGGACGTCCTAACAACATGAGAATACAGAACAGTACATCAAACGTAAATGTAATTACGAGAGGCGAGAGCACGAGTGAGGATCAAAATGACCGTGAGACCAAGAGTGGAGGAGACATGAGCCAGGTCCATGAAAGCAGCAGCGTGACAAAGCGAAGCGAAGCCAGTCAGCCTAAAACAATGACTATTGGGAATAATGCGACGAGTGGCGGGGCGTGTGAGCAAGTCGTAGAAATTCTAAACAGATATAATCATGTGTTTTCAGGAATCGGCAGAATTCGAGATGTAAAGAACAACAAAGAGCTATACGTTAACTTCAACATGAAAGCAGAATCAGCGCCCGTAGCTCAAAAGCCAAGACTAGTCCCGTATTATCTTCAGAAACCGTTAAAGCAGTGGCTTGACCAGGGAGTAGAGGAAAACCTATTCGAGCATGTACCACAGGGAGAGCCAGTTACTTGGTGTTCGCCGCTAGTAGTGCAGCCTAAACCAAGATTCAGCAACACACCAAGAGACCAGTTACAATCTCACATGATCCGAGCTTCCGTTGATCTACGTGTACCCAATAAATTTATGGAATGGAACAGAATAATGCAAGGACCGCTAGTAGAAGATTTCACTTACAAGTTCCATGATTGCGTCATTTTCTCAAAAATGGACTTGAGACAAGGTTACATGCACTTAGTTTTGGATCCAAGATCGAGAGAAGTGGCAACTTTTAGCACGCCTTGGGGCAATATGAGGTCTAAAAGATTAATATTCGGAGCGAAGGCATCACAGGACTTATTCGATGAGACCATGTACAGGATATTTGGGGACATACCTAAATGTTTGAACCAGCGCGATGACATTCTTCTCGGAGGGAGAAATCTACAGGAGCACAATAAAACGTTCGAGAAAGTTCTACAGAGAGCAACAGATTTCGGAATCACGTTCAACAAAGAGAAATGTCAATTCGCATATACAGAACTGGACTTCTATGGGTACAGATTCACCAGTGAAGGGTTAAAACCGGCCGAGGACAAAGTCAGAGCAGTCAAAGAAAGCAAGCCCCCAGAGTCAAAAGAAGCAGTACGCAGTTTCTTGGGAATGATAGGATATCTTTCCAAATTCATACCGCGCTACAGCTACACTATGTTAACAGCACCACTGAGAATCCTGACACACAAGAATACTAAATTTAGATGGGGAATCGAGGAGCAGAAAGCATTTGATAAGCTCAGAGACAGCATCACGAGTGAGGACACGATAGCATACTTCAACCCTAGCCAACCAATAATCGTTAGAACAGAAGCGAGCTTCAACGAAGGACTTGCAGCAGGACTTTTTCAGCCAACCAGCAAAGGTTTACAGCCAGTACATTTTATCAGCCGATCGATGACAGAAACAGAAAAGTGTTACAGCCAGACAGAAAAGGACACTTTAGCGATCAAATGGGCTAAAAATCGTTTTAGCATGTATCTTCTAGGGGCTCCACGATTCCGGATTATTACCGCCCATAAGCCATTATTGCCTATGTTCAATAAGGCAACATCCAAAGTTCCACCGAGAATAGAGAAATGGCTTATGGATCTTCAAGACGTTGACTTTGAGCTAGTCTATGAGCCAGGAAGGAACGAAGCGGACCCCCTTGATTATTTATCTAGACATCCACTACCAGAGACAGGACATGACAGTATCAAGAGGATAATAAAGCAAGTTGTAGCCACAGAACATGCAGTGCTGGTAGAAAGAATCAAGCAAGAGACGGAAAAAGATCGTCAGCTTCAGACACTTACCGGAAGAATCGAGGGAGGAGACTGGGAAAAATATAAAAAGGATTCGGAAGTAGAGCCATTTTATCCGATACAGGAGGAATTATATACAGCAGAGGGTATTATCTTCAGACTACAAAAGATCATCATACCAAACAGTCTACAAGAGAAAGTGGTCAGAGCAGCCCACAGTCTTGGTCATTTTGGAATTACCAAAACCATGCAAATGCTGAGGGAAAGGTATTGGTTTCCTAAGATGAACAACCTAGTGGAAGACATAATAGGACGCTGTTACGAGTGTCAGTTGACAACCAGGCAACACAGACGGGAACCAGTGAAGATCATGGACATTCCAGAGAAACCATGGGAAAGCATATGCATGGACTTCGGGGGACCATACCCGGATGGCCACTATAATTTGGTAGCCATAAACAGAAGGACAAGATATCCCGAGGTCGAGAGCATGAGAATGATAGATTTTAAACACACAAAAATAGCGCTCAAGAAGATGTTTGCTTCCCATGGAACACCAAGAACTGTACAGAGTGATAACGGGGCATCATTCAATTCCAGAGATTTCGCCAATTTCGCAGAAGAAGAGGGTTTTAACCATCACAGAATTACAACAGAACATCCAAGGGCAAACGGAGAAGTGGAGAGTTTTATGCGAATCTTAAACAAAACAGAACAAATCGCTCACCTGCAGAACCAGAACAGGGAGATATCCATACAGGAGATGTTGGTCGGGTACAGATCAACACCACACCCAGCAACCGGAATGACACCTTACCAGGGAATGATGAATCGAGAAGTACGGATCAAGCTGGACTATATCAACAATACTAGAGACAACCACAGTACAGCAAATGAAATAGAAATCGCCGAAAGAGACAGGAAATACAAAGAAACAATGAAATTAAATGCTGAGAATAGAAACACGCGAGGTCATACATTCAAACTCAACGATTATGTATTGTTAAAACAACACAAAGCTAACAAATGGACAACAGAATTTGAACCGGCTTTCTACATAGTATTCAAAATAGAAGGTTCAAAGATATCAGTGAGGCGGGTTACAGATGGAAGGGAAATCAGCTGTGATGCAAGCCAGTTCAAGCTTGCCAACACCTTAGTGACCGATAAACAACGCGGAAGGAGCGGTGAAAACAGTAATGATAACGATAATAATCATGATGGAGATCAGAACCAGCTGAGATGGAGGGAGGATCTGTTGAGGAGAACAAGACCATACCAGGGTACAGGGACAAACGCAACCGAGAATATTCACGGTAGACACTACCGTACGGCGGAACAGAAGTCAGCGGAACATACGGGAACCGGCGTATCTAAAGGACTATGTGCACTGGGCCGGAGATGAAACATTGGAAGAACTATAAACATTGCTTATGGGGCATAAAGTGAATCACAATCCTTATTTAAAACCAAATTATTCAGGATATCAGTTACGTTGTGTTTTTTCATATTCATCAGTCATCTCAGAAAGTAAATAGCTTTCTGTTAAAGAAAAGGAGAAATGTCATGTTCATAGAATCATTATTCTTGTATTGGCGCAACGTCGCACGTTTACTCTTTGTGAACCCGCGTAACGTTTGTTTAAGTAACGTAACGTCATTGTTTGTTATGGACGTTGTGTAACAGGGAAAATTTGCATGACATTTCAATTTACTGAAATTTGAATTTCATTTTAATTTTAGTAAAATATTTCAAGTTTGTCATTGAGACAAAATGTCTCATTCCTAAACAGAAGGCTAAACTATCACAAAGAGCTTTGTACATTCAGTAAACAGATGCACAATAATTTGATTTGTACTAACCAAATAAATAAAACTTGTTTTGCCTTCTTTGTTGCGAAAAGATCAAGCCTTCATTTCATCTAATATTCATAATAAGTGATTGTGCTAAATATATGCATTATCAGGTTTTTTTCCTTACAAAAGATACAAACTAAATAATTCATTCACTGGTATGTGTGAAAATTGTAAGTGTTAATAATAGTAAGTCAATCTTTTATGAGGACAGTATGGTCAAATAATCAAATGTCAAATTCTGCTAATTTAGTCTTGAGTGACAGTTCAAAATAAAATACAAACTTTGGTTGGTGCTTAAGATTGGTTGCTAAGCAACACCCAGTTTGACTGGCCCAAAGATAATTAGAAGAGTGCCAGGTCAAGGAGTCTTAATGCTGCACTTGGCCTGTGAAGTCTTTATCATGCATCCGGATTGATAAGTTGGAATCATGCACTTGGATTGACAAGTCAAAATCTTGTGTTTGGACTGACAAGTACAGTAGTTCATTTTCCTGAGTTTTTGTGGACACTAAAATAATGTAACTTTATAAGTTTCAGAAATAGGCACTGGCCTATTGGCCATTGCCTGGAACAATTTCCTTATGTGAGAAATCAACTGTAAATAATTGTATTGTATATGTGAAAACCTACTAAGAAGAAAAATATATTAAAATAAAAATGTGAAAATTTTATTTGGGACTTCGATGTTGTCAGTTTAAAAGAATGTAAGGAAAAACGTTGTTACAAATTGTTGGAGTATCCGAGGTATGAAAATCTTTTAAGCATTTTCACGATCCCGAACCTCTACAATGGTAGAACAATTTGGACTTAATCTCTAAAAATTCTTCATGATGTCAAACCTTTTGGACATTACTTTTTCTAAAACTGGAGGAGACTGCAACACATGGACAATATTCTGGACAACCGCTGGAGGAACAGATCATGAATTTCCATGAAGATGTTGGAAGTTACTTAACTGGAACTTTTGAAATTCTATATACATGTATGTACACTGAACCATTAATAACTTTGAAGATGAAACCTGAACATTAACAATTTTAAAGTGAGGTGTTTCATTTGGAAGTGAAACAGGACATTTTTGGACAATATCTGGCTACTAAACTGGTAACCTAAATTGAAGAAACAGATGAACATTTTACTCTATTTTGATATTTTAAATAATTTGTTTAAAAATATTTTGTTTAAAATGCATAAATTATTAAATTTTATTTCAGGAAAACTGACTATTTAAAATGTTTTATTCTGTATTATATGCTTATGTCTTGCATTTTGAAATTGTTCAGATGTGTCACAAAAATGAAGTACAATTTATATATAATTGTTTCAGTGTCCACACCATCAAGAAAGTTGAAAAAATATCATACAGCTGATTATGTCAAGCTGAATGGATTAGAATTTTAAAACCATATACTGTTTATCATATTGGATTGAATGACTGTCGCTTTAAAATGTTTATTGCCTATGATTTAAAAAGAATTTTTCAAGAATATTTTTAAAACGCCATGAATAAGTAGATAAATAAACTAATACAATCAAAAGATAGATAATAGACTTAATATTTCCTAGTAAATATTCAAGATTGGAAGGCATAATCATTATATGGAAGGCTGAATTGAGGAAATCCTGACATTTTAATGAATATAATAATTTTATGTCTGCAAATACATTTTGGTTATTTGGGAAATATTGCGTTGGCATATATTGTATTATTAGCATACTGATCACATTATTTGGGGCCCCTGCCTTTATGTGTTTAGCATGCTGAAGTCTGACTATCACTTTCTATGCAATTTGTACCAACCTTCTATTTCTTGAAACCAATGGATTTGGCAGTATTTTAACACTATCAGTTTCAGACATAATTTGATAGGATGAGCATCAATAGGACATTAGTCTGGTAACAATCAACTAGACTGTTGTTCTAAGGGTACTAAGTTGTAAAATGTATCTAATCTAAGGCATCAATGGGGCAGTATTTTAGTAACGATTAACTAGACTATTGTTCTAGGGATACTAGATTGGAAATGGTCTCCAAGCGAAGGAACTAGTAGCGCAAGAGTTCAGTAACGATCAACTGAACTATTGTTCTAAGGGTACTAGGTTGGAAACTATCTAAGAGAAAGCACCAATGGTGCAGGAGTTCAGCAACGATCAACTGGACTACTGTACTAAGGGTCCTGGATTGAGAACCATGTTTTGAAAATCAATATTTTAGTGAAAGAAAAATGCTTTGGTATCATCAGAATTGGGATATTGTCATTTTATTGATGTAGTAAATTCTACAATATGTGTGAATGTTAAAGATTAGATATTGTTTGGTTTCAAAACACAAAAGGCCTAGCTATCTAACATATGCCAAAAGAATACTATAAGAGTAAGACTCTTTAAAGAAAGCATCGGATATATTGGAATTGGGGCTATGAGGAATAAAGAAGTGTATTAACGAAGATGTTGAATACAGCTTCAATGAGGAAAATAGTAATAGAACCATGAATCATGAGGGATAAATAAATAAATATGCAATGCATTTAACTAGTGTTTTGAAAGCCAGATAATTCTTTGACAGTTATAGTCACAGGTGACAATGGTCAATTCTGTTGGCAGGGCTAAAACAATAAGATACTCATTAAATTTTCATGAAGTAATGATAGGTAGCTTATGTAATAATAAATTGTTGAATAATATTTCCCTATTCATGTTAATTGTTTTGGGTGGAACCAAAACATTGTGTAGAGGGGAGAAATTGTAACAGGGAAAATTTGCATGACATTTCAATTTACTGAAATTTGAATTTCATTTTAATTTTAGTAAAATATTTCAAGTTTGTCATTGAGACAAAATGTCTCATTCCTAAACAGAAGGCTAAACTATCACAAAGAGCTTTGTACATTCAGTAAACAGATGCACAATAATTTGATTTGTACTAACCAAATAAATAAAACTTGTTTTGCCTTCTTTGTTGCGAAAAGATCAAGCCTTCATTTCATCTAATATTCATAATAAGTGATTGTGCTAAATATATGCATTATCAGGTTTTTTTCCTTACAAAAGATACAAACTAAATAATTCATTCACTGGTATGTGTGAAAATTGTAAGTGTTAATAATAGTAAGTCAATCTTTTATGAGGACAGTATGGTCAAATAATCAAATGTCAAATTCTGCTAATTTAGTCTTGAGTGACAGTTCAAAATAAAATACAAACTTTGGTTGGTGCTTAAGATTGGTTGCTAAGCAACACCAGTTTGACTGGCCCAAAGAAAATTAGAAGAGGGCCAGGTCAAGGAGTCTTAATGTTGCACTTGGCCTGTGAAGTCTTTATCATGCATCCGGATTGATAAGTTGGAATCATGCACTTGGATTGACAAGTCAAAATCTTGTGTTTGGACTGACAAGTACAGTAGTTCATTTTCCTGAGTTTTTGTGGACACTAAAATAATGTAACTTTATAAGTTTCAGAAATAGGCACTGGCCTGTTGGCCATTGCCTGGAACAATTTCCTTATGTGAGAAATCAACTGTAAATAATTGTATTGTATATGTGAAAACCTACTAAGAAGAAAAATATATTAAAATAAAAATGTGAAAATTTTATTTGGGACTTCGATGTTGTCAGTTTAAAAGAATGTAAGGAAAAACGTTGTTACAGTTGTCATGTACGTTTTATATATGCTTGGCGTCGGCCATGATTAAAGAGCGGTAGCAGAAGTGGTCTTGTATATTATTTGAGATATAATACCACTACACATTGCTACATACTAAATACATAAGCTGTGGGCCTGATGGTTTCAGAGAAGAAGATCTTTTAAGTTTTTTTCCCAATATAAGTCTGTGGGAGTAAATGATCCCCGGGGCATGTAGCAGACCACTAAACATTGCTACAAACTAAATCTGTAAGCTGTGGGCCTCATGGTTTCAGAGAAGAAGATTTTTTATGTTTTTCCCATTATAAGTCTGAGGGAGCTAATGACCCCAGGGCGTGGACAGTCTGGACCCCTGGGGCTTGATTGCCTCATGGTTTCCAAGAAGATTTTTTAAGTTTTTCCCATTATAAAAAAAGGTAAGAGAAAAGTCCAGGGAGTGCCACAATCATATCACAAACCGTAGCCCTTCCCAGACCCCAAGAGGAAGAGGAAACCGACAAATCCAAACAAGCACAAATCAAACAAACGTACGAAAAGCACTAAGATTAGCTCTCTCTTCCCCAAGCGAGGTAATCGCAATACTAAAAGGACTGAAAAACACAAGAACAAAATGACACAGGGAAAGACATTCAACAAATCGCCTCGTAGAATAAACCACAAAGCAACAAAGAGTAAGACTAACACCGGGACCACCACCTTAGAACGGTCAGTAGAGCAAACCACTGTCTATGGAAGCTAATGACCCCCAGGGCATTGACAGTTTGGACCCAAGGGTCTTGATTGGCAGGGTTTATGTAGGGGACCACTAAACTTTGCTACTTACTAAATATATAAGCTGTGGGCATGGTTTCAGAAGAAGATTTTTTTATGTTTTTCCCATTATAAGTCTAAGGGAGCTAATGACCCCAGGGCATGGCCAGTCTGGACCCCTGGGGCTTGATTGTCAGGATTTATGTATGGGACCACTAAACATTGCTACCTACAAAACAAATAAGCTCTGGGCCTCATAGTTTCAGAGAAGAAGATTGTTTTAAGTTTTTCCCATTATAAGTCTATGGGAGCTACGCACCCCCTCCCCTCCCTCCCCACCCCCTCCCCCAGGCATGGCCAGTTTGGGTCCCAGGGGCTTGATTGATAGGATTTATGTAGGGGACCACCAAACATTGCTACATAATAAATATGTAAGCTGTCAGCCTCATGGTTTCAGAGAAGAAGATTTTTTAAGTTTTTCCCATTGTAAGTCTATGGGAGCTAATGACCTCCCCACCACCACCCCGCCCCCTCCCCCTCCCCCCACCACCACCCCGTGGCATGGCCAGTTTGGGCCCCAACGGCTTGATTGGCAGGATTTATGTAGGGGACTACTAAACATTGCTACATACTAAATATGTAAGCTGTGTGCCTCATGGTTTCAGGGAAGAAGATTTTCTTAAGTTTTTCCATTTAATGTCTATGGGAGCTAATGACCCCTAGGGCATGGCCAGTTTGGACCCCAAAGGCTTGATTAGCAGGATTTATGTAGGGGACCACTAAACATTGCTACATACTAAATATACAAGAGGCCCAAGGGCCACAATTCGCTCACCTGCCAATTGTGCTAATGGAGAACTGTTAGAAATTGATGATAGAAAAAAGAAAGGAAAGCAAGCACTAGGCTGTAGCAGGGGCATTTGTTATCCAAACTAGATGAACAACACAAAATATGATCATCATGGTTCCCAAATGCTTCATGCCAAATTTGGTTCAAATCTCTTCAGCAGTTCTGGAGAAGAAAATTTTTGAAGAGTTTTTACCATATGTGGGTCAAAGCAACTTAACTGATAAGCTGGTTTTCATAAATAAAAGGAACATTTCTATAAAGTTTTGGTCAAAATATCTTCAACTGTTTGGCAGTAAATGCCATTTTTCGGTTTTCTCCATTAAAAGTCAATGGAAACTTTAAGTTGCCATAGCAACCAAACTAATAGGCCGATTTTCATAAAAAAACAAACTTTCATTCCCTAAGCCTAAGAATGCTACATGTAAACTTTGAGCCCAATCGGAGCAGTGGTTCCAGAGAAGAAGATTTTTGAAGGTATTTTTAGTTATTTTTTTGCACTTTGGTTACCATGGCAGCCAATAATGATAAGCAGTGGCATAAAAGCATAAGGCTATTAGAAGAATATTAAAAGAAACATTTTTAAAAATGTTTGGTCAAAATATCTTCAACTGTTTGGCAGTAAATGCCATTTTTCAGTTTTCTCCATTATAAATCAGTGGAAATTTTAAGTTGCCATAGCAACCAAACTAATAAACCGATTTTCATAAAAAAACACAAACTTTTGTTCCCTAAGCCCAATGATGCTATAAATAAAATTTGAGCCCAATCAGCCCAGTGATTCCGACGAAGAAGATTTTTGAATGTATTTTTAGTTAATTTTTGCATTTTGGTTACCATGGCAACCAATAAAAATAAGCAGTGGCATAAAAGCATATCGCTATTAGAAGAATATTAATAGGAACATTTGTATAAAAGTTTGGTCAAACTAACTACAACTGTTTGGCAGTTAATGCAATTTTTCCATTTTCCCCATTATAAGTCAATAGAAACATACAGTTGCCATAGCGAAAAAAAAAAAAAAGCCAATTTTCATAAAAAACTAAAATTTTTGTTCCACCTGCCCAAGGATGCTACATATAAAATTTGAGCCCAATCGGCCCAGTGGCTTCAGAGGAGATGTCGTTTGAAAGTGTGGAAGACGACGGACGACGGAGCCTTGCTACACTAATACCTCACGAGCCTTCGGCTCAGGTGAGCTAATAAGCTCTGGACCTCATGATTTCAGAGAAGAAGATTTTTTAAGTTTTTCCCATTATAAGTCTAAGGGAGCTATATTGTGGCATGGCGGCCATCTTGATTTATGGACCGTGACCATTTTTACAAATTTTCAATCCCCCTTTAACACAAGGCTCCACATTAAGTTTGGGGTTTCAGAGGAGAAGTCGTTCAAAGATGTGAACGGACAGGTGGACAACAGACGGGGAGTGATCACAATAGTTCATCCTGAGCCTTTGGCTCAGGTGAGCTAAAAACTACTAGACTCCAGTCTTCAGCAAAATATTTTTCTTGTTTCTCTCATTTCTGGATTCCTTGGAAAAAACAACATAAATACCTTTACTTTATTTCCACATAGACATTTCTCAAGTTAGGCTGTACAATTTGAATTCTACCTCCTTGGCTTAAACTGTCTTAACCCATTAACCCCTGGGCTTCTAAGTGGATTATTCCATCTATGAATTGGTACATGTCCTTTGTTGAAAATAGGGGTGTTTGCCAAAAAATCAACAACAGAATGGCAAACAGTGTAGATCCAGAATGAGATGGTTCATTATCTGGATCTACACTGTTTGCACAGGTATCGTTTTGGGTCTGCAGGGGCTGAAAAGGGTTAACCGTTAACATGAAATTTTTAAAGTAAAATTAATTTCAATTAAAGCATACTCACCTCAAGATATTATAAGCCTTATTTGAGCGGTTCACCGCGAGATTGACCTTCAAAAGAAAGACAACTAGGAAAAAAAATTGTTTGAAACAGACTATAGCTCATCCTAGTTGTCCCCCCTACCAAGCGTCCTGTTTCTAGGTGACCAAGATCAGGTACCAGTCACGCACTGGTTCCCTTCCGTCCAGGCCACCGTAAGTAACCAATCAGGACGCGTCAGGTATATTCCCGCCAAAGCACGCACCAAGCGGTAGACATTGTTACTATAAAGGGTAGACGCGAGGTAGAAAACATCCCTATTTTTTGGGAGCAATAAAAATTTAACAATGAAAGCGGGGTGGGAGGAGGGACATTTGATAATATCTTGAGGTGAGTATGCTTTAATTGAAATTAATTTTACTTTAAAAATTTCATTTCAATGTCAGCATACGTGACCTCAAGATATTATAAGCCTGAATGATAAGCATAGGTGGGAAGGTAATAATAAAAATAATATAAATCTCTACTCACCCATGCTGGAATCCGGTGAAGTTCAGCAGTCCCCTGGTAATTCATAGTATTTTTAGGGGAATATTTTTACATTGTAGGTATGCTTGCGGGTCGAATTCCAATATTCATTGATGGAGAAGAATAAGACAGACCCTTTGAAGAAAAGTTTCACACCGGATTCAAGCAGGCTTAAAATACTGTGAAGAGACTTAAGATACGGAACGATGGCAGCCAGTAATAGACTGCGCAGCCACGAGAGATCCCAATGACGATGTATCCTGCCTAATTGGGGCCAAATCTCTAAGGTAAAATGAAGAAAAGGTACTATTTGTACGCCAATATGCAGCCCTTACCACATCCTCAAGGGCGACAGAATTCCAATAAGCCCAAGACGAAGACAAAGCTCTAACTTCTTGAGCCGAGATTTTCATGAATGACAGATCCGAAGATGATAAATCTGCATAAGCTAGTTTGATAACGTCACAGTTCCAACGAGAAATAGTGGAAGGTGAAATATCTTATAGAGCCCTTCAGTGGTAAAAACAGTCTCTTCCTTCCCGATCTCTTAGCTTTCACTCTGGACAAATAAGCTCTAACAGCTCTGACCGGACACAAGAGTCTATCATCCGTATCAGATCCAGATCGACCTTCAAAAGAAAGACAACTAGGAAAAAAAATTGTTTGAAACAGACTATAGCTCATCCTAGTTGTCCCCCCTACCAAGCGTCCTGTTTCCAGGTGACCAAGATCAGGTACCAGTCACGCACTGGTTCCCTTCCGTCCAGGCCACCGTAAGTAACCAATCAGGACGCGTCAGGTATATTCCCGCCAAAGCACGCACCAAGCGTGCGGCACGCCTAACGCATGCGGTAGACATTGTTACTATAAAGGGTAGACGCGAGGTAAAAAGCATCCCTATTTTTTGGGAGCAATAAAAATTTAACAATGAAAGCGGGGTGGGAGGAGGGACATTTGATAATATCTTGAGGTGAGTATGCTTTAATTGAAATTAATTTTACTTTAAAAATTTCATTTCAATGTCAGCATACGTGACCTCAAGATATTATAAGCCTGACTAATAAGCATAGGTGGGAAGGTAATAATAAAAATAATATAAATCTCTACTCACCCATGCTGGAATCCAGTGAAGTTCAGCAGTCCCCTGGTAATTCATAGTATTTTTAGGGGAATATTTTTACATTGTAGGTATGCTTGCGGGTTGAATTCCAATATCCATTGATGGAGAAGAATAAGATAGACCCTTTGAAGAAAAGTTTCACACCGGATTCAAGCAGGCTTAAAATACTGTGAAGAGACTTAAGATACGGAACGATGGCAGCCAGTAATAGACTGCGCAGCCACGAGAGATCCCAATGACGATGTATCCTGCCTAATTGGGGCCAAATCTCTAAGGTAAAATGATTTTGATTGATTGTGTTGGGGTTTAACGACACGTCAACCCTTGTGGGTCATTTTGTGTCGTCTCCCAGAGAAAGGGAGAAAAGAGATAGAAGAGATAGTAGAGGAGATGAAAGAGACGATTAGGGAAGAAATAGGAACAGGAATGAAAGTGAAGAAACAGAAGAAATAAAAACATTCCCCCTCTACCCTTACCTGCTACAAGGATAGCAGGCCTTGCCCAACTGTAAGCCAATTTCAGTTGGGCGCCCCGGTGACGTAAGATACACGACACCATTGCCACTCCCGACCACCCTGTAAGGTAAAATGAAGAAAAGGTACTATTTGTACGCCAATATGCAGCCCTTACCACATCCTCAAGGGCGACAGAATTCCAATAAGCCCAGGACGAAGACAAAGCTCTAACTTCATGAGCCGAGATTTTCATGAATGACAGATCCGAAGATGATAAATCTGCATAACCTAGTTTGATAACGTCACAGATCCAATGAGAAATAGCGGAAGGTGAAATATCTTATAGAGCCCTTCAGTGGTAAAAACAGTCTCTTCCTTCCTGATCTCTTAGCTTTCACTCTGGACAAATAAGCTCTAACAGCTCTGACCGGACACAAAAGTCTATCATCCGTATCAGATCCACAAAACTGAGAAAGACCTGGAATAACAATAGGTTCTGGTAATGACTCTTGAAGTTGGTTTTTTGCTAAAAAGCCAGGTTGTGTGAGGAGGGTAATGGAATCCGAGTTGCGGTCATACCTAAAACAGCCTTCCTCAATTGACAGAGCATGAATCTCACTTCTTCTTCTAGCAGCCGCAAATGTAAGAAGAAACACTGCCTTAAGCGTGATGTATTTGATGTCAGCAGTCTTTAGCGGTTCATAAAGAGCTTTATTAAGAGACCAAAGAACACAAGTCAAATTCCATTGGGGCATAAGAGATCTGGAAACAGGTTTTCTCAGGGCAAAACCTTTAATAAGATCTGAAATGATTGGGTCCGCCGTACAGTCTGCCGATTTGGAAAATTTCAGTGTATTTGAGATGGCGGAGCGGTAGCCTTTAATAGAAGCTACCAATAATTTCAGGGTGTCAAAAAGGTAGCAAAAAAGATCTACCAAATCATTTAAAGCGGGATCGACAGGATTAACTTCCCTTTGCAAACACCAATCCGAGAATATCTTCCACCTCGCAGAGTAGAACTTGAGCGCAGACTCTCTGCGGGATTGAGAGATACACTGGGTAGCGAATTCAGAAATGTGTCTACCTCTGATTTGACTCCTGACAACTTCCAAGCGTGAAGATGCAACATAGCTGGATTCTGATGGAGTACTTTTCCCTGATGTTGTGATACCAAACCCCGATGAACAGGAAGTTCCCTGGGAAAGTCTATTATGAGACTCAAAATGCTTGAAAACCAGCTCCTCTGAGGCCAACACGGGGCTATGAGAATGAACTGTTGGAATCCCTTATCTTGTTTAGAACCAGGGGAACAAGTTTGAATGGAGGAAATGCGTATGCGAATAGGTTTTTCCATTCTAGTGACATAGCATCCACTGCACAAGCCCTGTGGTCCGGTACTGGAGAAACAAACAGGGGCAGAAGATGGTTTAATCTGGTGGCGAAAAGATCTATCTGAGGAGTACCCCAAAGACTGAAAATTTGGTGAGCTATCTCCCGATCTAGAGACCATTCGGTGGGGAGAATTCGGTCTGGGCAAGACAGGCTGTCTGCCAAAACATTCAATTTCCCTGGAATATGCCTGACTTGAATGTGAATATTCCAATGATGACACCAGTAAAGAAGCTCCCATACTAGCATGCACAGAAATGGAGAGTGGGTCCCCCCTTGCTTCTTGAGGTAAGCCCCTACTGATGAATTGTCTGACGCTACCATCACGCAAGAATCGTAAATGTGACTCTGAAAATGTTGGAGTGCTAGGAAAACTGCTCGTAACTCCAAATTGTTGATGTGAAGGTCTTGGGAAGCAACATCCCACAGTCCCTGAACCTCTAGACCTAGGGGTTCTAAATGTGCGCCCCAGCCCGAATGGCTGGCATCTGAAAACAGATGGAAATCTGGAGCTGGTATAACAAGGGGAATTCCAGCCACATAAATGGAAGGATTCATCCACCATTTGATTGCTACACGACATGAATGGGATATTGGAATAGGTTGGACCAAACTGTCGCGGTGAGGTTTCCAATTGGCCAGAAGATGGAACTGAAGAGGTCTCATATGAAGGCGACCTAACTGAACTAAATCTGCTACTGCATTGAGTGATCCCAACATGGACAAAAATTCTCGGGCGGTAATGAATTGAACCTGTAGAACCCGAAATAGAAGGACAAGAATTTTGTTGACTCTCTCTTCTGGAACTCTGACAATGCCAATGTGAGTCAGGAACCTCATTCCTACATACACGAAGTCCTGAGATGGAACTAGGTCTGATTTCAGAGGATTTGGTATTAGACCCAGACTTGTAATGATTTCCCAAGCTAGTGAAAGGTCGGACAGTAGGTACTCCTGCGAAAGACGATGGACAAGCCAATCGTCGAAATATTGGCGAATGTTGGGTCCTAGATATCGAATATGTCACGCCACAATCTCCATCAAGTTTGTAAAAACGAAAGGCGCTGTTGAGATTCCGAATGGAAGCGCCTGATATTGGTATATAGTGCCTTCTAGGGAAAATCTCAGGTACTTGCGAGACGCTGGATGAATAGGAATATGGAGGTATGCATCCATAAGGTCTATAGAAACCGCCCAAGCCCCTGGAGGAATAGCTCTCCGAATGGAGGCCGCAGTTTCCATTTGAAAGTGATCTACCTTCATCATTTTGTTGAGCGATGATAGGTCTATAATGAGACAAAATCAGCCGGTTTTCTTCTTCACTAAGAAAACCCGGCTGTAGAAACCCGGAGAGGTGGTATCTCTCACAATCTCTACAGCCTTCTTTTCCAGTAGAATATGCACCTCCTCCCTCAAGTGATTTAAATGTTGTTGAGCTACAGGGAACAGAATTGGAGACAACGATAGCGGAGGTTCCTTTGCAAAAGGAATCCTGTAGCCCTTCCGGAGAATAGAAAGGGCCCAGGAATCCTGAGTTATGGCTGACCAAGCCTCCACAAAATTTAACAAACGAGCTCCCACCGGAAGAGAAGGATGAGGTGCAGATGGAAGGGCCCTGATGATGTCATTTACTCCTCCTAGCAGGGCCCCCCTGAAAGAAGATGATCCACCACGGCCCCCCTTGGTGGATCGAAACCGTTTGAAAGAGACAGCAGACGAAGAAGTGGAAGTGGGAACCCGGTTAGCTTTTGGTTCCCACCTAGACTTCTTCGCTGGATTTGAATTAAAAGTAGAGGAGGAAGGTCTCTTTCTGTTGGCCGATACTCCTGAATAATTTGCTCTCAGGAGGGAATGATGTCTATCGTCTAAGTTTGCTCTGAAAACTTCCTCTATTTTACCCCCAAAAAGAGAGGAAGAATTCAGAGGAGCTGCTCTAAGACTGTCCTTGTTATGAGATAAAAGTAAATTAGAGGTATTTAGAGCAGCGTTACGGTGCTGATGCAACAGCACAGCAGACATAGATAGGCCTAGGGCCATGATGTGCTTAGCAGAGCGGTTCACTGCTAGAAGTGGACTACGCAGAACATCCGGGTCAACATGCTCTGCGCAGAGGGCCTGAAATGCAGTCGAACCAAAAAAATCACAATGTGAACTGACGGCCACCGCTCTCCTTGCTAACCGCTCCAGGTACTCTAAATGAGCCACTGGTAAAGAGGCGAATCTGCCCACTGAGATGCCTAGCCTGCCAGCGTCAGCATCAAGGGTGGGTATCTTACTCAGCCAAAATTCCGTATGACAAGCATAAGAATGTGGTCGAGTAAGGTAATCAAATGTTTTCTTAGGTACATACCAATTTGGATTATTTCTAGCCTCTGCGGTGTTGTCAAACAGCTTCCCCATCAACTGATTCTCTGTTGAGGATTGTGGAAGTGTTGACCTGGAGGAAGTAGGCTGGTCCAAAATAGACTCAAGCAGGGATTGGACTCGCGTGCTGTCTTGAGTTTGGTCAGCCTTGGGGCAAAGGTCTCCCAAAAGGGAGTAAACTTCCTCCAGTGTCTCATGGTAGTTTGTGGCATGAGACTGGCTCTTTTGAGAAGGACTTAATAAACTCTCTGACAGAGCCTGGTCCGGGACATAATCACATTCATGATATGAAGCCCGGGGGTCTTGGCTAATGGTCCGAACATGGTCGCGACCATTGCCAGTGGATCCAGACTGACCCGTGAAAGTTTGCCCCTCCCCTTCTTCAGCAACAGAAGGGAGATCCACTGATGAAGCCAAGTTGACCAACCCTGATACTGCCTGGGATATGGCTGAGGCAATGTCAGGGGTGATACATGAGGGGGTGGTTACCCTCAATGGCGTAGCTGTAAGACCTAAAGAACTATCCCTGCTCTATTTTTACTATTTTTACTATTTCTACTTCTACCCAAGTTGGTAGTACCAATAACTGGTTCCACTATCAACAAATCTGAAAATGAACCTTCCTGAAACATAATATCCGAGCAAGTCGGAATGGCTATAGTATTATTATGTTGAGAACCCTTACTAATAGTAGGCACAGTGGAAAGAGATACTTTGGCCTTACCACTTTGAATAGGTTTTGGATTCCTAAATGAATTCACCGCAGAAGTATGAGAAACAGATCCTGTTACCTGGATATTTGGTGTGGTACGAATGCCAGCAACTAAAGGGAGAGAACCATTCTCCTGGGAAACAGCCTTAGTAATTGAACTGGACGAGCTAGGAATGGCTTCCGGACAGGGCAAATATAAGTTGGGGTAATAACCATACCCACTAAAGCCATCCCATGAACCCCAGGGATAAAAATATGGCCAATAAAAGGCCCCCTGATCTGCACCTTCCTGCCAAGAAAATTGAGAGGAAGGCACAGTTACATTACTTGGGAATCTGCCCGCCGTATTAAAGGCCGCCGAGTTAACATACCTATAAGGTGTACGATAACCCGGCAGGTACCTAGGTTCGGAATTTCCGCCGGAACAGGGGTTCGCCAGCGCCCCCTGCGTTGCCTTCCGTCGGGAAGCATCCCTGGGGCAGGGCGAGGTCCCCTAGTCAAGCATTCATTACCAGTGTCGGTAACGGCGACCTGGGGTCCCCTACGTCTGTTTTCCAAATCCGGAGCAGGCCCAGAGTTCAATTGAAAATTATTCACCAGAGTACTGGAAGGGAATCCCTGAGCCTGCTCCCGACCAGAAGATATATAAGAGGGGAAGTGGGATAATTCTTCCCAGATCTCTGAAGCCCAATTGGCAGACCTGGCACAAAGGGATAGTTGCGAACACCCGCAACATCTAACACATAAAACATGGCTGTCTGCCGGAAGTTTAGTTTGCTTGCAATTAATGCACAACATCTTTCTACTGATATGGGCTAAAAAGAAAAGCTTTAGTGAAAATAAAGATACAGACTTATCTGTAGCGAAAAATACTTCTTTCCAAATCCAAACGTCGTAATCTATACAGAAGGTGCTGACCTCGCAAGCGACCAAAAAATAGTGATGTTTTCTACCTCGCGTCTACCCTTTATAGTAACAATGTCTACCGCATGCGTTAGGCGTGCCGCACGCTTGGTGCGTGCTTTGGCGGGAATATACCTGGCGCGTCCTGATTGGTTACTTACGGTGGCGTGAATGGAAGGGAACCAGTGCGTGACTGGTACCCGATCTTGGTCACCTAGAAACAGGACGCTTGGTAGGGGGGACAACTAGGACGAGCTATAGTCTGTTTCAAACAATTTTTTTGCCTAGTTGTCTTTCTTTTGAAGGTCGATCTCGCGGTGAACCGCTCAAATAAGGCTTATAATATCTTGAGGTGACGTATGCTGACATTGAAATGTTAATCACAGCTGCAGCAGATGTGTTGATTTTTTTGAGTGTGTATTTTTCAGAGAAAATAATACACGGTATTTCATGTGAATTGTCTATTTTCACAGAAAATAAAAAAAAATAAATAGTATGTCATCTGCTACAATTTTGCTCAGTACTTTTGGTTAACTCTTGTCCTGCTGAATAAATTAAGATGCCATGCTCACTTCTAATTTTCAGCCAATCAGAATACTTGATCCGGCTTATTATAAATTCACATACTTAATGGCAAACAGTGCAGATCCAGATCAGTTGGCTTCTTCAGAAGCCAACTGATCTGGATCTACACTGTTTGCAAAGGCAGGGTATATCAGGGTTCAGCAGGACAAGGGTTAATTTTAAGATTATATCTTGAACAAAATGACAGGGCGATGATCAGACAGATCTGCAATGTCTAGCCGTGTTCGTGTTGGTGAGGGGCACAGTGAAGAGTTTGAAGTGAAGGTTGGTGTTCACCAAGGATCAGTACTCAGCCCACTGCTCTTCATCATTGTGCTTGAAGCCTTATCACAAGAGTTCTGCTCTGGGGTCCCCTGGGAGGACCTCTATGCCGATGACCTTATCATCGCTCAATCGCTTGAGGAATGTGTCAGAAGGCTCTTGACTTGGAAAGAAGCAATGGAGAAGAAAGGATTGAGAGTAAATGCAGGAAAGACAAAGATCATGATCTGCGGTACGGGACTGGACCTCCATGCCAGCGAGACTTGGCCATTGACAAAGCCGAACCTCCAGCGTCTGCAGCGAAATAACAGGGCAATGATCAGACAGATCTGCAATGTCAGGCCGCAAGACATTGTCACCACCAGGTCCAATGAGCTACTTGTGCGGCTTGGCATTGAGGATCTGGACCTCATTCTGAAGGAGAGAAGACTTCGATGGTATGGACATGTGGAATGCTCCATTGGTGCAATCAAGACAGCCTTTGACATACAGGTTGATGGAAAGCGTGGGCCTGAGAGGCCCAAAATGACATGGAAGCAGCTGACAGAGAGGGATTGCAGAGAGTGGAAGCTCACGGCTATCAACCCTCATGATAGACGTACCTGGAGATCTGGTGTGAGATCTGCCATGCGTGCAGCAAGCCAGCTATCTGGAAGGGGGCCCACTGATGTGCATGTTGCCCCTGTACCTGCACGTTAATCAAAAATCCGATTATGATGATGATATGAATAATTACTATCTTGGATTGCTGAATTTATCATTCGTCAACTTTTGCAGAAATTCAAGAATATAATTTTGGATTAATTATCAATCTTGTAAAAACACAAGCTGATAATAATTCCTAAGCTGATGCAGTTACTGATAAATTAAATTCCATAAATATAAATATTATCGTCCTATGACAAAGCTCCGGATAAGACAAATGTTGGTAAAAACAGATACATGTGTATATGGGTATTTTACTTATTTCTGCATGAAAACAAAATGCTTTGGCATCATTTAAGGAATGTCTCAATGAGACAGTCATAATGAGCGGCTAGCATATTTACCCTAAATACTGGGACATCTTGACTCTTTATCATGATTGGTCAAAACCATTACGAAAACACGCCTATTCAAATATATAGAAAATTTCACCTCCCAAAACTGCAAATTTTCAGATAAAAACTCTGATATTTTTCGTATTTCTGATCAAAACATAGATTGTGGGTACTTGTTAGAACCGCCTCAGCAAGGCGGTTCTAACGAGTACCCACAATCTACCTTTTCGAGCAAAAATAAGAAAATTAATGTATACCCCTGTAAACCCCAGTTTTACTGTATAAAAGTGGGGTTTAAGGGGGTCAAAATTATATAGGCCTGTTTTCGTGATGCAAAAAAACAAACTTTTCATTAAGTTATGAAGTCGAAGACTAAAGTCTTTAAGCAAAGACCAGGTGCTAAAGAAATGATTTACAAAAGACCATTTAGAAAGGCTTATAAGAACAAGGCTGTATTGAAAAACTTTAGAAGGAAACAACCCCTGCCACCTCTTAATTAACTAGACATGTCCAAAGTACACAGATGCCCCAACCCTATGGTCTTTGCCCATATGGCTGTTTTCTTTGGCCCCACCCCACAGCCCACCCCTAGCATGATCCAGTTTCCAAACCCTGGTCTCTGTATAAGCTATCTCATCTGTGATCATTATACCAGATTTCTAACTGTCTAGCGCAAGTAATGGTACCAGACTTGTGATTCGACTGCCATTTTGCATGTGTTCAATATGACCTGTTTTACATGACCTCTGGCCCCACCCAGGGGCAACTCTACCATGAAGTCTAAGGTCTTGGTCTGGGTAAATATCGTACCAAAGTTCAACTTTATAGCGAGCAGTTGTCAGTTTCTGGCGGAAGAATGTGCACAATACTGGTTAACCGCTTGGAGGACTAAGCCTGCCCAGTAAACGTGTGGTTAGGTAAACTGACCGCGCTCGACATGACCCCATTGGGTTGACTGGGCCGTAAAACCTCAACACAAACAAAATCAACTTTATAGCAGAAAAGGTATCAGAGTTATGAGCAACTTGGACTTAAATGTGAATGTAAATATGCAGGTAAACTTGCATGTAAACTTGAATGTAAACTGTAACGCCTGTTAGACTCTGGTTAGGAACGTGACATACGCACATATGGACGTAACAGACGTCGAAACACTATTATCATGTCTAACTCCTGCCTTTGGCAGGCGGGGTATAAAAAAGCTGCCCAAATTCTTGAACGTCCATTGTAGAACCTAATGATGCGTCTATAACACTTGGATGAGTGGAAAAAAAACATAGACCATGATCAGATGCCAAGTCTGAAGAAAAAATTATGTTAAGGTAGTTAACCCTTAAAGCGCCAATCACAACAATTGTCGTCTGCTTTGTCTCCTGCCGGTTACTTTAAAAGTCATTGTTGCAAACAGTGTGGACCCAGATCAGACTGCTTTAGGAGCAGTCTGATCTGGGTCCACACTGTTTGCCTATATGCAAAATGTAAGCTTGAAAAGTTTGCAAGAAGATGCAGCAGACGACATAAGCAGATGACATTTTCAGACGCAGATTTTCTTGGCGCTTTAAGGGTTAATAGTAATACCACCATTTCAGATAAGGCATTGTTTTCACTTCAACCAAAAAGTACCCATATTTTTCTTAGTTCTCCACAAAAATGCATGTTGTGATTACCCATAAGCAGCGCCTCGTTGAGGTGATCCTAATGTGTGCCCACAACATATGTTTTCATGGAGTACATTGGCCTACATAAGAGTGGGTATCAGATTAATATTTTTCTTTTTTCTCCACGAAAACATGTTGTGGGTACTCATTAGAAGCGCCTCAGCGAGAAAAATATCAACACTTTTGGATTGAAAAAAGCGCCTTAACTAGAGCTATGGAGTAACAAGAAAAATATTGGAGATTTGATACTACTACTACTACAGTGTATATACATGTACAAAGCTCTTGATGAGATTTTTTTTTTTCAATCCAAAAGTATTGATATTTTTCTTATCACTCCTCTAAAACATATGTTGTGGGTACTCACTGAAGCACGGCAAGGCTCTTCTAATAAATACCCACAACATGTTTTTGTGGAGAAATAAGAAAAATATTTACCCGATACCCACTCTTATCTAGACCTATGCCTGCATATATATTTCTCCATGTCTGACAGTGAGCTTGAGAAGCCATTTGGCCACACAGTTCTTGAGAAGTTGTTCTAAGGTTATATGCATAATGGTTATCTTGAATGCCAGTTCCCAATATTTCTTTAAACCTGAAACATCTTTTCCCAAGGATGAAATCTTAGCTCAAACAACTGACCTACTAGTTTCAGAAAAATTACTGAGCCCTTAAATCGCTAATCATAACTGCTGCAGATGACTTTATGACTTTTTTTTTTTTTTTTCAGAGAAAATAAGGCTTGACATTTCATAGGAATTGTCTGCATGAAATGCCAAGTCTTATTTTCTCTGAAAAATGATAAAAAAAAAAAACAAAAACAAAATGTCATCTGCTACAGTTTTGCTCAGAGCTTTAAGAGTTAAAGGTGTATAACAAATATATAAAGGTGGCAATCCTAGAATGTCAGCTTTCACAATGTTTCGCAAACTTGGAATATCCTTATCAAGGATGCTTCACAGGATGCAGCACGTTTTAGCAAACATTATGTTTTAGCAAATTTCGTAAGCATACGTTTCAGCGAACTTTCAAACACTCTAACCATACAATATAGCGATTATCTAGATGTGTCTGTAGCCTTTCCACCAAAGATCCTGACATTGAGAGTAAACTTACAATAAATGGTTGTGAAAGATTCCACAAAGAGTTTGATGATATGTTTTATCACATTCATCCAGCAATATTTGAGCTCATGGACAAACTTGAAGCTGTTCAAACTAAAACCTACTTGAAAATCCCTGCATTTCCTTTTGCGGCACCTTCCTTGAAAAGAGTTGACTGCTTGGATTTTTATCACTGCGTGCTGTACAAGTCTGAAAAATATCATACAAAGCACTGCCTGTGAACTTGTAATTAAGGCAACTGGACATGAGCAATTTAAATGCAAACTGTAAATATGATTTTAAGAATGAACTGGCTTCAAAAGAAATGTGTTCAAATCCTACTGCCATCTCTAGGATTGGTGAAAAGAAAGCAACAGATAAAATATAATTTACCTGGCTTACGGAAAGGGTACATTGTCATTGATGTATATTTTCTATTACAAGAGATCAGATGATAACTGGGAGTGGAAAGTCACTCAAACGTATTCGCTCAAATGTATTTTAAAAGTTTGCTATAAGGTATGGATGCTCAAATGTAAATTTGGAAAAGTTTGCTAAAACGTATTGCTTCTGCTTCACATGGACTTTTGTTCAATCTTCCTTGTAGTTGTATTCAAGTTGTTTGAAGTTTTTTTTTCTGCATGATATACTGTCAGAGTTGCAAGCTTACCTTAGATTCCAATTGAATTCCAACCACTATTTTGCAAATCTTAAAGATCTTATGCCAAGGACACCCCATATGCAACTTCAATTTTAGTTGTATGAGTTGGAGGTTTATATTACAGTCAACACTGTTAAGGTCATGCCAAGCCAGTCAGTTAACATACTCAAACTTTTCATAGGCAGGCTTTGTCCTGTAAATGGTCAACCAGTACTTGTACATATACTTTTGCCAGTAACTGACAACTGCCCTTCTTGAATCAGCAGAAGGGGCTGGGGGGTGTGGAATGACTGTAGAAATGATTTAATGATTTAATGATCAATCCCCATAGAAGTTATGTGTTCCATAATATATGAATTTACAGCAATGGCAACTTCGGTCTGATCACCCACATACTTTCATCCATTAAAGCTTTTTCCCATGGGATACACTGTCATGGCTGCCTCCTTGGTGTTTACAGAGAACTTCTTAAGCAGTACTTGATGCAAATTCTGGGATAATTTTCTTCACTTCCCCATAAAAACATGTTGTTGGTACTCAACAGAAGCATCTCAGTATTTCTATATAAAAAAAGGTGCTGTGGCTACTCATGAGAAGTGCCTCACTAAGGTACTTCTAATGGGTACCCACATGTTTCCTCCCTAGGAGACAATTTGCATGAAATATCAAAGCATATTTTCTGGGAAAAATAAAGAATTATTATCAATTTGTCACCTACTGAATTTGCTGTGATAAAGGTTAACCCTAGTCCTGCTGAACCTAGATATACTCTGCCTTTGCAAACAGTGCAGCTCCAGATCAGTTGGCTTCTGAACTGATCTGGATCTGCACAGTTTGTCATTCAATTATGTGATTTTTATATCCACAATCTGAATTAAGTACATTGTAATCTGATTGGCTAATAATAAATGGGCTTGGCATCATAATTATACCCCTGACATACGAAGTATGTGGGGGTATATAGTTTTCTTTTCTGTTTGTTCGTCTGTTCATTCATTCGTACGTATGTTCATTTGTTCATACGTTCCTTCATTTGTTCGTTCTTACATGTGTTCATTCGTTCGTTCGTCTTTCCATCACAGGGTCAAAGTTTTTGCGTTAAAGTTTATAAGACCTTATATTTTGAAGACCCTTTGATGGATTTCATTCATATTTGGCATGATGGTAGATATAGGTCTAAAGTTTTTATCAGCACCATCCCCACCCTGGGGGTGACCTTGGGGTCAAGGTCATGGACAGAATTTTCATAAAAAAAAAAGTCAAAGTTTTTTGTGTTTAAGTTTATATAGCAATATCATCAAGACACTTGAGGAATTTCATTTATATAATTGACATGTTGCTAGATATCGGCCTAGAGTCTTACTCCGCATGATCCCCACCCAGGGTGAGACCGAGGTCAAGGCCACAAACTTAGAACTTTCATATAAAAGTAAAAAATTTTGCGTTTAAGTTCATATAGCCATATCATCAAGACTTTTTGTTAAATTTCATTATCCCCTAATTGAAAGGTCGAGCAGATATAGCTATTAGCAAGGAATCTGTTTGTCTGTCCATCCATCCATTGAAGCATTATTCGTTCATACTTTATTTTTGCCTTAGGGTCAAAGTTTTTACATTAAAGTTTATAAGACCTCATATTTTGAAGACCCTTTGATGGATTTCATTCATATTTGGCATGATGGTAAATACAGGTCTAGTTTTTATCAGCATCATCCCCACCCCGGGGGTGACCTTGGGGTCAATGTCACGGACTTAGAATTTTCATAAAAAAGTCAAGGTTTTTTGTGTTTATATAGCTGTATCATCAAGACCCTTGAGGAATTTCATTTATATATTTTACATGTTGGTAGATATTGGCCTAGAGTCTTACTCAGCATGATCCCTACCCAGGGTGTGGCCGAGGTCAAGGTAATGAACTTAGAATTTTCATATAAAAGTAAAAATTTTTGCATTTAAGTTTATATAGCCATATCATGAAGACCTTTTGTTAAATTTCATTATCCCCTAACTGAAAGGTTGAGCGGATATAGTTATCAGCAAATTAATCTGTTTGTCTCTCCGTCCATCCGATGAAGCATTATTCATTCATACTTTATTTTTGTCTTGGTCAAAGTTTTTACGTTAAAGGTTATAAGACCTTATATTATGAAGACCCTTTGATAGATTTCATTCATATTTGGCCTGATGGTAGATATAGAGCTTAAGTTTTTATCTGCACCAACCCTATCCCGGTGGATAACCTTGGGGTCAAGGTCACAGACTTAGAATTTTCTTAAATAAGTAAAAACTTTTATGTTTATGTTTATATAGCTATACCATCAAGACCCTTTGAGACATTCTTTCGTGGAGATTGATCATGAAATATTCTTTCGTGGAGATTGATCATGAAATATTTTCTATGGTCATTCTCTCCCTTCTGCTGATTCAAGAAGGGCAGTTGTCAGTTTCTGGCGAAAGAATGTGCACAATACTGGTTAACCGCTTAGAGGACTAAGCCTGCCCGGTAAACGTGTGGTTAGGTAAACTGACCGCGCTCGACATGACCCCACTGGGTTGCCTGGGCTGTAAAACCTCAACACAAAACAAACAAGACCCTTTGAGGAATTTCATTTATATTTTACATGTTGGTAGATATAGGTCTAGAGTTTTACTCATCCCGGGGTATAGCCTTGAGGTCAAGGTCACAGACTTAGAAATTTCATATAAAAGTAAAAAAAATTGCATCTAAGTTTATATAGCAATACCACTTTTGATGAATTTCATTATCCTCCTACCGAGAGGTTTAGGAGATATAGCTATCAGCATGGAATCCATCCATCCATCTGTCTATCCATAAACGCATTATTGTGTGCCCCATAACTCCTAACTACCCTTTGAGCTATTTTCAGGAAACTGTCAGGTTGTAGAGGGCATTTGGTAGGGGTGTCAGGTACAAGAAAGACAACTGACTTGGTCCATGAGTTATCTCCCTTGTCTGCAGAATTGTAAAAATTTTGTGGGAACCATAACTTAAAAACACGTAAAGATATTTTCATGATACTTCACCAGTATGTAGAGGACATTGAGTAGGCATACAAGAATGACACTCTGTCTTCATTCTGCAGTTTTCTCCCTTGGTTATTTAAATCTTGTGCGGGCAATAACTCTAAAAATTCTTTAAGATATTTTTGTGATACTTTACTGATATGTAGAGGACATTGCATAGGCATGTCACCTTAAAATTTACATAAAAATTTATATAGCTATATTATGAAGACCCTTTTGTTGGTTTCATTTATATTAAGCATGATGGTATATATAGGTCTGAAGTTTTTCTTGGCACCATCCCCAAGCTGGGGCATGGTTTTTAAGTCAAGGTCACAGACTTTTCATACAAATGTCATTTTTGCTTACATTATAAAGACTGATTGAATTCACTGGTATATGGTTATAGTTACAGGGCTTAAGTTTTATTTAGCTCAATCCCTGCACCTGTGCCTGACCTTTGAGGTCAAGAGCTTCATATTATGTGTGATTGAATTTTTTCAATGTTATAACATATAGCATACAACTGCCATCTCCAGAGTCAAAGCTACATACTTTGTGCTCTTTAAAAAGTGGCAGTAGCGCTGGTCAGGGGTATACTTGCCGCACTGGGCATTTTGTCTAGTTTATTCAGTATGACAAGGGTTAATATGGCAAAACATACTTACCTGGACAATATTATTATGGACCTCATATAGTCATGATTATCTGCTTATCTATAGTTAGGGCTTGAACCAATCATAACACACAGGCTTCAGTGAAGGATCTGTAAAGAAATTAGCAACAGATGTCATTTTAATCTAGTTTTTCAATGGTCCCTCAGAGAGAACTGATAACATAACCATTGTACCTGTGGCCTTATCTGGAAAATTTTTGTATTTTACTTCCTCTGATTAATGCTTAGCACTCCAGTAAAATTTTCAGCAGACAACATTTTGAAATATTTTTCTTATTTTATACAGAAAACAGGTTTTGACATTGTCTCCAATGGCATCAATTTGCATGAAATTTCAAATCCTGTTTTCGAGGGGAAAAATAAGAAAAATGTTATCAATCTGTTGCCAGCTGAACTGGCCCACAGAGTGGAAAAGGTTAAGAACAATTTAATATGGGACAAGGTAATAAACAACTGCATCACTGCCATAGATGAAAAGTACTTCAAGTGATTGCTAGAAACAGTCCATAAAACATGCACTTGCCAAGTGCACACAGATCAAGGTAAAGTGTGTATTCTGAAGCAAAGGTTTGTTGCTTTTGCACCAAAACATATCTAACCCATTGTAGTCGGGAGACCCCTAAAAGGGTAATTGGCAAACAGTGCAGACTCAGATCAGTTTCTACTGTTTGCAAATAATTCAACTATTTTTCTCTAAGAATATGTAAATCACATAGCCTGATATACCTAAAATCAAAATTAGACTCTTCCAATATATAATTTGGGGAGTTCATTCGGTCTACAATGGGTTAATGGGAAAACACTGAAATTGCGTCATCGAGGCAATTCCAGTGTGTATCAATGACATGATATGTTGTAGTGCAATAATAAAATAAAAACATAAAATGATAATACCCTGCCACTATTGCATGGCAGGCAGATAACTCTGCCAAAAATTGTCAAAATTTGTCCATTAGCAAGCCCAAACCAGGTTTTAAAACTTTTTTCATGCTCAACTCAGCTGAGCATGAAAATTTCTCTGCTAATAAATATGAAAATAGTTGACATTTTCATATATATTAGCCAAAAAAATTGCAAGCTTAGCTATGCTCAGCAAGAAGGAATTTGCAACTGTTAGTAATCTGAGATTTATTAGCAGGACAAATTTCATATACAGATGAACTGTTGTTTTATAACCTTGGGGCCAGATCTTAAAAACATCAATGCACATACAAAGTTTGGTGAAAATCCATTGATATTTACTCGAATTATCTTCCAGAAACAAACATACAGATGTATCTTCCAGAAACAAACATATGGATGGACAGACAGATGACAGATGGATGGACAACCAGTGCAAAACCATAAAATCCACCAATATTGTGGGACGGTATAAAAATATGCTAAATTATCACCAAAGTCACAATTATCACATTATCTGGAGTTACGGTTTTCTACCACTAATATGAAACAGTGAAGCATTTCCACATCAGAAAAACATACCTATATAATTTTGACCCCCTTGAACCCCACTTTTATACAGTAAAACTGGAGTTTACAGGGGTATACACTGTTTTTCTTATTTCTGCTCAGAAACATAGATTGTGGGTACTTGTTAGAACTGCCTTGGTGAGGCAGTTCTGGCAAATACCCACAATCTATGTTTAGAGCAGAAATATGAAAACTTTCAGTTTTTGGTGGTGAAATTTTCAATATATTTGAACTGGCGGGTTTTTGTAATGTGTTAGGTTATCTCATTTACATCAGCTAGACTCTTCTAATACAACTCTTTGGGCCGGCCTATTTCCAATAGCAGCCGGGTGTCTGGTTAGTTTTTAATATTGCCATGTTTTATAGAAATTCCTGCAATTAAAGCAAACATTAGAGACCCTGATCAGATGCCACTCCCTTTGGGAGTTTCCCAACTAAAATGGGTTATAGAACAATATATTTGTCCTGTTGTTTCACCTTTTCATACTAAATTTAAATGTTCACAAGCGGGACCTTTACTGTACTCAAGATAAATTTTGGAGACAGCAAAAGTGTAAGTCTGCTGAAGATGAATTTTGCAAATGACATAAAATAATATGGATGTTTTTTTCTAATTTCTCTAAGAAAGACAAATAGGGCTTGACATTTCATTACATACTAATAGGGCTTGACATTTCATTACATACTACTATTCTGTACTGCTAGGCTCAGACAATTTAAGTTTTGGGGAAAAAAAACATGAGGGAGACGGGCGGTCCAGCCAGGTAGGCAAGCCCAAAAGGTACAAAGCCAAGTTAGAGAGGTCCAGGGAAAATTCCAGAAAAAATTAAGAAATTGATGTAAAATGGTGCTTTCTGAGAGCTAACTATAACACTTTTGCTCATTTTTTTAACCACCATTCATAGGTGATTCTATCTTCTAGCTAAGCCTTTTTCTTGTTAATCAGAATCATTTCTATTGTCATGTTCCCTCTTCTGCTGATTCAAGGACAGTTGACAGTTACTAGTGAAATTATGTGAAGTACTGGTTACCGCTTATCTTGCCCAGGAAAAGTGTCAGCAGGCTAACTGACCAGCTCGACATGATCTTAATGTTGACTACGTTGTAAAATTCAAACTCAATACAAAACCACTCTGTACCTGTGTCAGACTACACAGATGCAGAAGCTGAAAATTTTAATTTATGTACAACCCAGGCTTTTCAGAACATTTAATAAGTGTAATAATTAAGGTGGCTAACTGATTAATTGAGTAACTAGAGTATTGCTCATTTACCTCAATTGAGAATAATTGATTACATCATCAATTATCTTGAGTTATCTATTAGATCTTGAATTCTAACTAGTACAATTATTGTTTTCAAATTAATCTAAGTCTGTTAAACAGGACAGTAAAATTTATTGTTTTCTAGGGTATTCTAAGTTTCCACTGAAATTTGTTTATTTTCATGTACAACACGTCAAAATAGGACTTGGAAGCTTCATATTTGTCCACTGGAGAGAATTTACCGAGCTGAGTTGTGTCTGAACTTTTCTTTTTATTGTTCTGAGAGCATAAGGCTTGCCATTTCATGTGAATCATCCATCTAAGAGATGCTTAACATGAAATGTCAAGCTGTATTTCCTCTGGTTGCTGCCTGCTACAATTTGGTTAAAAAAGGTTAAAAAAAAAAACATTAAGGCGTGAGAAATTTTGCATTTATTCCTTCTACCTCATGCAGAGACTCAATCAAACTGTCAGCATTTTCTATCTTTTGTTTCATTCTGTATTTCCAAAAGACTCACCCTTTCAGATTACTTTGCATATTCAAACATTGCATTCTGGGTAATTTCAGCAGATGACATGTTGAAATAGTTCTTAATTTTCCTAGAAAACAGGATTTCATACATGCCATTAGCTGTTGACAGAAATCTGTGAGATTTCACAAATTTTTAGGGGAGATTTGATGAAATTCTGTGAGATTTTTGTGAAAATCACTTTCAAGCTTACATAAGTAAGTCAAAAGCCATTATTTTAATGAATCAAGCTTGGGATAGCCATGCTAATGTGTGATTTATTTCCAGTCCTTCAAAAAATAGCTTATTAAATGGTATGAAGATTCTGTGAGATTTAAAAATCTTATGGGAAACGGGGCCCAGAAGGGCCAAAATTCTGTGAGATTTTGTCTCACAGTGTGAGGTATGGCATGTATGGGATTTTACACTTCAAACAACTGTCCCCTAAAGAGACAATTTCCATGAAGGTCAGATCTATTTTCTTGGATTATTAACCCTTCTCTTGCTAAACTTGACATGCCCTGTCTTAGCAAATAGCATAGATCCAGATCAGTTGGCTTCTTAAGAAGCCAACTGATCTGGATCTGCACTGTTTGTCATTAAATATGTGAATTTCTATCAAAATCCTGGATCAAGTAATCTGATTGGCTGGAAATTAGAAGTGGGCATGGCATCTTAATTTATTCAGCATGACAAGGTTTAAAAAAAATATTGTCAGTCTGTCGTCTGCTGAATTTGCCCATAGAGTGGTAAGTACTAGGATACCGGGCGAAGATGCACCTTCAAAACTATTACATTATGTGGTTTCCCCTAGCTTCACCTTGAGTGTATGGCCCAGTCAGCTAATATTTAAATTTGGTATGTATAGACAAGTTTAAACACTATGTCACACAATAAAATCATTCAGAACCTTTCGGTCATTAGTGGAGAACATCATTCTGGTTTGAATGGCAGAATGTTGTTGTTTACATTTATCGGACAGTGAAATGGTTAATGTTTTCAGAAAAATAAAGCAGCTTTCTTTCATCAAAAGTTTATTTTCATAAGTGATTCTCATCAAATAATCATTTAAATGTCATAACCATAAATATCAACACATATTTTATCTATCAACTAGATAAATGGACACCATAAAGCCAACATTAGGGTTGCTAGTGTACCTGCTGATATCAGAAAACATCACTGAAACAGTTGTATTTATTTCAGGAAAAGCAATCAAATTGCTTCTTAAAGCTGCATTTTTAAACACAAATTGGCATACAAAAGCACGCAGCAAGATTTGTAATCTTATCCAGTGATCTGCTATTGTCAAAATGTTGAAAAAACACAAGTAAATAGTAACTGTTAACAAAGTCTGTGGCACCAATTAATTGTGTACACGTCAGAGGTAAATTTGATGGTTGGGACTGAACCAAAACTTGAAAATAACCAGTTATTTATGTTAGTTCAATGAATCTTGGTACATATGCCATCATGTGTACATGCAATTGCTGATGCTAAATGACCTGTTAGCTTTTTGAAAACGCCAATACATGTATGAATTTAACAGGCATTGTAAGGATGGAAATGACACTTGGTTTTGATTATGTCAAGAGCATGCTGGTATTCAATAGCTAGGTCTTTCCCAGACAGTATTTAAGAAAATGCACAAGAAAATGCATCTTCCATGAAGATGGCACTATATAAATGATAGCTTTTTGTGGGTCACCCTGGTGAGCTGCATACAAAGTTGTGCTAATCACACATTAAATATGGGAATTATACCAAACCCAGCTTAAGCGGAAGTAAGACAGCTGACATAGTAGTCATGCATGTGATAATAAATAGAATAAAATAGAGCATTTTATCATCCAATTATGGCCTCTTTCGGGTATACAACTTAAGAGATTGTTCGCTTCCATACCGATTTGGCCCTCAAATGAAATTATGCTTTAGCAAGTACAAGAAGTCATCAAAACATTAATGGAGCAGCTTTTAAAGGATAGGTGCATCCAGTCCTGGAGTAAGGCAGTTAGGTTTGGGTCCCCAAGGTGTAGTCAGGAAGAACTGGAAAGCATGCAAAAGCGTGCAGCCAGATTTGTAACACTATCTAGTGATCTGCTATAGTCAAAATGTTGAAAAAATTCGCAGGAAAATTGTAACTGTCAACAAAGTCTGTGGCAACTATTATTTGCGTACACGTCAGAGTTTAATTTGTCAATTCGATGTGAACCAAACCTCAGAAAATATCTGCAGTCATTAAGGTTCGTTCAATATCTTTTGATACATGTCATCATGTGCAGTATAAGCGTACATGCAATTGCTGAAGCTAAAAGACCCACTAGCTTTCTGAAAAAGCTAATACTAGTGAGATCTATACTTCAGCACTGCCTGCATATTGCGTACAAGCTCATACCAATGGGGCCTTTGTCATTTCAGTCTTAGATCATTTGGTTGGGCTTTTCACAGTACCTCAGATAAGCTGCTTTTTGGGGTATATTTACGCAATTAAAACTCCTGAAAAAGCAGGCTTGCAACAGGGAAATATTAGCACATGATAAAAGATTAACTTGCTTTAGATTATGATGAGCATCATCCTCATCATCAGGGCCCAGTTGTTCAAAGCGTCGTTAGCTTAGCGAGCTTGTTAAGAATCATTTCATTAACTGTTTTAGCGAATTCAATACACAATATTCTGATATTTTTTGTTGAAAAAATGTGAGTAGCTTTTGCACTGCAAAAGCTACTCACATTTTTTCAGCAAAAAATTTCAGCATATTTGCGTATCACTCGATGTAAATTTTAACGAATCGTTAACTAACGATGTCGTTAGCTTTGAACAACTGGGCCTAGATGTTTTATTAACAAGCAGGTACAGGGGCAACATCCACATTAGTGGGTCCCCTTCAAGGTAGCTGACGCTGCAGGCATGGCAGATCTCACACCAGATCTCCAGGTATATCCATCATGAGGGTCGAGCTTCCACTCTCTGCAATCCCTCTCTGTCAGCTTCTTCCGTGTCACCTTGGGCTTCCTAGGCCCATGCTTTCCATCAACCTGTATGTCAATGGCTGCCTTGACTGCACTATTGAGCGTTACACATGTCCATACCAGCAGGGCCTTCTCTCCTTCAAAATGAGGTCCAGATTCTCAATGCCAAGCCGCGCAAGTAGCTCATTGAATCTGGTGGTGACAATGTCTTGCGGCTTAACATTGCAGATCTGTCTGATCATTGCCCTGTCATTTCCCTGCAGACAGAGGTTTGGCTTTGACAATGGCTCACTGGCATGGAGCATTGCAGGCTGCACACAAGCTGTACACGTGGCCACATCTTGAAAGAGAGGTGATGGGAAGAGAGAGCTGATAGCAGCTCCTGCTTCTAGGTGTTCACATGTTGTGGTTGAAAGTTCACTGCCACTGGCTGCTGAGAGCATGTCTCCTAGGCAGCAAATGGAAGATACCACCTCCAACTTGTCAGGTCCGACTTGGACTTCCCTCTGTGGTCTGCCGTCCAAGGGGCATGCAGTTCCCTGGCACTGTGTACATCTGTAATCAGGGTCCTTTGTCAAGTGCTTGAGCCCACTGCATTTCTTGTGCACCCAGTACTTGCAGCCATTGCATAAGATGCTGTTGCTGCCCACTCCAGTGCGACAGACGGCACATGGGAACTCGTCTGAACTCTGCAAGAGGTCCAGGCCCGTACCACAGATCATGATCTTCGTCTTTCCTGCATTTCCTCTCAGTCCTTTCTCCTCAATTGCTTCTTTCCCAAGTCAAGAGCCTTCTGACACATTTCTCGAGCGATTCAGTGATAATAACAAGGTCATCAGCATAGCAGTCCTCCCGGGGGACCCCAGAGCAAAACTTGCGTGACAAGGCTTCAAGCACAATGATGAAGAGCAGCGGGCTGAATACTGAGCCTTGGTGAACACCAACCATCACTTCAAACTCTTCACAGTACCCCTCACCAACATGGACACGGCTCCACGCATTGGCATATATCCCCTGCATCAGTCTCACAATCCACTCCTCAACACCAAGTTTTCCCAGCGCCTACCAGATAACCTTCCGAGGCACTCGATCAAACGCCTTCTCCAGGTCTATAAAAGCCATGCAGAGTCTCTTGTTGGCATCTAGATACTTCTCTTGCAGCTGCCTTACAACAAAGATTGCCTCTGTTGTGCCTCTGCCTGGGACGAAGCCAAACTGAGAATCATCGATTGACACCAACTGTCTGATGAGGCCATCCACAATCCTCTCCAGGACTTTCATGACCTGCTCTGTCAGTTTGAGACCGCGGTAGTTTCTCCTTACCCTTGTAGAGTACCGAGCCTTGGTGAACACCAATCTTCACTTCAAACTCTTCACTGTACCCCTCACCAATATGGACATAGCTCTGCGCATTGGCATACATCCCCTATATCAGTTGCATAATCCACTCCTCCACACCAAGTTTTCTTAGCGCCCACCAGATGACCTTCCGAGGCACTCAATCAAACGCCTTCTCCAGGTCTACAAAAGCCATGTAGTCTCTTGTTGGCAGCTAGATACTTCTCTTATAGGTGCCTGACAACAAAGATTGCATCTGTTGTGCCTCTGCTTGGAAGAAGCCAAACTGGAAGTCGTCAATTGACACAAACTATTTAATAAGGCCGTCCAGGACTTTCATGACCTGCTCTGTCAGCTTGAGACGGCAGTAGTTTCCCTTTCCTATGCACCACCCTTACCCTTGTAGAGGCAGACAATGATACTCTGCTCCCAGTCAGAGGATACCTTGCCATCACAAATGATTGCAGCTGCGAGGTCATGGATCATGGAGGCACCTGTGTCACCGGCTGCTCTTTTCATCTCCACCACTATGCCTGATGGGCCAGGTGCTTTGCCCGCCTTCATCTGAGAGAGACTTCTTAACCACAACAAACGTGATTGGGATGGGCATGCCTTCCACTGGTGGTTCGTCAGACAGGTGGTCTGGGTCCCAGTCAAACTCGTTGAGAAGCCTTTGGTAGCACCCTAACCAGGCCTTCTGCTTTGAGTCTTCGCTCATTGACATCTCCCCTGCATCATTCTTCACTGGTTTGTCACCAACAACATCAGCTTTCTCTCTTCTAAACTGGTTAACAAGGCAGTAGACTTATGAAGACTTGGGGTCAATATTCTCATAGACCTTATAGAGCATAAAACATATACAGGCCTCCTAGTGGCCCATTTTGAAAATACAGGTTTTCATATAGGTTCTTCTTACTCAAAATACAGGTTATTTACAGGTTTTTCAATAAAAAATATAGGTTAAAAAAAGGTTCCTCCAAACTCACATAAAGATTTAAAACTGAAGAAAAAACATTTGATGAATTTTTGCATCACAATTGCTACCATAAAATTGATCTGAATTTTACAAAGTCCAAGCGAGCGAAGCGAGCGAGGAAAAAATTTACAATTTCTTGACAGTTTTCATCACATTTTTGGGACTAAAAAATAAAAAATAGTAGGGCATTTTGAAGAAAAGTTAGGGTTGAGTCGTGAGAAGGCTCAAAAAGTGAAAAATATAGGTTTTTTCATGAAAATACAGGCTTTTTATAGGTTTTATGAACAAAATAAAGGTTTTATAGGTTTGACAGATAATTATAGGTTATTACAGGTTTTATAGGTTTTGCTAGGAGGCCTGCATATAGCTTGCTGCAGGGAAATATTAGCACACAATAAAATTAATATGTATGGTACAGACATGCCACTGGAATACCCCTTGTTTTTTTATCTTATTATATATCTGTGCATTCTATCCCATTATGTACCTACAAGATATGTGTTGCTGCAAAAAAATGAATAAGTAAAATTATCCTTTGTTTATCCACTATATCTAGACCAAGGGCTATGACCACACTAAGAGCTAACCCTTAAAGTGTCAATCAAAACTGCAACAGATGACATTTTAAAATATTTTGCTATTTTTCAAAGAAAATAAGTCTTGACACTTCATGTGGCAGATGATTCACATGAAATGTCAAGACTTATTTTCTGTGCAAAATAAAAAAAAACAAAGCAGAACAGCCTCTGCTACAAATTTTGCTTGACACTTTAAGGGTTAGCTAGCTGAACAAATTTTGAAATTTTTTATTTTTTAAAGAAAATAAGCTGACATTTTCATATGAATCATCTGCTTGGCAGCAATTCACATGAAATATCAAGACTTATTTCCTCTGAAAAAAAAATTAGAATGTCATCTTGAAATTTCGCTTGGCATGTTAAGGGTTATCTAGGCTGAGAGCAGGCCTTAATCCAATAGGAGGGCTAGATACTAGCTGAAAGCTGTCACATATGAAAATTACCTATATGAGTCATACAAGATCATTCAAGCCAACACAAAAAAGGGACCTTATGATTTTACGGTTTGTGGTTCTTCAAATGCACAAACACAGTCCCCTATTTGGGCTAAAGACATGCATTTTTTTGCCTGAAGATTCCTCAAGGTTTCTACTACATTGAGAAAGGCAAAGGCTCTAGTGTGACTTAGTGCTTATTTGCAGGTCGCCTATGTAATAAAAGTACCATTTTTCTCATGCACTTGCTCATTTGTCATGTAATCAATATAAAAACTACTCAAGACATAGTCAACAGATGGCCCTGTTTTCTTATTTACCGTAAATAACCCTACCCAGTAAAAACACGATGGAACAACATCGGTTGAACATCTCCACATCAGAACATCACAGTGACGTACAAACCACACTCTTAATTGTGTTTTGTGGTAAGTTCCTGAGCAAACAGCGTAGTCTGAGTCTTGAGTCTGAGTAGACCAAGATCAGATGGCCAGAATGATGCATCTCATCTGATTCTACACTGTTTACTGAATGCTCAGGTGTCTTCAGTTCCAATTTACTCACTAGGATTCTGAAAACAGGAATCCCGAAGCTTTAAAATCCTTCTCTAAAATGTAAGAGTCCCTAAATGTAATTTTGCCAAATTTTCAAGACAAGAGGGCCATGATGGCCCTATATCGCTCACCTGAGTATCATAGCACTGAAGGAGAATCAGAGGAACATTTCTGCGAAATTATTTTGAAATCAGGCTGTAGGCCTAGGAGGAGATGTTGTTTAAAGGTTTTTCTATTTTTAGCTCAGGTGGCCATTTTCTTCAGCAGAGCAGAACCATTTTAGCAATTTTGGTAAAGGGGTATTAGAGGATCATTTCTGTGAAATTATTTTGAAATCAGGCCCTTGGCCTAGGAGATGTTGTTTAAAGATTTTCTTTTTTTTGCTCTGGATGCCATTTTGTTTAGCAGAATGGCACCATTTTAGCAATTTTGGTAGAGGGTCACTCAAGAAACAGTCCTGTAAAGTTATTCAAAATCCATTAACCGGTTTAGGAGATGTCTTTTAAGTAAATTGTTGACAGACGCATGACAATCTATGCCCGTTTTCTATTTGTACCTCTGGTGGCCATTTGGTTTAGCCAAAGGGAACCATTTTAGCAATTTTGGTCAAGGGACATAAGAAGAACATTTCTGTGAAATTATTTTGAAATCGGGTAATAGGCCTAAGAGCAGATGTTGTTTACAGGTTTTTCTACCTATAGCTCTGGCGGCCATTTTATTCAGCAGAGCAGAACCAGTTTAGTAATTTTGGTAAAGGGGCATTAGAGGAACATTTCTGTGAAATTATTTTAAAATCGGGCCATTAGCTTGGGAGGAGATGTCCTTTAAAAGTTTTGTTTTTCTTGTTTTAGCTCTGGCGGCTATTTTGTTCAGCCAAGCGGAACCATTTTAGCAGTTCTGGTAGAGGGTCACTACAGGAACATTCCTGTAAAACTAGAAAAAGTGTCCATAGGACACGGATGCCCCCGCCAAAATGCCATTCAGAAAAAGGTTATATATGTAGTCAAGGGCAGATAATTCATAAACCAAATAAGCAAGAGTTGTCTTCCATGTTCAATACACATCGCCTCAATGTCATGCATGCATCTGTAAATTTTCATAAATATATTCCATATGGTTTAGGAATTATGGCCAACACATGGTTTTCTATATGGAACTAAGTCAAGGGCAGATAATTCAAAAACCAAACAAGCAAGAATTGTCTTCCTTTTTTCTTGACACATCGTCTCAATGTCATGCATGCACCTGTAAAGTTTCATAAATATATTCCATACGGTTTAGGAGTTATGGCTCGGACATGGTTTACTATATGGAACTAAGTCAAGGGCAGATAATTCAAAAACCAAACAAGCAAGAGTTGTCCTCCTTTTTCATGACACATTGTCTCAATGTCATGCATGCACCTGTAAAGTTTCATAAATATATTCCATACGGTTTAGGAGTTATGGCCCGGACACAAATTGGGACGGAGGGACATATGTACGGGACGGACAAGGGTAACACTTAATGCCCTTCCGCAAAGAAGCAAGAGTTGTCTTCCTTTTTCATGACACATCATCTCATTTTCATGCATGCACTTGTAAAGTTTCATAAATATATTCCATACGGTTTAGGAGTTATGGCCCGGACAAGAACTGGGATGGACGTACGTACGGGACGGACAGGGGTAACACTTAATGCCCGACCGCTATTCTTCCAATAGGCGGGGGCATAATTATTTCAAAATCCATTAACCAATTTAGGAGGAGATGTCTCTTAAGTAGATTGTTGATAGACGCATGACAGTCTACGCCCTTTAAATTTTTTTAGCCCTGGTGGCCATTTTGTTCACCAAACGGAACCATTTTAGCAATTTTGGTAAAGGGTCATAAGAGGAAGATTTCTGTGAAATTATTTTGAAATCCGGTCATAGGCCTAAGAGGAGATGTCGTTTAAAGGTTTTTCTATTTTTAGCTCTGATGGCCATTTTGTTTAGCAGAGTGGAACCATTTTAGCAATTTTGGTAAAGGGGCATTAGAGGAACATTTCTGTGAAATTATTTTGAAATCGGGCCACTGGCATGGGAGACATCGTCTAAAAGTTTTTCTATTTTTAGCTCTGGTGGCCATTTTGTTTAGCGGAGCGGAACCATTTTAGCAATTTTGGTAGAGGGTCACTCAATTATTTCAATTTCTTTAACCAGTTTAGGAGATGTCTCTTAAGTAAATTGTTGACAGACACATGACAATCTACGCCATTTTTCCATTTTTAGCTCTGGTGGCCACTTTGTTCGGTGGAGCCAAATCATTTTAGCAATTTTGGTAAAGGGGCATTAGAGGAACATTTCAGTAAAATTATTTTGAACTCGGGCCCTTGGCCTAGAAGAAGATGTTGTTTAAAAGTGTTTTTCTATTCTTAGCTCTGGTGGCCATTTTGTTTAGTGGAGCGGAACGATTTTAGCAATTTTTGGTAAAGAGACACGAGAGGAACATATCTGTGAAATTGTTTTGAAATTGGCCATTGGCTTGGGAGATGTCGTTTAAAGGTTTTATCTATTTTTAGCTCTGGTGGCCATTTTTATTAGCAGAGCAAAACCATTTTAGCAATTTGGGTAAAGGTTAAGAGGAGTATTTCTGTGCAATTATTTTGAAATCGGGCCACTGGCCTGGGAAGAGGTGTCGTTTAAATGTTTTTTCTATTTTTAGCTCTGGTGGCCATTTTGTTTAGCAGAGCGGAACCATTTAGGCAATTTTGGTAGCGGGTCATCTAAGGAACATTCCTGTGAAAATATTTCAAAATCAATTCAGTGGCCTAGGAGGAGATGTCGTTTTAAGGTTTTTCTATTTTTAGCTCTGGTTGCCATTTTGTTTAGCGGAGCAGAACCATTCAGGCAATTTCGATAGAGAGTCACCCAAGGAACATTTCTGTAAAATTATTTCAAAATCCATTCACCGGTTTAGGAGCAGATTTCTTTTAAGTAAGTTATTGACAGACGGACGATGGACGAAGACCGGTCACAAAAGCTCAACTTGAGCCTTTGGCTCAGGTGAGCTAAACAAGAGGGTCATGATGGCCATATATCACTCACCTGAGTATCATAGCACTGAAGGAGAATATGACTTAATCAGAAGAACATTTTGCAAAATTATTTTGAAAATCAGGCTGTAGGCCTAGAAGGAGATGTTGTTTAAAGGTTTTCCTATTTTTGGCTCTGGTGGCCATTTTGTTCAGCAGAGCAGAACCATTTTAGCAATTTTGGTAAAGTGGTATTAGAGGAACATTTCTGTGAAATTATTTTGAAATCGGGCCTTTGGCCTAGAAGAAAATGTTTAAAGATTTTTTTTTTCTTTGCTCTGGATGCCATTTTGTTCAGTGGAATGGCACCATTTTAGCAAGTTTGGTAGAGGGTCATACAAGAAACAGTCCTGTAAAATTATTTCAAAATCCATTAACCGGTTTAGGGGGAGACGTCTTTTAAGTAAATTGTTGACAGATGTATGACAGTCTATGCCCTGTTTCTACTTTTACCTCTGGTGGCCATTTTGTTCAGCAAAACGGTACCATTTTAGCAATTTTGGTCAAGGGAAATAAGAGGAACATTTCTGTGAAATTATTTTGAAATCCGGTAATAGGCCTATGAGGAGATGTTGTTTAAAGGTTTTTCTACTTTTAGCTCTGGTAGCCATTTTGTTCAGCAGAGCTGAACCATTTCATCAATTTAGGTAAAGGAGCATTAGAGGAACATTTCTGTGAAATTATTTTAAAATCGGGCCATTAACTTGAGAGGAGACGTCCTTTAAAAGTTTTTTTTTTCTAGTTTTAGCTCTGGCGGCCATTATGTTCAGCCAAGCGGAACCATTTGCGCAATTTTGGTAGAGGTCACTCAAGGAACATTCCTGTAAAATTATTTTAAAATCCATTAACCCGTTTAGGAGATGTCTTTTAAGTAGATTGTTGACAAGACGCATGAGTACGCAATTTTTCTTTTTTTAGCTCTGGTGGCCATTTTTTCAGCCAAACAGAAACATTTTAGCAATTTTGGTAAAGGGTCATAAGAGGAACATTTCTGTGAAACTATCTTGGAATCTGGTCATAGGCCTAAGAGGAGATGTCGTTTAAAGGTTTTTCTATTTTCAGCTCTGATGGCCATTTTGTTTAGCAGAGTGGAACCATTTTAGCAATTTTGGTAAAGGGCCATTAGAGGAACATTTCTGTGAAATTATTTTGAAATCGGGCCGCTGGCATGGGAGATGTCCTTTAAAGATTTTTCTATTTTTAGCTCTGGTGGCCAGTTTGTTTAGCGGAGTGGAACCATTTTAGCAATTTTGGTAGAGGGTCACTCAAGGAACATTCCTGTAAAATTATTTCAAAATCCATTGACCAGTTTAGGAGTGTCTTAAGTAAATTGTTGACAGACCCATGACAGTCTATGCCCTTTTCCTATTTTAGCTCTGGTGGCCATTTTGTTCAGCGGAGCCAAACCATTTTAGCAATTTGGTAAAGGAGCATTAGAGGAACATTTCAATAAAACTGTTTTGAAATTGGACCCTTGGCCTAGAAGAAGATGTCGTTTAAAAGGGTTTTACTATTTTTAGCTAAGGTGGCCATTTTCTTTAGTGGAGTTGAACCATTTTAAAAATTTCGGTAAAGGGGCTTGAGAGGAACATTTCTGTGAAATTATTTTGAAATCTGCCTTTGGCCTGGGAGATGTCATTTAAAGGTTTTTTCTATTTTTAGCTCTGGGGGCCATTTTGTTTAGCGGAGCAAAACCATTTTAGCAATTTGGGTAAAGGGGCATGAGAGGAACATTTCTATGAAATTATTTTGAAATCGGGCCATTGGCCTGGGAGATGTCGTTTACAGGTTTTTCTATTTTTAGCTCTGGTGGCCATTTTGTTTAGCGGAGCAGAACCATTTAGGCAATTTTGGTAGCGGGTCATCTAAGGAACATTCCTGTGAAAATATTTCAAAATCCATTCAGTGGCCTAGGAGGAGATGTTGTTTTAAGGTTTTTCTATTTTTAGCTCTGGCGGCCAGTTTGTTTAGCAGAGCGGAACCATTTAGGCAATTTGGGTAGAGGGTCACCCAAGGAAATTTCTGTAAAATTATTTCAAAATCCATTCACCAGTTTAGGAGATTTCTTTTAAGTAAATTGTTGACAGGCTGACGACAGACAAAGACCGTTCACAAAAGCTCACCTTGAGCCTTTGGCTCAGGTGAGCTAAACAAGAGGGCCATGATGGCCCTATATCGCTCACCTGAGTATCATAGTACTCAAGGAGAATAGGACTTAATCAGAGGAAGATTTCTGGAAATTATTTTGAAATCAGGTCGTAGTTTAGGAGAAAATGTCTCTTAAGTAAATTTTTGACAGACGCATGACAGTCTATGCCCTTTTTCCATTTTTAGCTCTGGCGGCCATTTTGTTCAGCGGAATCAAACCATTTTAGCAATTTTGGTAAAGGGGTATTAGAGAAACATTTAAGTAAAATTATTTTGAAATCGGGCCCTTGGCCTAGAAGATGTCATTTAAAAGGGTTTTTCTTTTTTTAGCTCTGGCGGCCATTTTGTTTAGCGGAGCGGCACCATTCTAGCAATTTTGGTAAATGGGCATGAGAGGAACATTTCTGTGAAATTATTTTGAAATCGGCCATTGATCTGGGAGAAGTCATTTAAAGGTTTTTCTATTTTTAGCTCTGGCGGCCATTTCCTTTAGCGGAGCTGAACCATTTAGGCAATTTTGGTAGAGGGTCATCTAAGGAACATTCCTGTGAAAATATTTCAAAATCCATTCAGTGACCTAGGAGTAGATGTTGTTTTAAGGTTTTTCCATTTTTAGTTCTGATGGCCATTTTGTTTAGCGGAGCAGAACCATTTAGGCAATTTTGGTAGAGGGTCACCCAAGGAACATTCCTGTAAAATTATTTCAAAATCCATTCACTGGTTTAGGAGATGTCTTTTAAGTAAAAAGTTGACAGACGGACAACGGACGACGCACTAAGAATGAAGACTGACCACATAAGATCACCTTGAGCCTTTGGCTCAGTTGAGCTAAAAACAGGAGTCCCAACCAACAAAATAGCAGTCCAGGACTTCATATTTGGAGTATTTGCGAACCCTGCCGTTCTAATTTTTTACAACACTGTAGTAATGTTTATACTGGTTTTTTGATGTGGAAGTTGTTTACAAGCAGACAAGCTAATTTATGTACAAAATTTGTCAGCCTATAACAATATGAAGAATTTGGGTCTGGTAGACAAGACAAAGTTTTTGGACCACATATTCTGTTTTGCTGGGATTTAAGAGATTTTTATGGAAAATGCCAATTAACTTGTATCTACTTGTTGAGAAATACTGTTTAAGAAATAACACAGCTGTTACAGGTTTTGTAGATCTGTATTTTGTTGGCTAATTTGCACAAAATCCATGACTGAATGCCATTTTATTTGGAAAATATTCAGTAGTTATCTACCTATCAATATGGATGCAATCAATATTTGATTATTATCCCCGCCGGTGCATGAGAGGCAAATTCCCAGGGGCTAACCATATCCCATTTGAATATTTCCCTTAGCCCAATTAGCCTTTAATTTAAGCAGAATTGTAGCTGACAACATTCTTTTATTTTTATTTATTTTTTAGGGAAAAAGACTTGGCATTTCCCAATTCACATGAAATGCCATCTTATTTTCTCTGAAAAATACAACAAAAAATCAAACTGTCATCTGCTGCTGTTGTGCTCCAAGACAGTCATATCCGGCTATGACATCAGAGGACAGTTTAATGGTGGAGGAAAGCCGAGTTCTCAGTTGTATAAACCACCCCAACCAAAGGGTACGTATGAACTGCCAACCATTCACACATAACCATGTCATGACCCCAGCATGACTCAAATCTACACGGCAGAGGTGTGTGGCTAATCATGACATGAAGCAAACATCCCTAATGATTGAACTATCCTGGCACCCTGGTACTGTATAATAAAAAAATACTACTCTATAGGGAATATGTTCTAAAGGCTACACAAACAGCTCTAGTGGATGAGCTGATTGAGATGCCAGTACCATCCGAGCTGAACAGATCCCCCTACAACTTCCGATAAGAGGAATATGTGAAGTCTCGGAAAAAATCGGGGGGACGTGTCTGAGTGGTAGCTTTATGGTCTAAATCTTAAAGTTAACTACGATACCCCAGAAAATTAAAATAATTCAGAAAACTTTCATGGAACTGAAATGTTTATAAAGACTATAAATATGTAAATAAATAATAGTGTCAATATAAGAAATAATTATATAGAAGACATTTTCACAATTGTTAAATTTTTTGCAAAGGGCTGAATGTTGTTTACGTTACATTTCAAAAAGCACCCCAAAAATGGTTAAACCTTTTGGAATTAATTAGCCTTGTAAATGCATAAAGGAACAAAATCAGTTTCTTTTATATTGGTCGGGTAGCAAATTTAACTTACTTTCCAATTTTGTCATGGGATTTACTTTATCTAATATACTTTTTGATTTATGGTCATTTGAAAAGCCCTACCCCTATACAAAAAGTCCTCGTAAACAAGGATGTTCATTAACTATAATCCACTCATCAATGCAGTAGTGATCAAATGAGGAAGCTTATATCACTTTATTTAATGGAACTAGGCTGCAAGACATATAATAATGTTAAATGTTAAAAATAAAAAACAAAAACAAAACAAAAACATACAACCATACCTAATGCTAATTGTAACGTACATAACAGATATGCAAATTATAGGTCTAGGCTTCAGTTTTTCCTTTACTACTGTCTTTTTATTGTCGATTGGCTTAAATAACTGCAAACTACATAGAACTGAAGGCCAAACTATTGAAAATATATCACAATAGCATAATTTGCGACCTTTTTAAAATCAAATGTAAGGCAGTAATTGAATATATGTGCCTGTTTATTTTTAACAAAGAAACTACTTTTAAAAGAATGTCAAATAGTTTGCATTCATAAAAAGAAGTTCCTTGTGATACAAAAGTAAATCAATAATTGCCTCTTGATTGAAGACCACTGTTCTTGTGAGCCAAAGGTAACGTATGTAACATAAAGTTAAACAATTATAAATACATGAAATTAAGACACTCTGAAAAAAAATGAAGTCATAATTCAGCTCATTCAGCTGGGTCTAAATCGAAAAATGAGGTACTGATGTGAAAAAGGCATTCTGATGCATCTAATTAGAGTTGCTTAAACAATCACTTACCACCGAATGGGTGATGTAAAGAATACTCATTTCTTTGCTTTCATGCATTATCGTAGCCGTCGTAATCACTTTCATCTTCATCCGCTGTATCGTCACCATTCTCTTCAAAGTTGTCGTCAATCACGTTGTCACAAAACTGATTCTTACATGCTGGCGAACATTTCAGTGTTTTTGCAACACAATGGCATTCAGGCGCTTTGCACATTCTACTGCATTTACATGCAATCAGCTCCATCATGACTTGCGGGGCAGGCAAACCCTGCATCCAGTCAATTACTAGCTGTCCATCTTCTATCATCCATCCATGTCCCTCTGAGCTTGGTGTGTCTATTTCTTGCTCCAAACACCTTTTCCATATACATGCTTAATAATTAGCCCGCATAGCATGAAGCATGAGGGTATCTTTACAAGGTGGAAGTTGACTAGAATCTACATCTCCTTTCTTGACCCTAAACAATTGGTATCTCGAGTCATTCACGTCGCAAAGAGAGGTCTGTGAAGCATACATTTTGCACACAAACTCTTAAAACAATGTAAACAGTTCCTCTGACAGAACCCAAGCCTTACCCAATCCTTCCATGGCTCCTTCATAAGAAGCTTCAGAGCACCGACTTTTCCGCGATCACTAAAGGTGCTGATTGAGTCGCATCCAGTGAAAGCAAATCTGACAGATTGTCAGGGATTAAAAACAACTTCCCATTTACATTGGTAATGATCTCTATACTGGTACCGAACTCAGTCATCATTTATGTGTTTTTTGGTACTGTCCTTGATACCTTGGACACCCATCATTTCCATAGCCTTAATAAGATGATCTGTTATAACTGACATGGGCACAGGACATGGGTTCGAAAAGAGATCAATGCGAAGAATCTCAAACAAAGCAGAGTATGCCTCTGATTCTATCTTTGCATATTCACAGCTGTCCGTGCTTTGGCAGCTTCTCTTTGTCCGAGGCGTATCTACAATTGTCTCCATGTATGAGTATTTTTTTTATAATACGATATGTGGTAGTGTGCCTCAGTGGCAACTAATTCCCTTGATGCAATAGCCATGATTTTTGTGTCCCCCTTCTTTGTGGCTGCTTCCCGTATAGTATTGTCTGCTCTTAAATCAATGGCCTGTGTTAATTTTTCTCTGTTTTTGGTTCCTTTCTGATATTTTGTTTTTCTGTCGCAAAATGTGCAAACTTCAGCATATATGCTGCCTGAAGATTTTGGCTTTTCTCTTCTTGGCCTTTGAGCAGTCTCAATACTTTTATCATCCAAACATGAAAAGCTATGTCCTTTCTTTATTTTTGTGAGCGCTTTCTTGTGACAAAATGTCTTTCTGCACTCTGGATGATAATAAATATCTGAAACACCAGGGTGTTCTTTATACTGAAGAAGCTTTTCAAAGTGGCGCCTCGAGGAGCTTTGTCCATGACTTGATCCTTCGGCTGGCAAAACTGTTCCTTTAAACCATGTTCACCACAAATGATACATTCATTTGTAAACATCTCCTTTCTTTGTCGTTTTCTGGGGATTTCTATGTCAGAATCAGAGTCCATTTCCAGAGTCCATTTCCATAATTCTACAATCAACAGGCCAGCTATTCTAGGAAATGCTATACAGACAAACAGAATGAAACAAAAAATAAATAAATAAATAAATAAACAAGAAATACAAAGTGAAGAATGGCTATGGAAATGTCTCGGGTAAGAAAGAAAGAAGAAAAGATATTAGGTCGTACTGGACAAACAGAATGAAACAAAAGAATAACCAAGAATTACAAAGTGAAAAATGATTAAAGAAATGTCTCGGGTAAGAAAGAAAGAAGAAAAGAATGATTACAGCATATGAAACGATAGTTTTCTTTATAAACACTTCTGAAAGTTTGACTGTTTTGCTGTATGGAAAACTTCCAAACAACAAGCAACGATGACGTTCGCAGTGACATAGTTATTGTATTTTTATCAATTTGTAGCGCTGTATTTTCAAGCAAACGTATGTATGACATTTTTCAAAAGACAATTATAAGACAGTGCTTTACATGGCTGGGCTCAATCGATTATAATATGAGCCGCATCATGAGAAAACATATCTTATGCAAAGCTTAAAAAAAGGCGCAGATCAGCCTGCTTTTTGTGCCGTCCACATACCATACCTTTGTCATTCGCTATCAAAATACATGTAGATTTTGCCATCATTTTCTATATCGGAATAGCCAGGACCCTGGCTATTCTCAGTAGCTGAATAGACCTGTTTATGTCTAACCTGTTCGGAAACCATGTCTGACACAGAGCCTCATTACAAGAATACCTGGTTCGGGATTTCTGATCAAGTACCACTTGAATTTTGATGATCAGCTACAGAAACTAGCCAGAGGCTCTTTATATTAGACTGAAACTTTTGGATAAGCAAACAGGTATTATACATTCCTATCATCGAACAAGTAAGACTATGATTAGACAGCGCGGAATGTTAGATTGCCTGGAATAGAGGGAGTGAGGAAAGCTCCTGTTCGATTGATTGTGTATGATTTACAAGCCATGTTTTTAATCTTGGGGAAAATATAATATTAGATATTTGAAGAAAATGCTATCGAAATAAATTCGTTTCTATTCATACTTTGAGTCAGACACAATTTACAAGTAACGTACGTTACATTATAAGTATGTTTTCAATTTGAATAGCAGAAAAAGCGTATTGTTAACATGAACAGTCCGTGTGCTGATTTTCCAGCTGAAATTCAGTTTTAATCCTGTTAAAAAGTCACCAAGACGACGTGTTTTGTCCACTTAACAAAAGAATTGAAAATTGTTACATTCGTTACCAAACCTGAACTTTTAGGAAGCAGTTCAGAAAAATCTTTGCTGAATATATTTGTGTGACAGTTAGAATGTCTGAAAACCTTAGCTATTGTTCGCATTTAAACGTTTGATGGATCTGTAGTTGAATTTGAAGTTTATGTGATTTTCTTAAAACAACGTAACAAAGGGGCAGTATGTAATTGGCCCTATAGCTCGCAACTGGTGTCGAATAATTTTGTTTTTCATATTGTAATGCATATTTTTCATCCCAATCGACAGTTAAAATGTGTTTTGAAGAGACAGAAAAAGTAGAGATACTTCAAGAAGAACAAACATAGACGCGTTATCACAAAGTCTCAAGATAGTCTAAAATTGTCACGTAGGTAACGAACTGGTGGTCTAAACGGTCACTAAATATATTGTAAAGTAAAGAAAGGAGACTAAGCAAGTAGAAAGTTCAAAGTTATTCGTATCAAATCAAGCTTTAATTATTTTTGTAGATTGTACGTATTTAATATGTTGTCTTCTAAATTTTGGGGGTAACGTAATAAACATGCAGTTTTCACCCATAAAGCTACCACCAGAACATGTCCCCCTAATTTTTTACAAATCTACACATGTAGTCCCACATGAAAATCATAGGGGGACTTGTTCAGGTCTGATGGTACCGACTTCCAAAATTTTGGGTATTGGCTCATCACCTACTCTGGTAATGTAATTTGTAACTTGTAACTTGGGTGTAGTAGAATCAGGTAAGTCCTATGACTTGTCATCTACAGCTCTTCTTAGCATAACTATTTAAAAACTAACTTCCGGTGCTATATTAAAGTTCATTTTAATGGTGTAATTTGGTCAGCAAAAATATCCATACTGATATAATGATCCCATGCTCCTGTGAACTCAAGTCATCGGACTAGAAAACTTTTTGCAGAACACTGAAACCGCACCACTGGCTACTGATCAACAATATTTAAGGTATAGTATCAGAATCTTCAAAAGAAGATTCTGATACTATACCTTCAATATTGTTGATCAGTAGCCAGTGAACCGCACCATTATCAGAATATGATGGACAGATGAAGGACAGAAGCCTGTTCCGGACAGGGCTTCAAGCGTTTTTTCCAGGAAAATAGGTTTTGACATTTTCATGCAAATTGCTCTCCTTAGACAATTTGCATAAAATGCCAAAACCTATATCCCGGGAAAATAAGAATAATTATTAAATTTTTGGACGGGAACTGACACCTTTGAATCTGCATCATGTCCACGGTGCACCAAGAACCCGCCAAAATGTCAAAACCCAGAGAGAGGAATCGAAGGGAAGTAATGCAATTAAGTTCCTGCTCTTTTCAGCCTTCATAGGCCTTCACAGGCCCACTGCATTTTAATAGCTGCAGTATTTAAAAAATACTAAACTCACTGAATTAATTGCCTAACCATATTTAATAAAATCAAATGTTTTACTTTATTTCGGGACTTTTCGAGATATATATTGTCGATTGCTACCCTGAATAATCACAATTACTGGAGTAATGGAGAGCCTTTAATATGCATCTCAGGTTCAGATTTATGCCGAGTGGACTGCTACCTTAACTCTTTGGACAGGCCATCATCCAATAGAAGGGGTGTCTGGTTTATTATTATTATTATTATTATTATTATTATTATAGAAATTCCGGTATTGAATGCAAATAGTGTAGACCCTGATCAGACGCCGCCTTCTGCACTGTTTGCCAGTGTCCCGGTAATGGGATAAATATTAGGCATAAATGGGTTAATGGATTGTGCTTATAAAATATTCAGTGCGGCGTCGAAAAGATATAGTTTGCTGTTTCTAGGTTTTCACTTTTCCTGACTTTAAAAAAAAAAAAAAAAAAAAAAAAAAAAAAAGAAGTACGGTTCTCTAAATGTTAATATCTTTCTTCGAAACAGCAGCAAGTGGTATGCTATGTCATATATACCCTATAGGTATCATCACTATTAGACAGGTACCATATGCACTGTAAGTTACTGGCTGCCCTCGCTTGTTTCAAGCCAGGGAATGAGGTCAAATATTTAGATTTATAAATGAAAAACGCACCAAAAAATATAACGTTAATAACGTCGTGTCGATTACGTTGGCAAAAAGTGACCGTCAATCAAAACGAATGACGTCGCGTACCCACAGCAACAGCGTTGGTGTCTGCCAAAGAATTACGTTCAAGGATATTGACATGATGTGAGGGTCAAACGTTGTGTTTTCCATACATAGGTTGTACGTTGTATAGCTATCGTAATGACGAACGTATTTACTAGAAAGCATCATTACCCGAGATCGCTGACTCTGCTTGACTATCCGGTCATTGACCTTGGTGAGACCAACACCTTTCGACCAACCTCGCCTACAAGAAATGGAAATCCACACCCTCTTGGACTGAAAAGTCAAGATATTCCAAAACAGAAAGTAAGTTTTTTGGGTTTTTTTTTTTGTTTTTTTTTTTTCTATGAAGTTCTGATCCAACATACATATAAAATAAACCCATGTAGCTTTATAAATCTATAGCGGGTCGTTTATCGGCCCGTCAGTAGCTGACGGGCCGATAAACGGTCCGCTATGGATTTATGTAGAATGCTAACTGGGAAATCAGCATCAAGTGGAAAAGGGCCGAAAATAAAATTGCTATTGTCAGTTGACATACAGTAAAACCTCTACGACTCGAACACCGACGGCTAATTTACTGTGGCAGATTCGGTTTTTACTCCTTAGGAAATTCTCCCGATTGCTCAAGAAAACAAATATTTAGAGATATTTAAGTGAAATTGTTTTATTTATCACGAAAATATATATTGTCTTTAAAGTAAACTAAGGAGGAAATTGTGTGCCCGATGCAGGACTCGAACCCGCAACCTGCTTGCAAGTCAGGTGTTCTACCAACTGAATTTACCGGGCCGACAGTCCTGCTAATCACCACAGTCCTCCCCCTTTTCAACTTGTGCATCAACTGAATATACTATTTTTAGCATCTGTCTACGCTTACCAACACCAACCTGTGGGTTATTCACGCTGGGCTTCGTTAAAGTAAATTGTGTAAAAAGTGTGCCCGATGCAGAACAACCCGCGACCCTCTACTTGCAAGTTAGTAGCTCTACCAAATGAGCTAACTGGGCCGACAGTCCAGCCAATCACCAAATATGTATCATTAGAATCGCCTCATCGAGACAACTCAAAAGACCATTATTTGAAAGGATCGAAACATCCCTAACATCACGAAAACACGCCTATATTATATTGACCCCCTTAAACCCCACTTTTATATTGTGAAATGGGGGTTTATAGGGGTATACACCATTTGTCTTATTTTGCTAAGAAAACATAGATTGAGGGTACTTGTCTAACGAGTACCCACAATCTACGTTTTTAGCAGAAATATGAAATATGTCAGATTTTTTTCGGAAAATTTTCCTTTTTTGGTTGTAAAATTTTCAGTATATTTGAATAGGCGTGTTTTCGTAATGAACTATGCCCATTGGTCTGCTGACCTGGTGCTATGATTAACCCTCAGTGGCTCGAATTATCCAGGTATAGTGCGCATTTTTATGGTCCCAAAGCTGTTTGACCCATTGAAGTTCGACTGTATGTTGTTACTACTGTATGTTGTTACTGGTCGTAATCCGGGCGAAGCAGATATCAATTGCAAGTATGCGAAAATATCAATTGTATGTACGTGCATGCATGCGCGTGCTTGCATGAGTGTAAATGTGAAACGGGAATAAATATATTCTAAAGGGAATTACTCTTGAGAGCAATATTAACAAACATTCGGAATTAAACACAGCCGAAGGGTCGAATGTTCTGGGACAGACTAGCTAGTTCGACCAATCTGACCTAATCAGTGGCCTTATTTGAGTATTCAAACATGCGCAAAATGCGCATTCAGTTCATCTTGTGCATGTAATAAAGTATCATTCGGGCCATTGCTCTCCATTCATACATTCTGTAGTATCCAATCCAAGTAAGCATTCTACATAAATCTAAAGCGGACCGTTATCGGCCCGTCAGCTATCCTGACGGGCCGATAACGACCCGCTATAGATTTATGTAGAATGCTTGTTACTGTGATGATTTTATTAGCGGGAAATGAAGGCCCTGATCAGACTGCGCCAATGTGCAGGCTGATCTAAGCACCCGCTGTCCACATAGGCCCGAAGACAAGTCTTCCATCACGAAAATATACCTATATAATTTTGACCCCCTTAAATCCCACCTCGTATACAGTAAAACGGGGGTTTATTTGTTTGTGTTGAGGTTTTACGGCCCAGTCAACCCAATTGGGTCATGTCGAGCGCTAAAAAAAAAACAAAAAAAAAACGGGGGTTTACAGGGGTATACATTATTTTTCTTATTTTTGCTGAGAACATAGATTGTGGTGCTCGTTAGAACCGCCTCGGCGAGGCGGTTCTAACGAGTACCCACAATCTATGTTTTGGGCAGAATATTGAAAAATATCATAATTTTTATCTGAAAACTTTCAGTTTTTGGTGGTGAAATTTTCAGTATATTTGAATAGGCATGTTTTCGTAATGGCATGGCGCGGCCCATATTATTTTCTAAATCTCGGAATGAAAAAATGATCACAAAGCACATGAAAAATATAACTGCACTAAAGTCTACTAGTGCAGTATCCAACCATCACAGAAACATACCAATATAATTTCGACCCCTTAAACCCCACTTTTATACAGTAAAACTGGGGTTGACAGGGGTAAACATTATTTTTCTTACTTCTGCTCAAAAACATAGATTGTGGGTACTCGTTAGAACCGCCTCGACGAGGCGGTTCTAACGAACACCCACAATCTATGTTTTTGAGCAGAAATATAAAAAAAAATATCAGAATTTTTTATCAATAAATTTTCATTTTTTGGTGGTAAAATTTTCAGTATATTTGAATAGGCATGTTTTCGTAATGGATTATGTATGAGGACATCGAAGGCCCGATTAGATTGTACGGATGTGCCGTCCGGCCTGTTGATCGGAATGTCAATTATTACAGTAATATAACAAGTGAAATTCTTTCACCAAATTTGTGCAATAAGAGATTTATATCTAGATCTAATACTGGACAAAACGCCTGAGACTTATTTCAGCTGATGATATAAAAGAAACTGGGTATACACTTAATGTGACAATTAGTGTCACCCATTAACAGTAATCGTCGTATCGGCAAACACTACTCTCACCCAAATCCAAAGAATTCTTTAGGTCATAACCAAAGACGAATTTTCACTTACTGTAACAATTTTGGTTCTCATCGAGAACCATCATTAAACTGTGGCCTTGACGTCACGGGATTTAGACTGCCTATCGGATTTCGCCCGAGGCTTTACTGGAAAAAAAAAAAAAAAATAAATTTGCTGACTTTTTTTTTGTGGATATACGCAACCAATTCATCGTTTATGATAAGAAAGAAAAAAAACTACTGTTATATTTTAGTTTTGACACTGTGATTAGGGACAGGGGATTGCAAATTCAATCTTAAAGGGAAACGGATAATTTCTGATGTCGCACATTGAAAAGATATTTGGACACAATGTTTACAGTACATTACGAAAACATGCCTATTCAAATATATTGAAAATTTACCACCAAAAAATGAAAATTTCAGATAAAATTTTTGATATTTTTTTTCATATTTCTGCTCAAAACATAGATTGTGTGTACTCGTTAGAACCGCCTCGGCGAGGCGGTTCTAACGAGTACCGACAATCTATGTTTTCGAGCAGAAATAAGAAAAATAATGTATACCCCTGTAACCCCCAGGTTTACTATATAAAAGTGGGGTTTAAGTGGGTCAAAATAATATAGGCATTTTTTCGTGATGGAACACAATGTTTACAGTATGTTCATATATCCGTTCAAGAAGTGGCACCAATTAGCTGACTAGCAAGCGTCGGTATCACATCTCAGAAATTAGAGAATCCTGTAGTATTGAGACAACTTAAAATCTTATACCATACATTACGAAAACACGCCTAATCAAATATATTGAAAATTTCACCACCAAAAACTGAAACTTTACAGATAAAATTTATAATATTTCTTTCATATTTCTGCTCAAAACATAGATTGTGGGTACTCGTTAGAACCGCCTCGCCGAGGCGGTTCTAACGAGTACCCACAATCTATGTTTTTGAGCAGAAATAAGAAAAATAATGTATACCCCTGTAAACCCCAGTTTTACTATATAAAAGTGGGGTTTAAGGGGGTCAAAATTATATAGGCATGTTTTCGTGATGCTTCTAAAATTTGAAAGAAAAGAAATGTACTACCTTTTGCGTGTCCAAAATATTGCGGGATGAGTGACAAACAGTGTATACACTGACCAGACTCGGTGTATGATCTGGTCTACACTGTTTTCTTTAAGAGGGCTGTCTGTCCAAATACTTAAAGAGTTATTTCGGTAGATATCAGTATTTTCATTTTGATGCAAACGTATATTGCGTTTTAATTTTCAATATCCACGTCATCTATTTTATTTATTGCAGCGCTATTTAATATGGAATCCAATATTTGCAAACAGGAAGAAAAACTACCCGGCAATGGTTGCTCATATGCGTAAGTATGGTTTAATTTTAAAGCTCCGATCACAGCTGCAGCAAACGGCATTTTGAAATATTTTTTAGTGCTTTTCAGAGAAAATAAGGCTTGGTAATTAACGTGAATCATTTGCCTAGCAGATGAACCATATGAACAGTCGAGTCTTATTTTCTCTGAATGATAATGATAATAAAAAAGAAAATAGACTGCCATCTGCTACAATATTTCTTGGCACTTCATTACGAAATACGCCTATTCAAATATATTGAAAATTTTACAACCAAAAAAAGGAAAATTTTCAGATAAAAAATTCTGATATTTTTCATATTTTGTCTCAAAACTTAGATTGTGGGTACTCGTTAGATCCGCCTCGGCGAGGCGGTTCTAACGAGCACTCACAATCTATGTTTTTAGCAAAATAATAAAAATAATGTATACCCCTGTAAACCCCAGTTTTACTATATAAAAGTGGGGTTTAAGGGGGTCAAAATTATATAGGCGTGTTTTCATGATGTTAAGGAGCTAAGTGGAAAGGCAAAGCTAGCAACGTTTGTATCTGGGATACAAGACCTTGACAAACCACACATTATACTGCATATTTAATCAAAATCGGATAAAAAGAAAGTTAATGTCGTTCAAAGGTTTTTAAACCGTTGGCAAAGGCGCCGCCCGATATTCAGTTCATATTTAATGCGGTTCTAAACATTTTAAAATGTCAATAAAATCTCTTTTTTGACAGAAGACTGCGGTTATCAAGAAAAATGATAAATCTCAAGAGAAGAAGATCTATTCAGAGCAAATGTCATTGATTTAAATTAAAGTTTTTTTTTAACTCATAAGTTATCATTGATAGTCAAAATGACGACTACATAACTGCCTCGGTTATTTATGTTTCGTCCATTTTTTATTAAATTTGCATCACACTGCATGGTTTGGTAAGCTGTTTTATTTCAGATACAGTTTTACATATTCTATAAAACAGCTTTCTTAAACTGCGCCATGCGAAAATGTGCTGTCGGGGCATGCGCACAGTCTGATAAGTGCCTTCATGGTCTGCGTACAGAATCATTAGTTACTGTAGAACATATCGATATATAGCAAATACATTCGACTCGTTATCTCGAAGTCCAAGGGACTCTCTGAAATACTTCGAGATATCCGTACCCCGACATATCATTTGCAGAACTAAGGAAAAAAATAAATCGAACGGCCACGTTTAACAAATAAATATTAATTTGACTCCTGAAGGTAGAGATTAATCGAACATATTATGGAAAAGAGCAATTTCTTCTCTTTTCCACAACATGGTGTTATCTGTTGTTAGATTTCCATGTTAAAACAGGGACCAGATTTTTCGCTTCGAGATAAATGGTTATCGAGATAAGCAGAGGCGTGATAATGAGAGTCGACTGTACCCTTTACAGATTGTGCGTCTACATTTTCAAACCAATTCTCTCTATACTGAAGCCAGTGGACTAATTATTTTTATAGCAGTTTGTTCAAATGATCACGCTCCTTTGACTAACAAATCGTAAATCGTGGTCAGGATAAAACGTGTAACTTTTGGCCTAAATGTCCATATTACTGTTCTAGTTCTTTCATAAACAGTTCTCAATACGTCCATCTCGTCTGCATCCCGTCCATAGTCCGTTCGTATCAAGTTCAGATCGGGTCAGATTGTCCGTTCATCTCCTGTAGAAACCTTTTCCAAACAGTCCAAGCCCGTCCGAGGTCAATTTTACCCTGTTCCTAGCTAGTTCTACTTTGTTCCAATTCATCCAAACCAGTTCTAACAAGTTTGTTGCTCGACCACCTCGTTCACAGTTCATCTCGTTCTGACAACGTCCTCATCTCGTCCATAATGCGTGCAGTCACGTCCTGGCCCAACCGCTATAAAAAAACCAATGCCTTCAAAGAAGGGGTCTCACTAATAAGATTGTCAGTTCACATCGTGCAGAGACCTTTTCCAAACAGTCCAAGCCCGTCCGTGGTAAATTTTCTCCCGTTCCTAACTAGTTCTACTTTGTTCTCAATTCATCCAAACCAGTTCTAACAAGTTTAGTTTAATCATATTTTATCGCCAAATAATCATAAAGCAAGTGGGTTGGACCACAAGTTCTCACAACATTAGATAAGGTCCTCCCCAAAACAAAGTATAACATACAACGTTTATGGCAATGAGTAAATCTTATTATGTACTCACTAGAATTCCGACTGTCCAGATCCTAGTACAAAAAGAGAGGAAAGGAGATAAAATTATATAGGATCCATCACGAAAACACGCCTATATAATTTTGACCTCCTTAAACCCCACTTTTATATAGTAAAACTGGGGTTTACAGGGGTATACATTATTTTTCTTATTTCTGCTCAAAAACATAGATTGTGGGTACTCGTTAGAACCGCCTCGTCGAGGCGGTTCTAACGAGTACCCACAATCTATGTAGAGGCGATTCTAACGAGTACCCACAATCTATGTTTTGAGCAGAAATATGAAAAATATCAGAGTTTTTCATCTGAAAATTTTTAGTTTTTGGAGGTGAAATTTTCTATATGTTTGAATAGGCGAGTTTTCGTAATGATCAAACAATATACAGTATCTGGAGAGTCCGAGTTCGCGTGTTTACATACAAACAAAATTAAGTTATAATCAACAAAACATTGAGCGATCGCAAGTAAAGCTAAAAAAAAAAAAAAAAAATAGATAGAAAAACAAACAGAAAGGAAAAGCACTTTGATAAGAAAATTAGTTCTATAGGAATCTAGTATCCAGAACGGAAATGAAACAAAGGAGGATGAGTAGTAAGTGGGGGTCACCAAATCAAGCTTCAATAACAGATTTTTTAAATAGGTGTAACAGGCTACATACATGTTTATAATATGTAAACCAGGTTTACGTTTATCAAAAAACGATTTGTTTCTTTTATAAAATGTTGGACGTGTGAAAAAAGTTTAACATTGTCGTCATATTAGAGATCAGGAGAACCGTGTAGAAGAAGGCGTATATCGACAGGCTGAAATTTACGGATGGCCTGGAACAGACTAGTCCGTTGCTGTGTGAATCTATTACAGAAGAAAAAGTAATGTTCAGCATCCTCTCTCTCAAAGCCACATTCACATGCAGCCGTTGGTTTAAGATGATTATTGAATAAGTCTTTATTTAGATTGCTACAATTATTTCTTATTCTACAATGGTAGACAGAACTTGTGCGTTGGCCTGAAACAAAATAGTTTCAGGACTCCTAAACACAGATCTCGTAAGTAATTGTTTAAAAGCACCGAGAGAATCAGCGCTTCTTACTGACAAAGTTAACTTATTCCAGTAGTCAACGGAAGAGGGAAAATGATATAGAATAAATTTCAGTTCTTCTACTTAAGACAGAAGTGTCAGCTGCATTTCTCAGACTGTATTCTGTTCTCTCCGACACAAAGGGCGGCATGATATTAGAAATGTATTCTGGCGCCAAGCCATTTATGATTTTATACATAAGCACAGCCTTTTGAAACAAACGCCTATCTGATAATGACAACCATCCAATTTCTTTTAAGTTTATCGATAAACAGATCTCGTTAGTCCGGTAACAATTCTGGCTGTTTCATATTGTATTCGCTCAAGTCGTTTTGTCATATGCTGTACAGCCGTCCCATACCACAGCCGCATACTCCAGGATGGGTCGAATGTAAGAAATATAGATATTTAAAGCTTTCCAACTCAATTTGTATTAAATGGCTCTCATAATTCCTAATAATTTGGATACAGATGTGATAATGTTTTCTATGTGCGCATGCCACTTGACATTACTACAAGGAGTAAGCCCTAGATGCTTATGACTTTCAACAAAATTAATCGAAACATCTTCGAACATAAGATTCGGAAAGTGATATGCGTCATTACAAGAAAATACAATCGCTTCTGTTTTATTGAGATTGAAATCGACCAGCCATTGCTTCCTCCGAGTGGGTAATACAAACAAATCATGATTTAAAATGCCCTCTATGTCACGCATGCTTGCTGAGGAACAGGCTAACGACGTATTGTCAGCAAACAATCGTACAATACTCAGTAAATTTTCAACTATATCATTAATATAAACTAAGAAAAATAGGGGGCCAAGAACGGTTCCCTGGGGTACTCCGGCTTTTATAACACTCGGGGAAGACATTGATGAGCCAACAAAAACCTTTTGCTTTCTTTCTGATAAATAGCTCGATATCCTATTCAATAATTTTCCAGTTATTCCATTCTGCTGTAATTTAAATAATAGACCCTTATGCCAGACACGATCAAGTGCTTTTGAAACGTCAAAAAAGACCATACATGTATACTGTTTCACATCAATACTCTGGACAATTTGATTACACAGACCGATAAGTTGATAAACTGTAGAATGACCAGTTCCTAACTAGTTCTATTTTGTTCCCAATTTATCCAAACCAGTTCTAACAAGTTTGTAACTCGACCACTTCGTTCACAGTTCATCTCCTTCTGACTACGTCATGAAAATACTAGAAGGTCATAAATTATCCCATAGTTTGAAAAAGTTACATGAAAATGCTGTAAATCCGAGAAAGTATTTCATTGCTTGAAAAAGGTGACAAGAAAATGTCGCAACGTTATGAAATTATCTCACTTCTTAATAACCAGATACTGGAAGGTCGTGAACTATTTCATTGCTTGAAAAAAGCGACATTAAAATGCTGTAAAGCCGAGAAAGTATTTCACTGCTCAGAAAAAAAAGCGACAAGAAAATATCGTAACGTCATGAAACTATTTCATTGCTTAAAAAAAAAAAAAAAAAAAAGCGACAAGAGACTATTGTAACATCACGAAACAATTTCATTGCTCGAAAACCCGATATGAAAATATTGGAAGGTCATGAATTCATTGCTTGAAAAAGCGACATGAAGATGTTGTAAAGCCGAGAAAGTATTTCATTGTTTGAAAAAGAAAGCGACAAGAAATATCGTAACGCCATGCTTTGAAACCATTTTATTTGCTTGAAAAAAGCGACACGAACATACTTAAAGGTCATGAATTATTTCATTGCTTGAAAGAGCGACATGAAACTATTGTAAAGCCGATGAAGTATTTCATTGTTTGAAAAAAAAAGTGTCAAGAAAATATCGTAACGTCATGAAACCATTTCATTTGCTTGAAAAAGCGACATGTAAATACTTGAAGGTCATGAATTATTACGTTGCTTGAAATAACGACATGAATATGTTGTAAAGCCGAGAAAGTATTCCATTGCTTGAAACGACAAGAAAATATCGTAACGTCATGAAGCTATTTCATTGCTGAAAAAGCGACATGAGAATACTGGAAGGTTATGAATTGTTTCATTGCTTGAAAAAGCGATATGAAACTGCTATAAAGCCGATAATAAAGGCAAAACTACTTGAATGTCAAGAAGCTTGGAAAGCTGGAACGTCAAGAAATTATTTCAACGCTTCTTGTTTAAAAAAAAAACAAACCTATTTCGACCCCTCCATGAGCCTCATTAGCTGAGCTCATTAGGTGGTGGCCCTTGCAATTACTTAACATATTGCAAAGGCAGATATCCCCACTATAGGTTTTTATTATTATTATTATTATTATTACTTTACTTCCTCTAGTTTAAAACAGTACTTTTGGTGGAAGTAAAGTTGATGGTTATTTGAAGGCTTTTGGGGCACGCCAGCGGTCTTCTATCAATCTTAAAAGTCTCACATGGAATTAACTTACGAACCTTTTAGGGCCGCGCCAGAGGTGTCCCATAAGAGATATAATATAACCATTAGAGTAATTTACACCAGCATTTGGTTACTTCCCAGCAAGCACACAACGTTGAAACAACGTTGATCCAACGTTGTGTGTTTGCTGGGCAGCAAACACAAAGTTGAAACAACGTTGATTCAATGTCAACGTTGAATCGACGTTGTTTCAGCGTATAAGCTGTAGCGATTGTTTTGAAATAAAATAAGTTTATTATTCAAATGTTTCCTTCACAGTGCATTCTTCATTACGTTATTGTTATCTCTGTCTAGAAAATATGCTGAACATTTTTTAATGAAAAAGTATTTTTCCAAACTTAAATTCATTATGTTTTCTGTTAGTCCTTCGTTTCTGTCCTGGTTTTCTTGCCACGGTGGCTTTTTTTTTTTTTTTTTTTTTTTTTTTTTTTTTTTGGCAGAAGTTTGCCATCTGAAGAGGGAACAGACGGGGCCTGTTTTTGGCCGAAAGATAGATTTTTTTAAATAGCTTTTCTTTATCGTTTTCTCTTTTTGAATCCCACTGCATTGCCGTACACCGAAGTTTCTCAAAGCCCTTCTCTAACTCGAAAGTGTCTTCACCGTGAAGACTCATTAAACAAAGCTTCTTGAAACAGAATTTCGTTGTGCAGTTTTCGAAAGCTGTCAGGAGTCCAATTCTGATTCATTTTCAAACTGTGATTCAGTGATTCGCAATTGTTGTTTTTCCTATGAAGTGGAACTTTCTGATCGTGTTTCCTGACGTTGTAGACGCATTCCTTAATGGTTGGGATGACCTTGTCCGAAAGATAAGAACCCACGGAATTTTGATATTTTGTCTCAAGTTCTGAAAATTAGGTCCACAGATCGCCAAAATTAATCCATCATCTCCAAAAATGTCATCCACATTTTTTTAAGATTCTTTTTCATTCATTACAATTTTATTTTTCAGATGACGTTTGAAATTTTCGCCCAAATGTCGGGTACAGAGCGACAGTTTAGAGTCCGGAAAACTAGATTTCAGAGCTTTTACTAATGCTTTTGCTTCGTCTGTAGCGATAACCATATCTATTTGCATTCTCAAAACTGAAGATAAATGCGTAAAAAATCTTTGGTATAAATGGAATGCCATCCCACTGAAGATATAAAGGTCCTAGGATTTGTGCGTGTGTGTGTGTGTGTGTGTGTGTGTGTGTGTGTGTGTGTGTGTGTGTTTTCTCTCTTTCGTTTCAACTTCTTTTCTTGAAAAGATGTGGCACTACAAAGCATGGTCCAAAATTATAAGTTCTGTGCACGCCAATGACAGATGTTTTCACTACAGAAGCAAAATGTTTTAAATGAGTTTCTGTGTAGCAAATAAAACTTTTCCAGTCGTTTGAGCTATTTCTTTCAACAATTGATATGAAGTGCTAATCATGTTGATGACACTCTTGGTGTCATCTCGCGGCAATGTTTGTTTTGGTCCAGGATTTTCAAGTGTGAATTTCATATTCTCTTCCAATTTAGACTCACGCGGTGGGTGTTCCAAAGTTTGAAAATTGTCCGAAATTATTGCCTGACAGTTTTGCCTGATTCTAAATCTGACTAATATTCTTTTTCGTCGTAGGACATATTCTTGGTTTGTTTCTTCGAATTTTTGTGTCTACATTGTTGATCAATTGGGAGTTTGCCGAAATATTCCGCAACTGCGCGTGAAAGAATTTCAGAAGAATAGCCTGGTATTTTTTTTTTTCGAATCAGCTTATGCGTTTTTTCGTAGTTTGGCTCTCTTTCCAATTTTTCATACTAGCGTTTTAGAACAGCCAAATTTGAGTCATTAGGCTGCGGGTCCAACAGAACGGACTTTTTCTTAAACTCTCTGTAGTAGCTTAATACAGTATTTCAAATCCGAACTTAATATGTATAAGGGAAGTAACTACATTGCTGTGTAACTCTTACTTAGCAGATGAGTTACTTCCCAACCTGACGCAAACAGAACAGAACAGAATATTTTCCAAATGTAGCCGAGCGCACCTGGATGTCGTCTTTGGCAATATGACCTGGGATTATGGAAATAATGTGTTTTTTTCATGTTTGATCAGGCTGGTAAAACTTCTTGTCGCTCCAGACGTTTTCTTGACGTTTTAATGTATGTATGTATGTATGTATGTATGTATGTATGTATGTATGTATGTATGTATGTATGTACGAACGAACGAATGAATGGATGAATGAATGTGCAATGACAAAAGATTCACATTCTTTCAAATAGAAGCTGTTTGTAAATTATAGAGACAAGCCGACAACACAAGCCGGTAAAATCAACTCTCAGCTTGACTGATATGACTCTACACTGAGTGACAATAATTAGCTTGCGTTTCTTTTGATACCACACGCCAATCATCAAAATACTTCTTGACGCTGCTCGTCGCTTCATGACGCTTCATGATATTAGTGAGACCGCAAAGAAGAGCAGAGCTAGAAAGACGAGCTGTACTAAAGCAGCTACTGTTAGATCCCAAAGCTGCATCTTTTCTAAAGAAAGCCGGAAAGAAAGAGAGTGGTGTATCCCCTGGACCCTCCAGTCAGATGCCCAAGAAGAAAAAGAAGGCCAAGACCTACGTCCATCTCACCGTGAACCAACAAGAAGCCGACCGCATCGCGTTTGTTTGCAGAAGGGAATGGACGCCAGAAAAATTTTAACAGGCTGTACGTTCTAGAGCACCATTTCCGTCCGAGCTCGCTCGTCCATTAAGTTCGTAAACAGACCGTAAAACGTTGCTGAAGTTTGAGCCCGTTTTTCCAGAACGTAGTAAGAACGAGTTCGGTGTGACGGGGGTAGTAGCACGGGGTAGGAAATGTAAAGTTTGTTATCTATCTATCTATCTATCTATCGATCGATCGATCTTACGCCCCCGGGGACATTCTAGAAAGGCTGCGCTCGTCTGGGTTACAAACAGAAGCAAAATATGAAAGTGAGAATGACAGATGACAGTGAATGAGATGAAATAATGGGATTAAAATAGTTCAGGTGAATTAAAATCAGATAAAAACAACGACACAGGATCTAAGGTCTTGCGTGTTGTAGCCTGTTAATGGCGGTCTTGAAAATACCAAGACTCTAAAAGCAGATTCAGACAGGGCATTCCATTGGACTTCTGCCAATGGAAAAATGAATCAACCCCAAGATATTTGGCACTGGTAACGACGCTCAAGACTTGGTCATTAACCTTGAAAATGACATTGAAGGGTCTGCTGGAACCCGTCTGCTGATCACCTGTCACTTCGTAGCGTTGAACGCCATCCCAATCAAGCTCCCACCCAAGTCTGTGAAGTGCTTATTGTAAGGTTAAACCGTCTTCCTCATCTTCAATGGTCAGATGTCAACTGCAAACATGTGTATTTTAATGGTAATAAGTAGATCGATTTTACAGACCTATTACCAACAGGATTGGGCCCAGTACAGAACCCCGCAGCACACCAGATGTCATTGGGACCGACCTACACTCCTTGCCACCACCAACAACCTTCTGCGATCTATTGTCAACGAAGACTCGGATCTGATGGTCCCATGTTAAAATCTTCTCCAGAACTAAGAAAGCTTTGAGGTACAATATTGGTATATAACACCGTGGACGTGAATTCTATCACGTTTGTTCAAATGACGATCCTAGATTGACGTTTGACCTGTTTACGGCAAGATCAAATTAGCTATCCCATAGATTTGCATGGGAAAAAAGTTGAAAAATCAATGGTTGGAGCAGATAATGCATATCCAAAGTAGCAAAATCCTTCAGTTGTCATTAAAAGTATAGCCCTCATCCCCTGCCACCGGGTTATCTGTGATTGCCCCTTTGTTATATAAATGTATAAAATTAAATCGTTATTCAATGAATTTTGTTTGTTTTATGAAGCCTGTAAACGTCTGGAAATCTCAAAATACATGAAACAATGTCAGACTATCGGAATGCGTCGTTCTTCATGATTTTGCCCAGACACAAACACACACGCACGCACGCACGCACGCACAGGGATATCATGTAATGATAAAAGCTCACTAAAAACTCGGATGATTCCAAAACAGTTACATGTAGTTTTGTCAGTTTGCACTAGGGCTGTCTCTTGTGTTATTCATGCTATGTTTGTTTTTATTTTGTAGAACATGTGAACTTTTCCTGTAAACATCCAGATATGTTTGACACTCTGGCAGGCCGAGGTAAGACAGTTAAACATTTTAGTCTGGATACCCACAAAAAGGATATTTGGCAAACAGTGCAGACCTAGAAACGAGGCCACAGAATGCGGCGTCTGATCAGGGTCTGCACTGATTGCAAGACATTTGGCCATTTTTGTTTAGGAATATCTAAATCAAATAGCCTGACATACTTAAGACTGAAATTCGACTCTTCCAATATATAGTGAGAGAGGGGTGGGGTGGAGTGGTTATTAGTCCAGGGCACCTGTGTGACTTAGATCGGTGCATTTTTGCCTGTATGGCACGAACTGCCCAAATTATGGCGATTCTAAATAGCCCAAAACGCCCAAGTACTCCCCTCCCCACTCCTGACAGCCTACAAAAACCGCCGATCATTCAGTTAAACAGAGAAGGATGGCAAATAGTATACTTTTGATTTAGCTCTTTGAAACATCACAGCATGCCACTACATTATTTAATAGGGCCAAAAGATGACTTACTGAGCGCTACCAAAAAATTATCAAAAAAAAAAAAAAAGGTAAGAGAAAAGTCCAGGGAGTGCCTCAATCACAAACCGCAACCCTTCCCAGACCCCGAGAGGAAGAGGAAACCGACAAAGTTGAAGCAATCTGTATTCCTTCAGCTTGCTAACAATAAATGAATTGTCCAGTTTTATTTGTTTTTAAGGAAGACAATTACAGCACACTATCTTACCGATCACACTCTGTGGATGTGAAATCTGGGCATATTAAAATACTGACATTATTGAAAAACTCCAAAATGAATTCCTTAGGTATATCACAAATTCAAGGAAATCCACTCCAGCGTATATGTTACATGCAGAGCTTGGCTTCAAGGCTGTTGATATTAAAATCAAAACCCGAATGATTGGCTTTTGGCTGAACATAGTAAATAGTAAGAAAATTACTCTACAAGTTTCTTCTTTGCGAATATAATGGTTGCATATATCAGCATAAATGGATCCATTGCGTAAAAGAAATCCCAATAAGTGTAGGACGTGTTGAAGTCACTGAAAACCCTAAATTGATCAAAATGCAAATTTCTAAAACATTGTCTGACCTATATATCCAACAGTGGCATACAAAAGTATCTTCATCCTCCAAAGCAAGAACGTATAATCTTTTCAAACATGATATCAATTTCGAAAATTATTTAACCAAATTAATTAAAAACACTACTCTGCATTACTTAAGTTCAGATTAAGTAACCTAACCATAGGCTCCCAGTTGAAAATGGTCGCTGGGAAAACATTCCTTTGGATGAAAGAAAATGTATCCTCTGTGAAAAAAAAATGACATTGGTGACGAATTTCATTATCTTTTTGTATGCAATCATTTCAAATCAGAAAGAAAGAACTTTTTAATGCCATATTTTCACAAACGTCCCAATATTATTAAATTCAAGGAACTATTATCTACTGAAAATGAAAATCTTATCAAATTATCCTGTTTTATAGAAATTATTATGAAGAAATTTTCAAATGCTAACTAACTTTTCTGTAATTTAGCATTATTTGTTCATGTCATTATGTTTTTTTTTTTTTTTTTTTTTTTTGTTTTTTTTTTCTTGCAGTTTGCATCATGTTAACAAGTCTATGTGCTTAAGACCCTGACAAATCCCACTTTTTCAAGGACGTAAATAATACAAGGATTTGCAACTTGTTCTCCGCGTAATAGAAAGAACCAACACACCTCGTGATACCCCGAGAAACCGCGAGAGACGTTCGAGAACCGATAGCGTCACGTGCCGCCATCTTGTTTTTTTCTTCGCCAAGAAATATTTGTTGATGAAATACTATCGTATGATCGTTACTTTTAAAAACTGTTGCCTTCAATAGATTTTATTTAATCAACTGTGTCCGTTTATGTCATGAATTAGTCAAAACAACATCGTTTTACCAACAAAAACGGGTTTCATCATGAAGACTGGAGCATGAATTTTTAGCAGATTTCAAGTAAGTTTTATATAACTTCTTACTTTATGTAGCGAATTTAAGGGAACGAAATAGGTCCTTGAATGTCTCAAGTTTACTAACTACCCAGTTATTTTTGCACATCTGCCGAACCAACTGAGAAAGAAGACGTTGAACAGTGCTGTACACATTGAGTGATGAAAGACTGATGCGAGTTTTCCAAATCATTGCCCTTTTGTAATACGAAAAACATTTCAGTTTTCTGCGTTTTCTGTCTGATACTATAATTTTTAGTTAAAATTATATCTGATCCTGTGTTGGCCAGCATTTTAAAGTGCTAAATCGGCCAAACCATGCATTAAACGTGTGTTGTATTTCATATACCCCCACCCGTTATATGCACTGGAACCACTCGTTGTTGCCAAGGCATTACCCATTTTGTAACGCAAAAAACATTTCAGTTTTCTAAATTTTCTGTCAGATATTATTACTGTTAGTTACAGTTATACCTGAACCTGTGTTGACACGCATTTCAAGCCCTGTATCATCCTAAAATATGTAATATTTATGAGTTTATATGTTTATTCCAAACGCCCTCCCATTGTTTGTTATGGAATAGTTGACGGGGCATTGCCCGTTTTGTAACACATAAAACATTTCAGTTTTCTGATTTTTATGTCAGATATTATTATTATTAGTTAAAATTATATCTTATCCTGTGTTGGCCAGCATTTCAGGTCTTAAATCATCATAGAACAGGTGAAAATGTTTATTTCATTCACCCTACCCATTATTTGTTATGGAACACAGTTGTAGGGCATTGCCAGTTTTGTAACTCCAAAAAACATTTCAGTTTTCTATGTTTTCTGTCAGATATTATTTTTTAAAGTTAAAATTGTATCTTTACCTGTGCTGGCCAGCATTTCAGGTCCTAAATCATCATAAAACAGGTAAAAATTTGTATTTCTTACACCGTACCCATTATTTGTCATGGAACACAGTTGACGGGGACATTGTCCATTTTGTAACATGAAAAACATTTCAGTTTTCTGCGTTTTCGGTCAGTTATTATTATTTTTAGTTAAAATTATACATTAACCTGTGCTGGCCAGCATTTCAGGTCCTAAATCATCATAAAACATATAAAAATGTGTATTTTATACACCCTACCCATTATTTGTTATGGAACACAAAAAAAAAAAAAAAAAAAGACAAATCTTTCCTGGTTTTCAGTGTTACTGACAAACATGTATGACACTATTAACAGCTACAACTGTACAACTGTACAACTACATGTATTCCTCATCTTTGGTCAGCATTCTTGGCCAAACGACAGCATATAACATTTAAACAATGTAGAAGCCTTGTGGTGTAGTGGTACAGCTACAAATGTACATGTATATGTCTAATAAACCATGGGTTTCATTCCAGAGGCTTCCCTCCAGACTTCGGACGAGTCTTTAACTGAGTTCCCATCTCTGTATGACCCTAGTTGTAAGGGCGTACAACAGTGGTATGACCTGTTGTATAAACCATGTACATGTGCATCTTGTATGCCCATGGGTCCCTAACAACTGCCTTGAGTGAACACTTTCTAGGAACTGCCGAGGCTCAGTTATTTAAGCTGGATATTTTATGGGTCTCCGTGGCCTAGTCAGCGTTATGCCTAGGCTGCGCCTGTGCCATTCCCACGATTTTAACAGCAATGTCCCCCTGGAACTAAACTTCCATGGGTTATGTCCTGAAAAAAAAAGGTAAATGTTCACATTCAGTCCATGGACAATTCGGACTATACATATAATAAGGGAGGTAACTAAAATGGGTCCAGTTCACGGTAAATGCCATTATAATTACTGCACTGCTGTTTGAATTGTCATCATAACAGTATAAACCAGTAGTAGCATCAGTGAAGAGACAGCTGCGAATCACAGTTTACGGCTCTTACCGCCAATAATAATAAGAAAGATGTGTTTATGAAACACGAATAAGTCCCCGGGTCATTTTTTTCTTTAAAGTAGGCCAAGGTCACCAGTCAAAATTTTTTTGTATGAGTGGGAAGCCCTTGTCACAAGGAACCTACATGCCAAATACAGCGGCTCTATCTGAAACGGTTTAAAAGTTACAACCATTGTTAAAGTTGTCCAACAAACAAACCGACAAATAAACAGATAAACAAACAGACAGGGCAAAAACAATATGTCCCCGCTATCGCTACCCCCCGGGGGGGCGGGGGGCATAAAAAATTCTGAGACAGAAGAGTAAGGCTGGCTAATCGGAACTGAAAAGATAATCGATTATCAGTCCTGCCATTGTGATCGATAATCGATTAGTAATTGCTGAATATTTGGTCATAATTTTACCTGTCTGAGCATGACTCTTACCATTTGTTATACTTTATTGTATGTATTTGGTCCGACAGGCCTAAGCAAACAGTGTAGACCCAGATGAGACGCCGCAAATGCGGCGTCTCATCAGGGTCTACACTGTTTGCCACTCATCCAGCTATTTTAGACAAAACAGTGGTAGTAAACTGTACTTGTTCAAATTTTAGATTAAATATGGTAAAGAGTTGAGGTGTCTGAATACTAAGGGTAAATACACAGAAATCAAATGATCAATTATTAGCAAATCAGGTATGATAATCACTTTCATGGACTTTATCGATCAATTAATCGATTCGATTAATTGTGCCAGCCTTACAGAAGAGAGTGTTTACATGACTGCATCTTCATTACCAACAGAAGTAGATTTTCAAACTGATCAAGCGCTCAGACCGTCATTGAACAAGAAATCAGAAACGGAAGATAGACTGTATCAAAAACATAAAAAAAAGAAGGGAGGGAGCCGCATGTGTCCCTTAAAATTTCAAACCTAGGCACAACACTGCTAATGGGTAAGAGCGATGTCTCTCAATCATTAGGCCTCTCACGGTTATGGTTTCAAGCCTTGCTCGGGTTACTTCTGAGAGGTGAAGTTCTGCAACAGAAGAGAGGTTCGACTCCCGCCGAGATCGGCAATTTCTACAGTCATTCTCTCCCTTCCACTGATTCAAGAAGGGCAGTTGTCAGTTTCTGGCGAAAGAATGTGCACAATACATGTACTGGTTAACCACTTAAGAGTACTAAGCCTGCCCAATAAAAGTATGGTTAGGTAAACTGACCATGCTTGACATGACCCCATTGGGTTGACTGGGCCATAAAACCTCAAGACAAACAAAAAACAATTATTTTTCTGATGAAAATTTTTCACATCTTTTCTTCTTTATACTCAAAACATAGGCTGTGGGTGCTCGTTAGAACTGTCTCATTGAGGTGGTTCTAACGAGTACTCACAATCTGTGTTCAAAACAATTTGTTTTCAACCAAAAATAAGAAAAATAATGTACACCTCTGTAAACACCACATTCTCAATTTAGTGGGTTGTTCATTACACAGGCTTGTTAACGTGATGATGTGAATGTCATGTGTTATTCGTGTTTCATTTTGAAGACATTCTGTTTTTATGCAGTGACTTAAAGTTACCTCGAGTATAATTTCTTTTGTGTACAGCTCAAATGACAACGTGAATTGGTGTTATTCATTCAGTAAAACTGCAAAATATTTGCTTTTGCTGTACGTTTTACAGCTGTTGTGTCTGAAATAATAAAAAAAAATATTGTATTCATTATTCTGCTCCTCATCTAGAGCGGTGCAGGGTATCTACCATAATAGATAGTAGGGCTGTAACGATACAGTCACCTCACGATACGATATGTATTGCGATACTTGCCTAACGATACAGTATGTATCACGATACTACTTTTATGCGAAAGTCACAGATTGAAGGTTTAAAAACTCTAGGGAAACAGGTTCAAAACCATCTCAAAAGTTCATTCTTATGTAACAAGCGCTTGTGAAAGATGACCCTCTTGTAAAATAAGTGATCAATGAATTTCAGTAACAATTTTTAACTTTGTAATTTCTTATAAAACAATCTTGAAATATCTAAAAGCTATCATTTTCTTTGGAAATCATGCTTTTGGGTGTATCGTCAGGTAATACGATATTAGGCTCACGATACGATACGCGTATAGTCAGAAAATGTATCGCGATACAAAACGATTTCAATGAATCGTTTCACCTCTATTAGACAGGCAGCTTGAGATACGACCAGCTGTACTTGTGTTTAAGAAAGATTGTGAAAACAGAAGCTTCAGTAATTAGGTTGTTGGTTAATCTCATCTTATATTTTGGCAATCTCTATATATTGCTATTGACAGTTGGCTGTCACCAGATAAAGTTCTCTCCAGCAAACTTTTGCCAATGACAGCCAGCTATAATACTGTACGGATGGTATATTGACAAAAAAATAATAATTAAGTATAGTCCAATTTTGACCCCTGAATTATAAAGATTGGGCCAAACTACTTTGTATCATGTGCAGTGGGAATCAGGATAAAGTATCTGTAAATATTAGTACTTTACTATTAGCACGAATGGTAAAAAAGTCCTATTCACAGTGCTCTAGATAAGATTTTGGTACAATGAGTATTTTACCCCCACTTTAAAGCTTAATACTTAAATGGCCATTTGCAATGCTTAACTCTTAAAGCACTAAGCGTAAATGTGTATAAAATTCTATTTTCAGAGAAAATAAAGCTTGGCATTTCATGTGAATTTTGCTAAGCAATTCATATGAAATACCAAGCTTTATTTTCTCTGAAAACAACAATAGCAGGAAAACAACATAGAATGCCGAAATGTCTTGGGTGCTTTAAGGGTTAAACCCTTGCTGATCTAGTATACTGCTACTGTTCACAAAAGAATAAATGTGAAGGAATCACTGAATTTTTTTACCTTCTAAGTTTAATTTCAGTGCTGAAATCCAAAATTTCATTGAATATTTTTACCCCTTCAACATAAAGTTCATGCTGATTTTAAAATAAATAATGCTGAAATACCCACTACTCACTCTTATCTAAAGCTCTGTATACACCTTTCACATGCTGCAAGGTGGATTAGACTAATCTTTGATCAGCCAGAGGTCAGAATTGGATAAAAATTTATTGAATTTATTTTATTAATTCATTCAAGAATAAATTTTGATTTACTTTCAGAATGCCCTGCAAAAGGAAGAGGTCCAGCTATGGAGTTAAAAGAAAATATCAGTGTCGTCGATCCTGCGTTCTAAATTGTCTTTCTGGTGCAGACAACAGTGAAATTGATGACAGTGTTAATGAAACAGCAGACTTAAATTGTGCTTTTATCGATGAAAATGACCCCTATGATTCTCAAGGAGAAACCAGTGCAGATGACGATTCATTTAAGGTGATAAGTATTAAGGATACTGGAGTAACTCTTGGACGCCTTTCTAGCTTTCTAGCCGATGAGCACTTGCTAAAATGAGATAGAAAAACTACTTGTCAATACAGGACTAAACATTTCGGTCACATTGTGCTCTAACCCTTGAAGCACCAAGCAAAATTGTAGCAGACAACATTCTAAAATTTCTCAATCTTTTTTCAAAGAAAATATGTCTTGACATGTCATGTGAATCATTTGGTTGCCTGACAGTTCACATGAAATGTCAGGATTTGTTTGCTCTGTAAGATTAAAAAATCTAAATTGTCATCTATTGCAGTTGTGCTTGGCACTTTAAGGATTAAGGAGCAATTTCTTTAACAATTGACTCAGTTAGGGGAAGCAATATTATCGTGAAAACACAAGCCATTTACATGTAAGAGCATTGCAACATTGAATTTTAGACTGGCTCCAGTCTCCAGTGACTAAATATTTTTTTCTTATAATCCTGTTTGATAGCCCATTAAAAAACAAATGTACTACCAAAAATATCAGACTATGAAGGATGGTCACTTGACTTGTCTAGTGACCAGCCTCTATTTCTAATGTTGTATTGGTTTTATTTTAGTGGATGTATCAAACAGGATTTATAATAAATATTTAGTCACTGGAGACTGGAGCCAGTCTACATTGAATTTATGCATCACATGTGAAACAAAATAATACTTCTTGAATTGGTTGGTGGGTATTTTTTTTAAAATTGAAGGATATTTTTTTGCAAATCTTAAAAACCCATGTTGTGGGTATTCATTAGAACCGCCTTGGTGATGTGGTTCTAATGAATAACCGCAACAGACGTCTATATTGAGAAATATGGAAAGGTGTCCTTCAATTTTCACAAAATACCCACATTATCTGTTTCTGTGTACTGTAGTATACATGTATATAGATGGTGAACCCTTTTTAGTATGACATTGTCCCATTGTTCGAAGCATGTTAGCTTAATTAGTGGTCAAAATTTTAACTGTTCTAGCCAGTACAACAGCAACTTAGATAAGGGTGGGTATTTGGTGATAACTGAGTGATAATTTCCCTTATTTCTCTACGATAACATGTTGTGGGTACTCATTTGAACCGTCAAATGAGTACCTGCAACATATGTTTTGGTTGAGAGATAAGCAAAATTATCCTTCAATTACATGAATAACCAAATATCCACCATTATCTAAGCTCCCGCAGTACAATATCTAATACATTGACAGCTTGGTGAAAAAATGTTACATGTACTAGTGATATTTTTATTTAATTATCAAAGGTTTAACAGTGTGTCAATGAATGACAATCAATTAGCTTTGAACAACTGGGCCAATATTTGTTCGCCTAACATTTACATTAATGGCAGTATATTCCTTTGTAAACATTATGAAAAGTTATCATGTGATTTAGTTGTAAAGGGGCGGTTCTAGCACGTACCCTTAACAATAAAACAAGAAATTTAAAAGCACATATGTGTGTTGTTGTTATATATTGGTTTGAAAATGTTCTTGTTTCATGAATCCCTATGTTGTAACAAGTCTCAGTGGCAGGGATGTGGAATTATCAAACTATTTGTCCACAGACAAGTAAATAGTCAAAATCC